>OZ010737.1:157878021-157890521 GCA_963932295.1 Tipula lateralis
TAGTGTTCCCAAGCGGTCACCCATCTAAGTACTAACTAAGCCCAATATTGCTTGACTTCGGTGATCAGACGAGAACCGGTATGATAAATATGGTATGGTCGTTGTCAAAAAACTAAGTGTTACCATTCTTTCGAACAAAATATTAAATTTTTCAGTGCAATTTTATTTTATAAACTGGCAGATTTAAGATAAAAAAAATTTTTTTTTGACCCAAAATTCTTTGTCGAGCCGCCTGTTTCAGCACTTTTTGACAAATTTTAGTCAAAAAAAAAATAATTTTTTTTTTGATTGATTTTGTCTTTTCTCGCATAAAACGACATAAACTGGCAAATTTTTGGTCAAAAAAAATTTTTAATAATTAAATATTAAAAAATTGAGTTGTTATGAACTACATTTAACACACGCTTTGGTAGGATATCTGTAGAAATCATTCAAAATTACGTTCAAATGGAAATAATTTGAATTAAATGACCAAAAAAAAATATAAATTTATATTTTTTTGGTGTTTTTATTCAATATTTATCCATTTGAACGTAGTTTTGAACGATTTATATAAAAATCTTACCAAAGCGTTTGATCAGCACAAATAAATTTTTTTAATACTTCAATGGTTTTGTTTTAATCGTAATGTTAAAGGATTTTTATATAAATCGTTCAAAACTACGTTCAAATGGATAAATATTGAATAAAAACACCAAAAAAATATAAATTTATATTTTTTTTTGGTCATTTAATTCAAATTATTTCCATTTGAACGTAATTTTGAATGATTTCTACAGATATCCTACCAAAGCGTGTGTTAAATGTAGTTCATAACAACTCAATTTTTTAATATTTAATTATTAAAAATTTTTTTTGACCAAAAATTTGCCAGTTTATGTCGTTTTATGCGAGAAAAGACAAAATCAATCAAAAAAAAAATTATTTTTTTTTGACTAAAATTTGTCAAAAAGTGCTGAAACAGGCGGCTCGACAAAGAATTTTGGGTCAAAAAAAAATTTTATTTTATAAACTGGCAGATTTAAGATAAAAAAAATTTTTTTTTGACCCAAAATTCTTTGTCGAGCCGTCTGTTTCAGCACTTTTTGACAAATTTTAGTCAAAAAAAAAATAATTTTTTTTTTGATTGATTTTGTCTTTTCTCGCATAAAACGACATAAACTGGCAAATTTTTGGTCAAAAAAAATTTTTAATAATTAAATATTAAAAAATTGAGTTGTTATGAACTACATTTAACACACGCTTTGGTAGGATATCTGTAGAAATCATTCAAAATGACGTTCAAATGGAAATATAATGAATAAAAAGACCAAAAAAAATATAAATTTATATTTTTTTGGTGTTTTTATTCATTATTTATCCATTTGAACGTAGTTTAGAACGATTTATACCAAAATCCTTTAAAACCACGATTAATACAAAACCATTGAAGTATTAAAATAATTTATTTGTGCTGATCAAACGCTTTGGTAAGATTTTTATATAAATCATTCAAAATGACGTTCAAATAGACAATAATTGAATAAAAACACCAAAAAAAAATATAAATTAGCAAAAATTACTACCAAAGCGTGTGTTTAATCACCACAACTCAATTGTTTTATATTAAAATTGATCAAAATGTCGGTTTAATGGACAATTTCACCCAAAAAATTATAAAATTGATATGTTTTGTCTAAGCTTGTCTATTTAATCGTTCAATTTGAACGTCATTTTGAATGATTTATACAGATATCCAACCAAATCGTGTGTTAAATGTAGTTCATAACAACTCAATTATTTAATATTTAATTATTAAAAATTTTGTTTGACCAAAAATTTGCCAATTTATGTCGTTTTATGCGAGAAAAGACAAAATCAATCAAAAAAAAAATTATTTTTTTTTTTGACTAAAATTTGTCAAAAAGTGCTGAAACAGGCGGCTCGACAAAGAATTTTGGGTCAAAAAAAAATTTGTTTTATCGTAAATCTGCCAGTTTATAAAATAAAATAAGCTTGTCTATTAAATCGTTCAATTTGAACGTCATTTTGAATGATTTATACAGATATCCAACCAAATCGTGTGTTAAATGTAGTTCATAACAACTCAATTATTTAATATTTAATTATTAAAAATTTTTTTTGACCAAAAATTTGCCAGTTTATGTCGTTTTATGCGAGAAAAGACAAAATCAATCAAAAAAAAATTTTTTTTTTTTTGACTAAAATTTGTCAAAAAGTGCTGAAACAGGCGGCTCGACAAAGAATTTTGGGTCAAAAAAAAATTTTATTTTATAAACTGGCAGATTTAAGATAAAAAAAATTTTTTTTTGACCCAAAATTCTTTGTCGAGCCGCCTGTTTCAGCACTTTTTGACAAATTTTAGTCAAAAAAAAAATAATTTTTTTTTTGATTGATTTTGTCTTTTCTCGCATAAAACGACATAAATTGGCAAATTTTTGGTCAAACAAAATTTTTAATAATTAAATATTAAAAAATTGAGTTGTTATGAACTACATTTAACACACGATTTGGTTGTATATCTGTATAAATCATTCAAAATGACGTTCAAATTGAACGATTAAATAGACAAGCTTAGACAAAACTTATCAATTTTATAATTTTTTGGGTGAAATTGTCCATTAAACCGACATTTTGATCAATTTTAATATAAAACAATTGAGTTGTGGTGATTAAACACACGCTTTGGTAGTAATTTTTGCTAATTTATATTTTTTTTGGTGTTTTTATTCAATTATTGTCTATTTGAACGTCATTTTGAATGATTTATATAAAAATCTTACCAAAGCGTTTGATCAGCACAAATAAATTATTTTAATACTTCAATGGTTTTGTATTAATCGTGGTTTTAAAGGATTTTGGTATAAATCGTTCTAAACTACGTTCAAATGGATAAATAATGAATAAAAACACCAAAAAAATATAAATTTATATTTTTTTTGGTCTTTTTATTCATTATATTTCCATTTGAACGTCATTTTGAATGATTTATACAGATATCCAACCAAATCGTGTGTTAAATGTAGTTCATAACAACTCAATTTTTTAATATTTAATTATTAAAAATTTTGTTTGACCAAAAATTTGCCAATTTATGTCGTTTTATGCGAGAAAAGACAAAATCAATCAAAAAAAAATTATTTTTTTTTTGACTAAAATTTGTCAAAAAGTGCTGAAACAGGCGGCTCGGCAAAGAATTTTGGGTCAAAAAAAAATTTTATTTTATAAACTGGCAGATTTAAGATAAAAAAAATTTTTTTTTGACCCAAAATTCTTTGTCGAGCCGCCTGTTTCAGCACTTTTTGACAAATTTTAGTCAAAAAAAAAAAAAATTTTTTTTTTGATTGATTTTGTCTTTTCTCGCATAAAACGACATAAATTGGCAAATTTTTGGTCAAACAAAATTTTTAATAATTAAATATTAAAAAATTGAGTTGTTATGAACTACATTTAACACACGATTTGGTTGGATATCTGTATAAATCATTCAAAATGACGTTCAAATTGAACGATTTAATAGACAAGCTTAGACAAAACTTATCAATTTTATAATTTTTTGGGTGAAATTGTCCATTAAACCGACATTTTGATCAATTTTAATATAAAACAATTGAGTTGTGGTGATTAAACACACGCTTTGGTAGTAATTTTTGCTAATTTATATTTTTTTTGGTGTTTTTATTCAATTATTGTCTATTTGAACGTCATTTTGAATGATTTATATAAAAATCTTACCAAAGCGTTTGATCAGCACAAATAAATTATTTTAATACTTCAATGGTTTTGTATTAATCGTGGTTTTAAAGGATTTTGGTATAAATCGTTCTAAACTACGTTCAAATGGATAAATAATGAATAAAAACACCAAAAAAATATAAATTTATATTTTTTTTGGTCTTTTTATTCATTATATTTCCATTTGAACGTCATTTTGAATGATTTATACAGATATCCAACCAAATCGTGTGTTAAATGTAGTTCATAACAACTCAATTATTTAATATTTAATTATTAAAAATTTTGTTTGACCAAAAATTTGCCAATTTATGTCGTTTTATGCGAGAAAAGACAAAATCAATCAAAAAAAAAATTATTTTTTTTTTGACTAAAATTTGTCAAAAAGTGCTGAAACAGGCGGCTCGGCAAAGAATTTTGGGTCAAAAAAAAATTTTATTTTATAAACTGTCAGATTTAAGATAAAAAAAATTTTTTTTTGACCCAAAATTCTTTGCCGAGCCGCCTGTTTCAGCACTTTTTGACAAATTTTAGTCAAAAAAAAAATAATTTTTTTTTGATTGATTTTGTCTTTTCTCGCATAAAACGACATAAATTGGCAAATTTTTGGTCAAAAAAAATTTTTAATAATTAAATATTAAATAATTGAGTTGTTATGAACTACATTTAACACACGATTTGGTTGGATATCTGTATAAATCATTCAAAATGACGTTCAAATGGAAATATAATGAATAAAAAGACCAAAAAAAATATAAATTTATATTTTTTTGGTGTTTTTATTCATTATTTATCCATTTGAACGTAGTTTAGAACGATTTATACCAAAATCCCTTAAAACCACGATTAATACAAAACCATTGAAGTATTAAAATAATTTATTTGTGCTGATCAAACGCTTTGGTAAGATTTTTATATAAATCATTCAAAATGACGTTCAAATAGACAATAATTGAATAAAAACACCAAAAAAATATAAATTAGCAAAAATTACTACCAAAGCGTGTGTTTAATCACCACAACTCAATTGTTTTATATTTAAATTGATCAAAATGTCGGTTTAATGGACAATTTCACCCAAAAAATTATAAAATTGATAAGTTTTGTCTAAGCTTGTCTATTTAATCGTTCAATTTGAACGTCATTTTGAATGATTTATACAGATATCCAACCAAATCGTGTGTTAAATGTAGTTCATAACAACTCAATTTTTTAATATTTAATTATTAAAAATTTTGTTTGACCAAAAATTTGCCAATTTATGTCGTTTTATGCGAGAAAAGACAAAATCAATCAAAAAAAAAATTATTTTTTTTTTGACTAAAATTTGTCAAAAAGTGCTGAAACAGGCGGCTCGACAAAGAATTTTGGGTCAAAAAAAAATTTTATTTTATAAACTGGCAGATTTACGATAAAACAAATTATACAACAAATATACAACAAATATAAATTAGCAAAAATAACAACCAAAGCGACCCAAAAATCTGTGACAAGCCCTCTGTTTCGCCACGCTTTGACAAAATTTGGTCAAAAAAAATATTGCACGTAAAAATTTAATATTTTGTTCGAAATAACGATTAAATAGACAAGCTTAGACAAAACTTATCAATTTTATAATTTTTTGGGTGAAATGGTCCATTTAACCGACATTTTGAACAATTTTAATATAAAACAATTGAGTTGTGGTGATAAAACACACGCTTTGGTAGTAATTTTTGCTAATTTATATTTTTTTTTGGTGTTTTCATTCAATATTTGTCTATTTGAACGTCATTTTGAACGATTTATATAAAAATCTTACCAAAGCGTTTGATCAGCACAAATAAATTTTTTTAATACTTCAATGGTTTTGTTTTAATCGTAAGGTTAAAGGATTTTGGTATAAATCGTTCAAAACTACGTTCAAATGGTGGTGAAACACGGGGCTCGACAAAGAATTTTGGGTCGAAAAAAAAAATTTTTTTTTTTTTGCCTTAAATGGTGGTTTTATGTCATATTATACAATAACTAACCAAATTCGAGGCCAAAAAATGAAAAAAAAACAAAAAAAAATTTTTTTTTTTTTTTACTAAAATTTGTCTTATAGTGGTGAAACACACGGGTCGACAAACAATTTTGGGTCAAAAAAAAAAATTTTTTTTATCTTTAATTTACCAGTTTATGTCGTTCTATGCGAGAAATGACAAAATCAAACCAAAAAAATACTTACAAATATACTTAATAAAGTTTAGTAAAATTTGTCTTATAGTGGTGAAACACACGGGTCGACAAACAATTTTGGGTCAAAAAAAAAAATTTTTTTATCTTTAATTTACCAGTTTATGTCGTTCTATGCGAGAAATGACAAAATCAAACCAAAAAAATACTTACAAATATACTTAATAAAGTTTAGTAAAATTTGTCTTATAGTGGTGAAACACGGGGCTCGACAAAGAATTTTGGGTCGAAAAAAAAAATTTTTTTTTTTGCCTTAAATGGTGGTTTTATGTCATATTATACAAATACTAACCAAATTCGAGGCAAAAAAATGAAAAAAAAAACAAAAAAAAATTTTTTTTTTTTTTACTAAAATTTGTCTTATAGTGGTGAAACACACGGGTCGACAAACAATTTTGGGTCAAAAAAAAAAATTTTTTTATCTTTAATTTACCAGTTTATGTCGTTCTATGCGAGAAATGACAAAATCAAACCAAAAAAATACTTATAAATATACTTAATAAAGTTTAGTAAAATTTGTCTTATAGTGGTGAAACACGGGGCTCGACAAAGAATTTTGGGTCGAAAAAAAAAATTTTTTTTTTTTGCCTTAAATGGTGGTTTTATGTCATATTATACAAATACTAACCAAATTCGAGGCAAAAAAATGAAAAAAAAACAAAAAAAAATTTTTTTTTTTTTTACTAAAATTTGTCTTATAGTGGTGAAACACACGGGTCGACAAACAATTTTGGGTCAAAAAAAAAAATTTTTTTATCTTTAATTTACCAGTTTATGTCGTTCTATGCGAGAAATGACAAAATCAAACCAAAAAAATACTTACAAATATACTTAATAAAGTTTAGTAAAATTTGTCTTATAGTGGTGAAACACACGGGTCGACAAACAATTTTGGGTCAAAAAAAAAAATTTTTTTATCTTTAATTTACCAGTTTATGTCGTTCTATGCGAGAAATGACAAAATCAAACCAAAAAAATACTTACAAATATACTTAATAAAGTTTAGTAAAATTTGTCTTATAGTGGTGAAACACGGGGCTCGACAAAGAATTTTGGGTCGAAAAAAAAAAATTTTTTTTTTTTGCCTTAAATGGTGGTTTTATGTCATATTATACAAATACTAACCAAATTCGAGGCAAAAAAATGAAAAAAAAAACAAAAAAAAATTTTTTTTTTTTTTACTAAAATTTGTCTTATAGTGGTGAAACACACGGGTCGACAAACAATTTTGGGTCAAAAAAAAAATTTTTTTATCTTTAATTTACCAGTTTATGTCGTTCTATGCGAGAAATGACAAAATCAAACCAAAAAAATACTTACAAATATACTTAATAAAGTTTAGTAAAATTTGTCTTATAGTGGTGAAACACGGGGCTCGACAAAGAATTTTGGGTCGAAAAAAAAAATTTTTTTTTTTTTGCCTTAAATGGTGGTTTTATGTCATATTATACAAATACTAACCAAATTCGAGGCAAAAAAATGAAAAAAAAACAAAAAAAAATTTTTTTTTTTTTACTAAAATTTGTCTTATAGTGGTGAAACACACGGGTCGACAAACAATTTTGGGTCAAAAAAAAAAATTTTTTTATCTTTAATTTACCAGTTTATGTCGTTCTATGCGAGAAATGACAAAATCAAACCAAAGAAATACTTACAAATATACTTAATAAAGTTTAGTAAAATTTGTCTTATAGTGGTGAAACACGGGGCTCGACAAAGAATTTTGGGTCGAAAAAAAAAAATTTTTTTTTTTTGCCTTAAATGGTGGTTTTATGTCATATTATACAAATACTAACCAAATTCGAGGCAAAAAAATGAAAAAAAAACAAAAAAAAATTTTTTTTTTTTTTACTAAAATTTGTCTTATAGTGGTGAAACACACGGGTCGACAAACAATTTTGGGTCAAAAAAAAAAATTTTTTTATCTTTAATTTACCAGTTTATGTCGTTCTATGCGAGAAATGACAAAATCAAACCAAAAAAATACTTACAAATATACTTAATAAAGTTTAGTAAAATTTGTCTTATAGTGGTGAAACACACGGGTCGACAAACAATTTTGGGTCAAAAAAAAAAATTTTTTTATCTTTAATTTACCAGTTTATGTCGTTCTATGCGAGAAATGACAAAATCAAACCAAAAAAATACTTACAAATATACTTAATAAAGTTATAGTTAGTTTTTTGTCTTAAATGGTGGTTTTATGTCATATTATACAAATACTAACCAAATTCGAGGCAAAAAAATGAAAAAAAAACAAAAAAAAATTTTTTTTTTTTTTACTAAAATTTGTCTTGTAGTGGTGAAACACACGGGTCGACAAACAATTTTGGGTCAAAAAAAAAAATTTTTTTATCTTTAATTTACCAGTTTATGTCGTTCTATGCGAGAAATGACAAAATCAAACCAAAAAAATACTTACAAATATACTTAATAAAGTTTAGTAAAATTTGTCTTATAGTGGTGAAACACACGGGTCGACAAACAATTTTGGGTCAAAAAAAAAATTTTTTTATCTTTAATTTACCAGTTTATGTCGTTCTATGCGAGAAATGACAAAATCAAACCAAAAAAATACTTACAAATATACTTAATAAAGTTTAGTAAAATTTGTCTTATAGTGGTGAAACACGGGGCTCGACAAAGAATTTTGGGTCGAAAAAAAAAATTTTTTTTTTTTTGCCTTAAATGGTGGTTTTATGTCATATTATACAAATACTAACCAAATTCGAGGCAAAAAAATGAAAAAAAAACAAAAAAAAATTTTTTTTTTTTTTACTAAAATTTGTCTTATAGTGGTGAAACACACGGGTCGACAAACAATTTTGGGTCAAAAAAAAAAATTTTTTTATCTTTAATTTACCAGTTTATGTCGTTCTATGCGAGAAATGACAAAATCAAACCAAAAAAATACTTACAAATATACTTAATAAAGTTTAGTAAAATTTGTCTTATAGTGGTGAAACACGGGGCTCGACAAAGAATTTTGGGTCGAAAAAAAATTTTTTTTTTTTTTGCCTTAAATGGTGGTTTTATGTCATATTATACAAATACTAACCAAATTCGAGGCAAAAAAATGAAAAAAAAACAAAAAAAAATTTTTTTTTTTTTTACTAAAATTTGTCTTATAGTGGTGAAACACACGGGTCGACAAACAATTTTGGGTCAAAAAAAAAAATTTTTTTATCTTTAATTTACCAGTTTATGTCGTTCTATGCGAGAAATGACAAAATCAAACCAAAGAAATACTTACAAATATACTTAATAAAGTTTAGTAAAATTTGTCTTATAGTGGTGAAACACGGGGCTCGACAAAGAATTTTGGGTCGAAAAAAAAAAATTTTTTTTTTTTGCCTTAAATGGTGGTTTTATGTCATATTATACAAATACTAACCAAATTCGAGGCAAAAAAATGAAAAAAAAACAAAAAAAAATTTTTTTTTTTTTTACTAAAATTTGTCTTATAGTGGTGAAACACACGGGTCGACAAACAATTTTGGGTCAAAAAAAAAAATTTTTTTATCTTTAATTTACCAGTTTATGTCGTTCTATGCGAGAAATGACAAAATCAAACCAAAAAAATACTTACAAATATACTTAATAAAGTTTAGTAAAATTTGTCTTATAGTGGTGAAACACGGGGCTCGACAAAGAATTTTGGGTCGAAAAAAAAAATTTTTTTTTTTTGCCTTAAATGGTGGTTTTATGTCATATTATACAATAACTAACCAAATTCGAGGCAAAAAAATGAAAAAAAAAAAAATTTTTTTTTTTGTTCCTCCATTTGTTTGGACTTCTCCCTTCTATATAGGAAAGAAAAAAATTATTTTTTGAAAAAATTTTTTTTTTTTTTTCTGACTATTTCTTGTTAGAAATACTCATATTTGGTTGATGTGAGAATTTTATATTAAAAAAGTTCATATTCACATACAAAACTATACAAA
Organism: Tipula lateralis; assembly: GCA_963932295.1. NCBI lineage: Eukaryota > Metazoa > Arthropoda > Insecta > Diptera > Tipulidae > Tipula > Tipula lateralis. The sequence continues at coordinate 157,887,918 of OZ010737.1, forward strand.
ACAATTTGCCCCTTTATACAAAGGAAAATATAACGCAAAGACGTATATAAAAATTCATTTGAATTGAATTGAACATGAAAATATATAATTTTTTATGTAAAAATGCTTCATTTAGCAAATAAGCTTTATGATAAATAAACAAAATATTTACATTCTGGTTGATCCTGCCAGTAGTTATATGCTTGTCTCAAAGATTAAGCCATGCATGTCTAAGTACACACTCTCGAATAGTGAAACCGCAAAAGGCTCAGTATATCAGTTATGATTTATTAGATCGTATACATAGTTACATGGATAACTGTGGTAATTCTAGAGCTAATACATGCAAATAATCACGGACCGCAAGGAACGTGTGCTTTTATTAGATTAAAATCAATCGATACATTAAGGTATATTTATATACTGTATCGTTTATAAGATGAATCTGAATAACATGTAGATCGCATGGTCCAGTACCGGCGATAGATCTTTCAAATGTCTGCCCTATCAACTATTGATGGTAGTATCTAGGACTACCATGGTTGCAACGGGTAACGGGGAATCAGGGTTCGATTCCGGAGAGGGAGCCTGAGAAACGGCTACCACATCTAAGGAAGGCAGCAGGCGCGTAAATTACCCAATCCCAGCACGGGGAGGTAGTGACGAAAAATAACAATACAGGACTCAATCCGAGGCCCTGTAATTGGAATGAGTACACTTTAAATCCTTTAACAAGGAACAATTGGAGGGCAAGTCTGGTGCCAGCAGCCGCGGTAATTCCAGCTCCAATAGCGTATATTAAAGTTGTTGCGGTTAAAACGTTCGTAGTTGAACTTGTGTCAAGCACAGGTGGTACACCGTAACTGGGTTCGTACATCATCTTGATGCTATGACGTATTACTGTAGTGGTTTAAACGTAAGTTTATCCACGTAATAAATCTAAATTAGTGCTCTTTACCGAGTGCTGGTCTAGAACAGTACAATTACTTTGAACAAATTAGAGTGCTTAAAGCAGGCCATTTGTGCCTAAATATTCTCTGCATGGAATAATGGAATAAGACGTCTGTTCTATTTTCAATTGGTTTTTAGATCAAGACGTAATGATTAATAGAAGCAGTTGGGGGCATTAGTATTACGGCGCGAGAGGTGAAATTCGTGGACCGTCGTAAGACTAACATAAGCGAAAGCATTTGCCAAAGATGTTTTCATTAATCAAGAACGAAAGTTAGAGGTTCGAAGGCGATCAGATACCGCCCTAGTTCTAACCATAAACGATGCCAGCTAGCAATTGGATGGAGCTACATATATGGCTCTTTCAGTCGCTTTCCGGGAAACCAAAGCTTTTGGGCTCCGGGGGAAGTATGGTTGCAAAGTTGAAACTTAAAGGAATTGACGGAAGGGCACCACCAGGAGTGGAGCCTGCGGCTTAATTTGACTCAACACGGGGAAACTTACCAGGTCCGAACATAAATGAGTAAGACAGATTAATAGCTCTTTCTCGAATCTATGGGTGGTGGTGCATGGCCGTTCTTAGTTCGTGGAGTGATTTGTCTGGTTAATTCCGATAACGAACGAGACTCAAATTTCTTAACTAGATGCCGGCAGGGTTATGGTGTAGAAACTTTGCAGACTTTTTTGCCTCTGTTATCCATGTTTCTAACGGGATGTGGTTTTAATACGTAAAAATTGTCTGTAAGTGGAGTCATACCTGGTGGTTTGTCTGAATAAGACACTTGCTTCTTAAATAGACAAATTGCGTCTAGCAATAATGAGATTGAGCAATAACAGGTCTGTGATGCCCTTAGATGTCCTGGGCTGCACGCGCGCTACAATGAAGGTATCAACGTGTCCTCCTAGTCTAAAAAGACCGGGTAAACCGCTGAACCACCTTCGTGGTTGGGATTGTGGACTGAAACTGTTCACATAAACCTGGAATTCCCAGTAAGTGCGGGTCATAAGCTCGCATTGATTACGTCCCTGCCCTTTGTACACACCGCCCGTCGCTACTACCGATTGAATATGTTAGTGAGGTCCTCAGAGGTGATCACCGTGATGCTTCTTGTGTTGTGGTTGTTTTACCAAAGTTGACCGAACTTGTATATTTAGAGGAAGTAAAAGTCGTAACAAGGTTTCCGTAGGTGAACCTGCGGAAGGATCATTAAAGAACATGATCAAGAAAAAGAAAATAATAAAATTTACATTCATGGAGTTCGATACATTATCACTGATAAAGTAATATTCGATTAAAGTTTTTCGCTCTACAAATGAAACCTAAACATAATACTAACCAAAAAAAAAATCACTCTTAGCGGGGGATCACTAGGCTCGTGGGTCGATGAAGAACGCAGCAAACTGCGTGAAGTTATGTGAACTGCAGGACACATGAACATCAACATTTTGAACGCACATTGCGGTCCATGCTAATAGTATATAAATACTCTGCTTGGACCACATATGGTTGAGGGTCACTAATATAAGCAAAATAAATTAGAACTCAGTTATTTTTTATATGTAATGTTTAATAACATTTACACTATTGCATAAAATAATTTGTGTCAAATAAAAAAATTAAAGACATAAGTCATTTAAAACCGTTAATGATGCGTTTTTATTATCTTTTTTAGC
>OZ010737.1:157895521-157896921 GCA_963932295.1 Tipula lateralis
ACTAAAAAAAATAAAAATTAGTTCATATTAAAGAACTTTAAAGTAACAAAAAATTGTTATTAGTTTTAAGGTTAACATGCGAGCTAAAAAACATTAACAACAACACTTAGTGTTCCCAAGCGGTCACCCATCTAAGTACTAACTAAGCCCAATATTGCTTGACTTCGGTGATCAGACGAGAACCGGTATGATAAATATGGTATGGTCGTTGTCAAAAAACTAAGTGTTACCATTCTTTCGAACAAAATATTAAATTTTTCAGTGCAATTTTATTTTATAAACTGGCAGATTTAAGATAAAAAAAATTTTTTTTTGACCCAAAATTCTTTGTCGAGCCGCCTGTTTCAGCACTTTTTGACAAATTTTAGTCAAAAAAAAAATAATTTTTTTTTTGATTGATTTTGTCTTTTCTCGCATAAAACGACATAAACTGGCAAATTTTTGGTCAAAAAAAATTTTTAATAATTAAATATTAAAAAATTGAGTTGTTATGAACTACATTTAACACACGCTTTGGTAGGATATCTGTAGAAATCATTCAAAATTACGTTCAAATGGAAATAATTTGAATTAAATGACCAAAAAAAAATATAAATTTATATTTTTTTGGTGTTTTTATTCAATATTTATCCATTTGAACGTAGTTTTGAACGATTTATATAAAAATCTTACCAAAGCGTTTGATCAGCACAAATAAATTTTTTTAATACTTCAATGGTTTTGTTTTAATCGTAATGTTAAAGGATTTTTATATAAATCGTTCAAAACTACGTTCAAATGGATAAATATTGAATAAAAACACCAAAAAAATATAAATTTATATTTTTTTTTGGTCATTTAATTCAAATTATTTCCATTTGAACGTAATTTTGAATGATTTCTACAGATATCCTACCAAAGCGTGTGTTAAATGTAGTTCATAACAACTCAATTTTTTAATATTTAATTATTAAAAATTTTTTTTGACCAAAAATTTGCCAGTTTATGTCGTTTTATGCGAGAAAAGACAAAATCAATCAAAAAAAAAATTATTTTTTTTTGACTAAAATTTGTCAAAAAGTGCTGAAACAGGCGGCTCGACAAAGAATTTTGGGTCAAAAAAAAATTTTATTTTATAAACTGGCAGATTTAAGATAAAAAAAATTTTTTTTTGACCCAAAATTCTTTGTCGAGCCGTCTGTTTCAGCACTTTTTGACAAATTTTAGTCAAAAAAAAAAAAATTTTTTTTTTGATTGATTTTGTCTTTTCTCGCATAAAACGACATAAACTGGCAAATTTTTGGTCAAAAAAAATTTTTAATAATTAAATATTAAAAAATTGAGTTGTTATGAACTACATTTAACACACGCTTTGGTAGGATATCTGTAGAAATCATTCAAAATGACGTTCAAATGGAAAT
>OZ010737.1:157897121-158275270 GCA_963932295.1 Tipula lateralis
CAATAACCCAGTGATATCAGAGTTATACCTCCAATTAACTTTGTTACAATTGAAACTTTTGCTTGACGGTTCTAACGAAAAAAACCGCACACATACTAATTTTGAGAAGTTTAGCAGACTTGTAAATGACATTTTATACCAAGCTTAGATGGATTGTTAATATAAAACTTATTGTTACTGTATCAGGTGTTGAAGCCTATATCGACTTACGGTTATGGGACTATACAAATAAAACTTATATTAAAATACTACAAACTTCGAAAACAAAGTGCTACGGTACATATGTACAAAGTGATACGGTATATATGGCACTGCTCTCCAGTTGCTGGATAGAGTTCAGCGTCGTGCTATACGAATAACACGAAACTCCAGACTTACGAAAGATCTAGACAGCCTACAGCACCGCAGAGATGTTGCAGAACTATGCGTGTTCTATAGATTAATAAATGGTAAATGTTCTGCAGAATTAAAGGATAAAATACCACCATTAGTTACGCCAGGACGGGTTACACGAGGAACGGTCAATGCGTATAGGTTTACGGTGAAGCTGCCGAAACCTCGAACTGAAGGTACAAAGCGCGAATTCATTCATCGAACATCCAGGAAGTGGAATTCGTTATCCGGTTTTCAGTTTCCGTTGGATTATAAAATGCACAAGTTTAAGGCAGCTATCAACCTTTACTTGAAGGACCGTGCGTTGGGTGCAGGGGCTCTGACAGTTACAAGGAGCTAGGACTGTCTAAAAATCCGCCCTGCACCCAATTAAAGCTTAATATAAAAAATAAAATAAAAAATAAAAAAAATGCTCCAAGGTACGTACATAAGGAATGATGACTTTCATTGTTATCTACAGATAAAGACAGTTAAAAATATAAGGAAACGGGCGGTATTACATGGACAACGTATAGCTCACAATATGCAGGTGCGTGGGTTATGAACCGATGTAACGTATTTTAACAAATGTTTTAGTGTCATGTTATACTTTGAAATCTATACCGACCACATATCTTAATGATTAAAATTTCGGTTGTTGGTGATGTAGATCAAGACACGATCTATTTTATAAAATTGAATTGAGACATTTAAAATTATTATAATTTTATGTTATTATATAATGCTTAAAATAATTAAGCACCTTATTATTCAATTCTAAGATCGCTACCCGATTAACGCTACGCAGATCAAGTCTGCTAATTTGAAGAAACGAAAACTTTCTCCGAATATTCAAAAACTACTAATGACGAAACCTACTCTTAAATCAAGGTTAAATAAAGCAATTAGAACGGTGAAAATCGGTTTCAACACTAGCTTCAACACTATCTCAAGAAACTTACAGCTACTGAAGCAAGGAATTGCTCACCATGGAAAGCTACAAGTAACCTGAAACGACCAACACTCTCATTCCCTCCAATACGACTCTCTGACGGAAGCTGGGCAAGAAGTGATGTAGAGAAAGCAAATACATTTGCTAAAAACCTTGGCGAAGTGTGTACATCTAACGAGCAAGTTGAAAATCAAAAAAATCTAATCATTTTTGTAGATACGTCTGAAAGTAAGCCAATCAAATACAAGTGACGCAATGTCAAACAAACGATCAAGGACAACATAGATGTAAAAAAGGCACCCGAGCATGATCTGATAAGTGAAAAAATGATGTCAAATCTACCGGATAAATGTATCAAACTAATAACTTATATATTCAACGCTATAATGAAAACAGGCCATTATCCAGAAATCTGGAAAACTTCAGTTATTATAATGGTTTCAAAACCTGGCAAAGATGAAACAAAAGTTAACTCATATCGCCCAATTGGCTTATTACCAACTCTCTCAAAGCTTTTCGAAAAAATGCTTTTGCAAAAACTTAAGCCAATTTTAAACAAGAAAAAAATCATACCGAATCATCAATTTGGATTTATAGAAGATCACGGAACCGTGGAACAAGTTCACAGAGTCGTATCTGAAATCAGGAACTTCTTTGAACAAAAAATATTGCTCTGCAGCGTTCCAAGATATAGCCCAAGCTTTCGATAAGGTATATGGCATAAAGGACTTCTACATAAAATTAGAGCGCAATTACCATCAAGTTTCTGTAAAATTATTGAAAATTATTTGCTCAATCGAAAGTTTTTGGTGAAATATAATACCGCATCCACAGATTTATATGATATTCATGCAGGAGTACCTCAAGACAGTGTTCTGGAGCCTGTGTTGTACTTGATCACAGCAGACTTACCAACATCAAATTACGTGAAAGTCTCTACTTACAAGGATGATACTGTAATCCTAGCTGCCCATTAAAATCTTACGATAGCAGCAAGAATTCTACAAGAACAGTTAGACAAAATCAAAAAATGGCTAATAAAATGAAGAATTTAGGCCAACGAGCGTAAATCGGCGCACATTATATATATATATATATATATATATATATATATATATATATATATATATATATATATATATATATATATATATATAAATATATATACAATATATACAATATATATATATATATATATATATATATATATATATATATATATTATATATATATATATATATATATATATATATATATATATATATATATATATATATATATACATATATATATATATATATATATATATAAATATATATATATATATATATATATATATATATATATATATATATATATATATATATATATATATGTACCTAGAAATGTATTTGGTGGTCTGATCCTGTTTTTGTTTCCTATATTATTTGGTATGGCGCATCATTTGTGTATTTTTTGTACACCGAAGGTTCTATCCCGTGTAGGAACGTTAAAAGGTATTGTTTTATTTGATCACTGATAAAAGGTATTCAAGCATAGTTAGATAAAACAATTAATTCGATTCTGAAGTATTGCTTCTTAAATACTAACCATCTACATTTTTACTAAGTACACAAATTTAGTCTTGTTTCAAAGTACCGAGAGCCTTTAAAATATAAAGTCTTTAAATGAAATTGAATCAAACATCGAAACTGAAGCTGCAGATTATATGAACTAGAGTATATTGCAACGCCTTCACTCAAATTAGTAAATACGATTAGTCCTTATCTACATCCAAATCAAGTTCGTGCACTCCCAATTTTCAGAATCACCTCTGGTATGAGCAGTTATACGTTTAGTGCTTATTTTATAAACACAATATAATCGAAATTATTCCGAGGTTGATTTCGTATATACTCCAACACTATATTATACCTGTATATGATTTAACACGGCACATTAGTCTCAATATGATGGATGCCTATTATATCTTAAGCCTAGTAACATATTTTACTAACCTTAATTTATTAATTTGGCGCACAGTGCTCGAAAACCATAAACAGATTCAGAAACTACATCACACATGAACTATAATATATTTAAGTTTTACAGGCATAAACTTCTATATACAGTAGAACCTGTACAAGCGACCACCTGGTTATACTGACCACTTGCCTAAAATGACCAAATTCTAAAAGCCCCGATAAAAAAGTGCATAATTGTATGAATTGTTTTCGTATAAAGTGACCACTAGCCTATTTTGATCATTGACCACTTTTTAAACAACTATTTCATTTATTTAAAAAGGAAAATCCCTTAAAGTGACCAAAAACATTGTATTGTGTTGTCCTCCGCGCCCCGCTTATAATCATGCAGGCCGTTCTTCGCACCCTTCGATCCCCTTTTTATTAGTTACTTTATCAAGAGCTGGCCACCACACGGTCACCCCTTACATAAGTACAGATCTTACTACGGAAGTTAATAGCCAGTTTCCGATGGCGTTTCTGCACGAGTACATGACCACACTAGACTTGTTTACTCTTTCTAATTGCCAGTCCGCATCTGATGGCTGTAAGGTGGCATTTAGTTGCCTCTCATCTTTTAAAGGAGATTATGTGCTTTACAAAATCCATATTATCTGGGTTCCTGGTCATCTTGGGGAGTTTCAGGATAGACAAACTAGCCATAATTGGTACAAGAAGTTGTCAATGGCCTAGTTATAGTAGATGGACAGCGACCATAAGGTGTAGTATAGCGTAATGTTTGGCCATGGCTGAAAATGAGGCATTCGGACACGATGGATTCAATACAAAGATTTACAGAACATGAGGGAAGGCTAGGTCTGGTTTCTTATAACTTCTGCCGGAGATGTAAGGACGTCAATGAGCAGAAGATGGAAGCTCACTTTCTATCCTTCTGTCTCGTAGTAGCACACAGAACATTTGTGTTTAGGCTGAAACCTGACATATCTCATATACGCCTCAGTAGAATTTCCAATTGGTTTAATGTTGATGAATAACGGGATTCAACTGAATCTGAATGTTCATCTAATATGAAGGTTTACAAAAAATGGGTTAGGGTAAATGATCTTGTCATTATAAAGTATTATTGCTTACATGATCTGTGTAGAATCGGGATGGGAAATGCTTGATTGACAACTCGAGAATCATCTTGTTATCAACATGAAAGTGCGGTTTCGATAACTAGAAGGGAAATCAACTCTTCCATTGAGCTACTGCTCTGTCCCCATACAACATTAAATTTAACGGTTTTGAACGCCTTTGAAGCCCCAACCGGATAAGCTGAAATCACACATCCCTGGTAATGTATATGATTGTGGGAGTTGTACTTCGACATATAGGTGGCTTTTCACATGCGATTAAACTGGCTCGGTTACGTTCTGCATACTGAGCCGGAGTGAAAAGCTGACTCGAGGTCCAACACGATGAGGTTTACATGACATGTCCTAACAATGACCTGTAAAAGTCGTTTAAATTCATCTGTGGCGAGATATTGGATGAGCATGTACTTATTTAATTAAATCGAACCGATGTAGTTTGGGCTTCCAAATACTCGTATCTAATTTTATATAAGGGCTGAAATTTGTTAATATAATTTTTCGATCGATTTACAGTTAAGTCGGATCATTTGATCATCGATTGAGCCACCTATATACTTTTATCTATATTAATAGAGTTTTGTAGGTCGTTCAAAGTCACGTTAAAGCTCTCGCTACCCAGCTTTTTAAACGTAATAAAGGCTTTCAAAGAGTTGTTGAGGTTAAGAAGATCAACTACTCGTTTTAAGCATATTTCTAAGCGTGAAAGTGCCAGAAAGAAAGAGCTGAGACGGGCCAGTAAAATAAGTTTAGAAATCAGGCAAATGCCTATTAATCCAGCCCCAGACGGTATATTTTCAGGTTTTCTACAGGAAGGACTGGAAATCATCCTAGGAGATATCTTCAGAGCAAGGGATACGTAACATGTATACGTAGGGATCATGGAAGGTGCGTTTGATATAATGTTATGTATGATACATAGCTAGCATCAAAATGCAGATAAATTCTGAGTGAGTAAAACTACTGTCAATAATATTTAAAAAAGGAAAACGATATTCTTAACCGTATCGAACTCGAATCCATTGAGTTATTTCGCAAACGAGCAACAAAATTCGACAAAATTAAGGTTCTGACTTTAAACTGGTTTAGAAAGATGAGTGGTTTGAATGCCCGAATTTCTGGACTAATATTGCAGCAAATTGCATTAAAGTTTGCAACTGAATTGAAACTCAAAGCACCCATTTCAAAGCATCATCAGACTGGCTAGATAGTTTTAAGAAACGGAACCAAATTTCTCAGAAAATATTATCAGGAGACTCTGAAGACAATTCTGCTTGTCAATTCTGCCAAGCGAAAAATTATCTCCATTGGTAATAGGGAAATCGATAAAACCTAGATGCTTTTAAATAAACTGCGTGGATGAGTATGATAAAGATACAGTGGTCTGGGAACATTAAAATCCCTCTGAAACATTTATTTCAAAATTAAAAATCGTTTTGCTAAAGAAAAATGCCCACAACTGTTGATTCCGCTTTATCAAGCCAAAATTCTTGTAGCTAATATGATATGCCAGCGTATTTTATATTAAAATTAGTTGCGATACATACCATTTTCCCCTTACATCTAAAATGCCACAAAAGGGTTAAACACACATGTAATCTTCCTTCAAGGCAGCACGAGACACAACCATTTTCACTCACTTTGATTAAACTTTTACATACAAAGCACGTATTTTAAAGTTCATCCCATAATAATTTTCAAAAATTTTGAAACGAAATAAACTTAAACCGACATTTCTATAATCCTAATATTTATATACCATACATATAGAAAACAGTAAGATCAAATCAATTGTGTTATTTTGCGAGATGATATATACAGAACAAATCCAGAAAGCATAACACACGTCCAATTCATGTGAGATTTGCAAAAAAATGTATATACACAATTCCTTAAAGGGGAGAATAAATATGTTTATGTATTCGGTACATAGTGTATATAATATGACAAATTCTTTCACGTTTATTGGGCATGACATGCCTCTACCGACTCAAAAACACTTAATCAATCATGCAGCAAAATATTTAGCAACAGGAGTTAATTCATCATTATGTTTTTTTCGGGAGTGCTGGCAACGTACCTTTTCCACCTGTATACTTGGAACATAATTTCTTTTCAATCCTTTTTACGTCCTATACAGTATAGTAGCAACTATATACAATACACAAAAGCATTGCATTAAAATATTAAATATGAGTATATCCCTTTTTTGTATCCTTTTCCCAATATAATATAAAAACTTTGATCCTAATACAGCATTTAGAATTTTTTGTTTTTCTTACCAATATCAAATTAAATTAAAATCACTTCTTATCATGCTCCATTGGCACAAATCGTTTTATATGATAGAATAATACATCTCAATCTTTTGACCACAAATTAAATTTGGTAATAATTACAACACTTGATTTAATTTATTTAAACACTATAAATCACCTTAGCTGGACACGGGTCATAAACTATTTTCTATATACATATAATTATTAATTACTAACACTTACACTCACACAGCCACACACTCTACAAAATACAACTATTAATTAGTATTTTAAATTGCACTATTATTTTTAATTAACCAAGTCAAATAATTAATTTAATATAAAACACTCGGAAAATATAATTTTCCAACAAACACTTGAGTGGTTTTATAAATTCCTCTATATGCGACACAATATACAACACATATACACTCAAAAAAAAAGGAAATTTTTCTAAATAATTTTCTCACTGAATTTTTCTCAAAAAGAAATTCACTTAACCGGCTTGAGTGTTGTTTTCTATATCCTTGCGATTGAAAAGCACGAGTCAAACTGAAATGTAAAAAATTTTAGTGTACTGTGAATTTCTCCAAACGTACAAAAACAAAATTCAGGACAAAATTAAAGGGAAAATCGACTCATGTTTTTATGCTTTTGCGAGGGTGAAACACATAAAATCAACCCTCGGAATAAAGGAAATTCGTTTGTGTATTATTATTACATTTTATTTTGATAAAATATATTATAAAGTAATAATATAAAATATTAAGAGAATCGGAGAGTAAAATAATGTGGTAAGAGACTATTGCATATATTGTGAATGAAATGGAACTCTCTGTTATGTTTTTTTTTTAATTTTCCATTTATATTGTATGTACATTGTACATATATATGTACAAATACACCGGCTAAATATGTTTTCTCTACTCTACATTACAATTGTGTATGTATATGTACCAATTTTACAGTGGGGATGATAAAAAATGTAACATCATATAAATTTGCTACTTTAGTCCACAACTGACTTTGAGTGATACAAAAACAGGTCGAGTAATTCTTCGTACAATTAAATCCACTGTGAAATATAAACATCTCATCTGGTAAATCTGACAATCTCTGTTGACGTTCCAATCGGAGAAATTTGATCATTTTATAGGTAGACGTATAGACGAATATTGATCTGGAAATGGCACTTTATCATAGGGGTTTAGATCATTGTGATTCCCGGTTTGGGTACAATATTTGAGTGATATAAGTAATCAGGGTAAAGAAACACGAAATGAGTAAAGAAATTCATCTTAGTTCTGCACCATTGGGAATATGGCGAAATGGCAACCATTAGGGTCAAATTCGTCGCTTAAGCAAACACATGTCTAGTCATCAAATGCGTGAAAATATTTTGTACTTTACTTGGTAACATAGCAGGTAGCAAGGCGCAACTGTTGTTCTAATATCTTGAACTAAACTTCTGGTAGAGTTGATTGAACAAAAGATGAGATGCTTTGAAAGCAACGTGTATAATCACGAATCTTGGTTCATGATTCTTATAATTACATAAAACTGGACAAGCAAATTGGAATGTTCAATTACGTTTCGGTTAATTGAACATTCCAATTTGCTTGTCCAGTTTTATTTGCTTGAAAACCGTAATATCGATAAATTGGCACTTTCCATTGTTGGAACTCATGAGATTCCTATTGGAACTCTTACGAATAGAAATCTGGAAGCCCTAAAGGTTTTAATGAAAACTCATTTCCCTGAAAGTGAAAATTTTATTATAATAGATGGAAATAATAGAGAGGTCCAATAATATTACCAATAATATTACTTAAAAAAATATTTACCAGACTGTGGCTGTTGAACTGGGGTGTTCTAACAAATTTGGGATCATCGAAAGTCAACTATAATCAGGAGTTTCATTTCGATATTTTGAGATATGTAAGATTGGAATAATAACTTTCCGCACGATGGTTGAATAATCATGATACCATTAATCAAGCAGTACAAGAGATGACACTGTGAGTAAAGCCTAGCCAAAGGTTTTTGCAAAGATTATAGACGAGACCTAAGCGAGTGATGACAACTGAAAGCAGGTTAGGGTTGGACTAGCACCATGAGCAACAGGAAGCAATAATAAAAAAAATAGTTTACATATATATACATATATATATATATATATATATATATATATATATATATATATATATATATATACATATACATATATATATATATATATATATATATATATATATATATATATATATATATATATATATATATATATATATATATATATTTATATATATATATATATATATATATATATATATATATATATATATATATATATATATATATATATATAATATATATATATATATATATATATATATATATATATATTTATATTTATATATATATATATATATATATATATATATATATATATATATATATATATATATATATATATATATATATATATATATATATATAATGTACCTAGAAATGTATTTGGTGGTCTGATCGTGTTTTACTTGTCTCCTATATTATTTGGTATGGCGCTTCATTTGTGTATTTTTTGTCCACCGAAGGTTCTATTCCGTGTAGGAACGTTAAAAGATATTGTTTTATTTGATCACTGATAAAAGGTATTCAAGCATTTCCCTGAAAGTAAAAATTTTATTATAATAGATGGAAATAATAGAGAGGTCTAAATCAATTCCCATCTACCAAGTAGATTGAATCAGAGATTGAATCTTGGTGACAAACGTGGTGGCAAAATATAGAATCCGATGAAGAATCGGTTCTTTCTCGAAATTTTAAACACTAGGTCCAGACGGGATACAGCATGTTGAAACAATTCAGAATTTTTAAGATCTACAGATCTTTAAATAATTATTAGAAAAGTCGGTTGTGGAGTTTACTGTGAAGATTTGAAGATTTACCTTCTCTTTCGCCTTCCGTACTATTTCAATATTTTTGCAAGATGAATTAATCGCGATAACAAAATCCGAAGACTGTTTAAGGTATAATGTAATATCAACTAGGAGTCTTCGCAAAAGACAGTCAGAACTCAGACTTCAACTAAACAGCTATACAATCAAACTTCTTTAAGCCGAAGTTAAACAAGCAATGTCAATCATATATACGAGATAATAGAACAATTCAACATAATAACTCGTTCGTCAATGTGCTAAATGTCTCATTGTTCCAAGCAGAATAATTAATAAAATACCACGTAACAACTCGTACGTATAATAACAAGCAACATGTGGCGAAATTTGGACTAAATGTCTAGATCCGTACAGGAGCATTACATCGGTACAGTTTAAGAATAGTTGGGGCACTTCCTCATAAGTAACCATAAAACCAGATAAGAGTTGTCGCCATTTAATTACTGTCGTATATAGTTACAAATAACGAGCGACCTTACATGCGATGTACAATAGAGGTGTTCTACGTTTTATAGTAATACGCACATATCTCCTGTAACATATGGCGTTAGATCACATTAGCAAGGGAAACCATCATACCGAAGCAGTTCTCAAAATTATACTGTTATCAAACTTTCCATTCAGTAGATTAATTGTTTCACAAGCTGTGTGGCCACTATCTTGTTGGAACCACATATATCATTGAACTCAATTTCATCTTATACTGGCCAAAAGTTTCTTTTTAACACAGCACGATAGTGAACTCGATATATTGACCGTAATATGGCCACTTTTTACAATGGTAATGGTAACTCTCGAATCACATGTGGCTGTACAATAAAGCATATTTCCATCGCTGAAGATAATTGTTTAATGAAATTCAGGATTTTCTTCAAAATTTAGCAAAGCCCAATCACATAGCTTTCACTCCTTGAGTTAATTTGATTTGTAAATGTGTAATCCTAGATCTGTCTGTCTGTTTCTATCTTTGCAATATTTTTTTGGGGCTCAAAGCACTCTCAATACTTTTGCGGTTCGCCTATTTACGAGAACGTACAACTATAGGTTCGATTTGCATAGAATCGATCTGTCATTGTTCATTGCGTAGAATCAGCTCCATGCCAGCCTATAGTGGAAGATGGGTCGGCCCAAGAATTCTACACTCCGACAGGAAATCATATATGTGTTCATTCACATCACCGATGGTAAACAAATAGTAAAAATTCCTTTTGAATCTTGCCCCTATCGAAACTCGAAAATCACACTCCAAATGCCACGCACAGTCTATCTGGTAGGCTAATTATTATTGCAATAGATTGGAGTAAACACTCTTAAAGTTGCAACCACTGTCTCAGAATTGCGGTATTTTAATAATTTCCAAATATTGCTTATTCGAACGTTATCGTTATAAAAATGTTCACTTTGCTGACGTTTTGACGTCCACAGATCATGAAAAATGTTCAAGTTTCTATTAAAATTACAATAAAGCTTTTTCATCTGATCTGAGGTCAAAAAAGATGAGAATAAACCATATTCAGTATTAAGATGATTGAAATTACCATTTTCTGGCATAAACAAAAAATAGATGGCAATAGTAGACCAAATGCGACTTAATTGACCTAATAATCCTTTTACTCAATAACGAGACAATTAAGACTATAAGAATCCTATACAGTCTAGTGAGTCAGTTTTTGATCAATTTAAATAAGGATTACTGACTTGTTGAGATGTCAGATCCAATATCCAACTGTTTAAGTTAACTAAGTAACTTTATTCCATTTGACTACATTATCCATTCTCTTCTTGTAGCTTACTGGTTAGGATAGTTTCTCATCACGCTGCGGTCTCGAGTTCGATTCTCGCCGTTGACCAAAAATTAACAAGTACCAGATGACAAAAAAGCGATTGTGTGTGAAAGCATGCGTTTGGGTGACCACGGTCTCTGTTGAGACGCGGTATGTGAGCCATTTGCGGTCTCGACGCCCCAATAGACATTATCCAAACTTACGGAAAAATAATCCTGTCGATTTATTTGTTATGAGAATATAACACAAATTATATAGTTTCAAACTATAAATGAAAGCACGCTCCTCCTTTACGTGTACAACAACTTTTTATCGAAAAATTTACTCATTGATACAAATTAATATACTCGTCTATCTTATAGATCACATATACTCGTATACACAAACGTTACAAAACGATAATCTCAACGTTATATCTACCACTTCTAATATACAGTTATGTGATTGAATTTCATCAATGCGGAAATAAAACACATCCGACATTTTCCGAATCCAAAATATTCTCGTATTCAAACAAAATTACCCTAATCATAATCTAATCCCATATATAGAAAATTTCGGCTCTAATACCAGACATTGAACAAACCAATTTTTTACATTGCAAGTGAGATAATAACAAAACAAAAAATCGGGAAAATAAGTTGCACTCGAAATAGAGAAGGCCGCTGAAAATATTTTTGTGAATGAGTGCATTAGACAAGAAGCAACAACAACAAAACGCTGAGGTTATAAAGAAAATGAGGGGGAAATGTTGTATTAAACGACAATAACATAAATATATACATATACATACTACTGTCGAGAATCCAAAACAGTGTATGGATAAAGGATATAAATTTCCACTTTCCCAAAAAAAAAATGTTATATTTTGTTGAAAGTGCGCACGCGCGTCACATATAACACACGCTCTCTCACTATACATAGTAGTTTTTTATTTTCAAAATAAACACTAAACAGCATAGAATCGCATGAATTTATAAAATCTATACATATACATAAATATATAAACTATGAAATGAAAATAAATGTTGTATGATTTTCACCCCTATTCGATTCCTCTCTATACCGTCCGTATACATATATAGATCATAACACATACAATTTTTTGAAACTTTTTATGTTTTGTCCAAAGTAGATTTTAAACTTTCTATACACATATGTGTGGAACTTGGTTTAATACAACGCTCCAGTCAACTATCTACCACCAGTCACATATATGTAATGTATAATCTTCTCATTCAACACCAACTTCAATTCAATGATTTTTAATGTTAAGTGGTTATGGTTGAAAACCAACATCTCACCTATACATGTTTCTGTATATATTCTTGCAATCGAAGATAAATCACAACCGGCCACCGCGCTCATCTCCCTCCCCCCAAAAAATACGGGTAACATCGTTAAAACTAGTCTGGTTTTTCCATTGTATTTCTGTGTGTTTCCGCGTTGTTATGTTTCGTAAATTTTCATTGGAATTTTCCAGCTTTTTTCTTTCTACACTCTCGAGCGAGTAAATCGACCAAAAGGTGGATTGTTTAAAAACGGCTAAACTGGTTTCACAAAACATTCTTTTTTTATAACAATTTAACAGGCTAATACTTAGTATAAATATATGGAAAGAGTCCTTGTGTCTACAATGATTCGCATGCGCTCCATTGAGTAAATTACGGGTTTGACAACGTCTTGGGGAAACCACTCTACACCTCATGCAATGCAATATTGAATATGACCAAAGCGATATACCAACCCACAGCATGCACGAACCATGGAGACATAAGCTGCACTAGTCATTGAATAGAACGGACCACCATTGCTTGATACTCAAATTGATGTATTCGCGTG
The DNA here is from genome assembly GCA_963932295.1 of Tipula lateralis. NCBI lineage: Eukaryota > Metazoa > Arthropoda > Insecta > Diptera > Tipulidae > Tipula > Tipula lateralis. Next base: position 157,910,387 of record OZ010737.1, read on the forward strand.
TAAATTCTAGTCACTTATTGCCATGGCGTGGTGTTACTTTAGAACCTCTAGCGGGCAATCTTGCAACTTCCTTCAAGTGTCTTGAAACTGTACTGTCAATTAACTAACAAATGCATCTAGAACTTGTCTAAGCTTCTGCTACACATACACGCTGATGAGACAGTATTGTTAGGACGATAAAGTTACGTCCGAAGGTTTGAGTCGATTCAGTTGCTCGGGAGTGTATGTATCAAATACAAAATACTCTTGTTTGTTTTTCTTTTTGCATGTATATGTATTTACATATTTTTTTATTTTTAATCTTGTTGAATTAAAAAAAATAATAATAAAAATTCTGAAATAACAAGGATGTTGTAATTTTTATACAGTTTTTATTCGTTGAAGGATTAAGCGAAAATTGCTTTATAATTTGAGATAAGTGGATATTTTTATAAAAAGTGGGTTTTAATATTTTATTAAGATTACGAATAAGTGTCTAATGTATATTAAATATCTAAGACTATGTGTATAGGATTAAATTTCACGATTCTATAAACGTTAAATATATTTTTCTTACTTGATCGATAAAGTCGCGTGATATGTACACCTGACATAGTTTTAAAGTTTGTCCGAAATTGACTAAAAAAAGAACAATAAATTTATCTCTAATCTTTGAAATCTTTAACTTTTATCTCTAATCTTTGATTTTTGGGCCCAATGCATTTAAAATCGCGAATGGTTCACTTAATTACATCCTACCTTACGCTATTATGTAAGGATACTATAAGATAGTAAAAAATCGCTTTTGCATCCAGCTCCTATTGGGATTCAAACTCTGGACGTCCCACTCCAACAACAGCAGCTTTAACCTTTTAGTCGGTATATAATAAATTATTCATGATGGATTTCATTGAAACTTTTGGCGATCACAACACTCACAACAATGAGTCATAAGAAATACTGAGCCAAGTGACTTCCACAGACCTTTTCCAGTCTACTTTACACGATTAGTGAAGAAAGATGTCTTTCTTATAACCAATTCTGGCCACATGAATCTTAATGGCATAAGTTGTTGATAGTAGAGAGTGAAATTAATTGTATAGCCAGGTTTGAGCTACCCACGATGTCCCATTCCTTCCTAATTTCACCAAAGATATTAATCTCATTCAAAACGGAACTTTTACTTCTGTTTTTTTCTGGTTATAATCGAATACATGGATTCAATTTACTATATATCTCACCAATAAATCACATACATTAAATAGTGGGGCAATTTTTGGTTTTCGATAGAATAGCTAACAATCTTAACCATATAATAGATTCCTATCTTACGTTGCATGTCGCTTAATATTGAAACATGAGACTCGGACAATAATATAAAAATATCGAAATATAGGGTCACACTAATATATTATAAATATGAGGGTCGTAACGTAACTGACATTGGCGAGACAGTATACCAACCACCACCAATATTACATCCATGCCATTATCTTTATGTTAAAATTTACAAAAAGTTGAGTTATTCAACGCTTGACAGCTTTAATGGAAAGTTTGGCAACCTTATATAGGTAAGCGACAAAATGTTGTTTATCGATAAGGCTATACATGTAAATTTTTGACGACGCACTTATGGTTGTAGTTGAATCAACATTTGAGCTTTTCCTGAAGAGTCAGATGAACGCTGGTAATAACTCTGACCAAACATTTTGAAACATATTGACCAAACATTTACTGACCAAATTTTACCGTGAATCCACCATTTATTTGCCAACAAATACGTTTAATTTTTAGTGTGTTATATGATGCACACGACGGATAATATACCAATTTCTCTGTGCTGGGAAGATAAATTGCTTTCATTCGCGATTTCTGTTTAGGGATCAACCAATAACAATCTTAAAGATATCGAATATTTTGGTCGTCATTTGGAGAAGAATCCGACTTCGGGACTGATATTGGTTATTTGGAATGTATGTAGCAATCCACCAAAAGAACCTGAGTGACAGGGCTAAAAACAAAAATAGCAGGTCTGAAGTCCAAAACATTAGTCAAAATGTCTTGATCGGATCCACAAGTCTCCAAATAGATTAAAATTAGGTTAACATTCGTTAGAACACATAGAATAGAATTTTTGCGTTGACTTAACACTCTAAAACCGGAAGTGATTAGTGATGAAAATTCCAGCAAGTATTCATACAACAAATAATAATTTCGAAATAAAAGGTGCTCACTTTTGTCAATCCAAAAACGGAAGCAAAATTCATATAAGATTGAAAAGTGGAAAGAAATCACTAGACCATAACAATTTTTAGGAGAAAAAGGGACATTTGGTTTAACAATATAATTGGGCGATTTTATCAAAAGAAAACATCGGCATGTTGAGTGAAGTCTCATAGACGAATCTTCTAATGATTCAATGATTATTCATGAATGTTACTGAATATCCCAAAGCTATATGTTACTGGACCGCTGTTAATCGAATGTGTAAGCTTCGCATATGCTTATGCTATTCTGAGACACTACAATAGTTTTCTAGTCTACAGAAATTCAAGTATCGACATGTGGCAGAAATCTGAGTATCGACATGAAGAAACCATGATATATTTTGCGATCACATACAAATTGAAACCCAAGAGATCTTCAGTTTGGTGAAAATTAAATCTAGAAATGATTGTTGGTAAGAACAACATAAAATCTTTGACGTATTTATAAAGCAAACTCCGTTTAGAATCGCAAAAGAAAATGAAGCTATTCTTGTTTTAACGGCTGCTAAACAGATTTGTAGAGCTTAATTAATGAAGCTTAAGTTGTAACACTACACTTAGCAAATGTTATATTTTTACTTGATTTATTTATTTACTTGATGTTCATCATCAAAAGAACTATCGAAGTTTAACCCGATGTGGAATTTACAATGGCTAAATTTGAATTATATGCCATGCCATATTGAGATTTTAATTCTTTGCCTAGAATTTAAGCCAAACAACGATCAATTGGAGGAATTGCAAATAACTACACACATCTATATAAAATATGAGAGTTATCGATTAATGTGGAGAACTGGCTGGTAGTTCTGGTGATTGATGAGGATATATACGGTGATAATTTCGATACTCAAGTTTATCTTATCTCACAGTTGATAAAATCAAGGAAACTGAATAAAAGAAGCACTTGATCCATCATATCATATATATCATATCGTTTAAGTTAGTAGGATAAAAACACAATTAGGTGGGCTTCACGAGGCATAATCCAGAGTGTCTAATATCGAAGCTCAGATTCAAAAGTTTGAACAACATCAAGGACTCGTCTTAGACACCGTACTAAACCTGGAGCAACGAAGAGAACTTACCAAATCAAAAACACTGAAAAGAGTAAATGAGTTGTGTTCAGCGCAAATAGCGTACATTAAAAGAATAAAAACTCTTGTCTTATCAACAATAACTGTCGGAACAACCAAGTTGAAAGTTCCAACATTCGATGTGGATTGGTCGTTGAAATCTTTCAGACACTATCCATGGCCGAGTGAAGCTACGACAAATTTATAGAAGAGTTGAAACTGCGGTATGGTGATAATCATAAGCAAGCTACCCATCTCATACAGCTTTAATCGCTCGACTATTGAATTTAGTATACCCGAACTACAATGCTGAGCATTAAGATGAATTAAGAAAATTAATTAAGAATCTGAACTGCAGTCAATAAGCTAAAATCTAAACAGGAGGTCTTTGGTTTAGCGTGGATTTTAGCAGCGGTAACTATATGAAAATTTGTCTCGCGATTTAAACCGAAACATAACTTTAAGTTCTATCTCTATACTGTTACACTACTACATAAACATCACAATGCAATATTTATTCTGTTTAAAATAAAATTACTAACCAAAAAAAATAATAAAAATATTTGTGGTTTCAAATTACTGATATGATGATAATAAATTCATTCATGCCTAATAAATTCATATATGCATACACCCCACATATACAAATATACCTATTCATCCATAATTTTCACCAAATGTAGGGAGTTATCGTACAAACACAATGTACCATATAGTAAACAATAAATTAAATCCTTGAATAAGCATATAAACTTGGAATAATAATTAATTTTAATCAAAATATTAAAACAATACCATGAACAAACATTTCATCCCAATCTCAATTTTACAAAGATTGATTTCATTAATCAATGTATAAACATTTTCATGCGTTGTATGTCGTGTTGTTCCCAACATTATGCGGCATACAGGCTTTGTATACGGTAGAGTGATAATTTTTCCTATACACATGCATATGAGTACAAACATATTTAAGTTTATAATTAGTGCACCCAAATTATCTAAATTTTGAGAAAAACCACCCTTTAATAAAACTTCATCCCTTAGTCGTATGTATAGTAGTATATATGCATATATGGTAAATAGTATAGTGCGTGTAACAAACTATAGCACGACCCCTCGAAAACTTTTAAATTTCGGGACATTAAAATTGCATTCACTGTCCCACCAATTCCTCGTATATAGTGATTTTCAGTTCATTAGACATTCGAACATGCATTGTATGTATAGATGATGTTATAGTTGATTTCTACACTTTATTCAGAATTTTAATCATTCCCCTATTTAATTTATATTTATATATTGTTATAAAATCGATTTGATTTAGCTTGAAAGCACTGTAGAGCTACATAAAAGGAAAATTTCAAATCGATTGCATTGTACATAATATATGTATACTTATTGTGATTTGATGTTTGTTGTTGTTGCATAACGATTATGATATTTATGCTAGCACCTCCTGTTGTGTTTTGTGAAATTATAAATAAGAAATTTTATGTGTACCTAATGTGTAATAAATTCTATGCTTTTACTTGATTGTTGTATTGAGCTCTAGCCTGGTGCCATAATGATATCGTTAAATAATAATTACTGAATTACAAATCTATATATGTACAAAAGGCAACAAGAGGGTGGTAAAAAAATATTAAATATTCTTTGAAACATTGTCGATGATAAGATTTAATTCACTGTAGGAAATTCAAAGTGCTCACACTATATAGAGATGGAGCGATTTACTGTTTTTGAGAACTTGTGCAATTTTATTTCTCGAGAGATATCAACCAAAAGGTTGCTGTAAAAATCTGTGGTTGTTATATTCGTGCAATACAAATCTACAGAAACATTCCACTACCGACCAGATGGCGCTGTGGTTCAAGCTGCGGCAATTGGAGAGGGAGGTACCGGGTTCGAATCCCGATAAGGATGCAAAACGGTATTTTCACCATCTGATTTCGAATGGTGGTGTGAATGATGTCTATGCTCCCCTGTTGAAGTGTAAACTTCTTGGACCAACCCATCTTCCACGTCAGTACTATAGGCTGGCAATGTGTAGATGATGCTATGCAATGTGAAGATGGTAAATGGCGTAAAGTAGGACGTAAATAAGCGAACCGCGAAAGAGTTCAGAATCAGAATCTGCCCGTGATTTTGCACTCAATTAAAAAAACTGCAATTTTTGATGGTATTTATATGAAATTCGATTCTTCAAAAAATTTAAATGGCTAATAGAAGCCAATGTGAAGCCAATGCAGACAAAATAACTACACTATATCATTACACAATCATTATCATTATATACGGAACATTTCATACCCAATTTGGAGCTCACTAATAGTAACAGAATTAAAAGATTAGTGAAACTATGAGTAGGCTATCCCATTAGCAACATCCCTGCATGCATCAGACGACCTATTGAAATTAAAACTTACAAAAATAAAAAAAATATTTTTATTTAAAATTAGTAGATTAACAAAAATCTTAAAATAGTTTTTCCTTACTTAGACACCAGATTAAGTCAATCAGAAATCCTGGTGCATTTGAGCGTGACTTTAACCTAATAAAAAAAATCATTAACTTTAAAGTGGAGACTATATGTGTCTCAATTCGTTAATTTTCATTACGGTGGAAAAAAACTGTATTGAATTATGTATAGCAGCTCAAAATATTCCTGACGTCCTTTCCATCAGGTTAATTAGGAAAGATGCTGCCAGATATCTCAACGTGCTCCACACAAGACTGAAGAAAGAGCAAACCAAGAGGAGTTGATACACTGTTTCTTTTTCCTCTACATGTGACTGTAGCTACGGCAGTAATCATGTAGACTTCACGTGAACCTATTGTATCGTAACAACTTTCACTACCATACTGATGTCACCAAAGCGAAATCAGCTATCCGGATCTAGAACGATACAGTTGCTACTGATCTATCTATCATTCACAGAACTCTTCCGAAGCATAACTTTACAAATATTACAATATACCTCAACTAGTTCATAGCTTCCATTGGAGCAATTAGTTCACCATAAAAAATGTTGAAGTAGTCTGTGAGATGAAAAGAGAGGTCTAGTTTCAATGAACCATAAAACACCCTATACCCAACCCTGCCATCTATCTTCGTATCATCCGTAAAGAAGTTGAGAACATCATGGTTCATGCATCACTTAACTAGTTCATCAATTGAAATGTAAACTCTATTTACATCCTGATATTATATCTTGATCAGCGTAAGACTGGGTGGAGTGTAAAGCAAATGGGATTCCGTTTCTTTTTCCTCTACATCTAATCGTAACTACAACAGTAATCATGTAAAGAGACTCCAAGTCTAGCCGCAAGCTTACCGTAACCTCTCCCATCTATCTTCAACTTATCTGTTGTCACCTTACGAAATCCGTTTTTCGAATCTGGAAGGAACCAATTGTCGCGAGATTTGTCTAGTTATTTCACACGAGTTGCTACTGCTTTATTTATCATTCATAAATCTATGAACTACTTCCGGAAGCTAGAACTTACACGAGTTATTATTACGTTCGATCTGCTTGATAACAGATGGCATGTTGTGCACCGCCAAATAGGTCCGATTTTTTTATCTCACGGCACACTGATGTGCCGTAACACCCACAACAGGTAGATGTTGAACTGATCTACATCTTTTTTATAGATAAGATATACAATTCTGATCTACCTTCAAGAGATGGATATTGCATAATACGTCAACCAGTTGATACATTCCAATATCAAAATTAGATAGGCTTGAAAAACGATGCAGTAGTCAGAGAGACGTAAAGATAATCTTACTTTTAACTAATTCCTCACAGAAAATCATATCCAACCATCCCATGTAACTTTGTAATGAACCTCAGGGTGTTTAACTGCATTACTTAACTAGTCCTCTCTTGTTAGACTCGATTTACAATTCAAAGGGAAAACAAAACTGGCCTTGCTAAGTGAAATGACGTGAATAACGTAAAGAAGGTCTTTCAAAATTTCAAAAAACTATACTAATACTAAAAATTCGAAAAGGATATGCGTTTCATACTCATATTGAAGATCTTATTATGTAAAATTGAAACACATTTTATCCAACTTTAGATATACTTTATGTGGGCTACAAAGGGATACTCCATCCATAATAAAACCATATTCTATACTTCCTTTGGTTTCAAAATCAACAAGTCCTAATCAAAATTCAGAAATCGGCTGGCACGTGATCGAAACCGATGTAGTCAAAATTATGGACAGTATGTAAAGCCAAGTAGTACAGTAGACTCCACATACAGGGAACATTTTATGGAAATGGTTTTATAATTATAGGTATCACATCTTAAAAAACACACAACCTCAAAATATTAAGGGTAAAATATGTAATATATAATTAATAAAAAGAATGTAGTAATGGGATATTAACCCCTAAAGAAAAGTACGATAACAGTATGGTACAACAGTAAAAATTATCCAAAAAGCATGAAAAACACTGAAAAATAAATAAAATCGTGATCAAAAACCTAATACGACATAAGATGCCACCCAAGGTGAATATCTAACGATGCAACGCATTTAAAATTTCGCGGGCACCCCTAAATTGGGAATATACTACGTTTGTAAATTGTACATGGATTTAATTCAATTCAAATTGTTATACCCTCCCTTATTTTTTATTTGATTTTAATTAATAGGCAAAACAATAAAAAATGAGTTTCGCCATGTGTAATATACGCATGATGATAGTATATAGTGTAAGGATTGCGTTGCACTTGAATCGTACTTGTAATTGTAAACCAACCCCAACGAAATAGATGTTTATGGCTGATTTGTTTTACGATTATCAGATTTCTTAGTAAATTCAGTTTTATAATGCTGCAATTAAAAATAAATAAAGATTATTACCGTTTTGAATGAAACTGCATGTGGAATAGTTGAATCAATGCGTATATGTATACGGCCGTTTTCCATCGAAAAACATGGCCGATCCTATGTATGTGTAATGGGTTAGAAAGTGGTAAATACATCAACAATCGTATGAAAAAGCTGATTTTTTCGAAATTTTTGACTTTTAACTTCCTATAACTTGGTAGGCAGGCCCCATAGCGAATTACTCACTATCCAGAGTTTGGAAAATGATTATTTATCAACAATCCTGGATTAATAATTTTCATTAAAACCAATATTTTAATTCATGTTTTTGAAGATTTAAGAATCTAGATTTTTATATTTTCGATCGTGAATAGAAAATAAAACGAAATGAATTTGTAATATCGGGTTTAAATACATATTATTTGTTATATTTTGCTCTGGTTCGCGCATACGAATAGTAATATGATGTTATTTTGCATCCCGCTCGTTTTTTTCCATTTTTCCTTCGTTTCCATTTTTTTTAGAAATAATGCAAACAGTTTTGTTCTTCGTTGTCTTTTAGTGCATTTCGCTTCATTTTTATTTTATTTTTGATTTTGTTTCTTTGTTTTAGTTTGCCACGAGCATTTGCAGCGAAAGCACGTGTTCGTTGTCAGTATGATTTTATTTTTACGTAATATTTTTAATTCACGTAACATTTTATGCGTTTTAATTTTTTTTAGGCTTACAGAATTTTTATTTAGGATTATTAAAAATGTTTTAATTGTAAAATTAAATTACTTAATTCTTTATAAAAATTATAAAATTGATATTTTGGTCAATTACGTTTGTGTGCTCTGTTGTCTTTTAGTGCATTCGTTTCGTTTTTAATTTATTTTTGATTTTGTTGCTTTGTTTTGTTTTAGTTTGCTACGAGCAGTTGCGACGGGAGGATGTATTTGTTTTATGATAAATTTTATGTTTTCGTAATTTATCTTCAATTTACATAAAATTTTACCTGTTCGAATTTTTTTTTTTAGGTATATAGATATTTGTCAATTTTATTGGGATTTTGATAATATCTATCTGAATTTTGACTAGGAAATAAATTAAACAAAACGTTAATTTTATTATTTCCAAAAATAATTAAATTGATGTTTCGTTTAATTTTTCGAAATAGAATTAACGAATTAACAATTATACAAATTTTGTCAACCGATATAGTCAATAAAATTATGAATTGAATAATATAAAATTTATTTATATTTATATGTTTATTAAAATTTATATTTTCGCAAATATATTTTAAATTTGCCAAAAATTAAATATATTTTAGGTCAATTTTTTTCATACTGACAAGTAAACAAACAATACAATACAATAACAGTAACAGACAATGTACCATCAAAAACAAAAAGAAACAAAAAAATCAACGTAAACAAAACAAAAAAAATAATTTTCGTGACTTTGTGTATTCTTTGTGTGCTAGAGTGTTTTTCCTATACAAAATTCAAATGCAAAAGAGGAGTTACGTTATATAATCACTGTTTATACATTTTCTCGAATCACATTGAACCATTTTGATCATGTGATCATATTCGATAAACGAAATATTATCGAACTAACATATTAGCCGAAAATAAAAATAAAAATCAGGAAAATTTCTTATGAATGAAAAATTTTAGCATGTATCAATAAATGGGAAATTTATTGTACAGCAGTCTTGATAAATAATCATATTTAGATGCCTCATATACAAAAACTGATGTTAAGGCCTGTATTGTAAGATACTACAAAGCAAAGTCAAAAAATTGCGAGAAATCGACAGTTTACGAACGAATTGTACAAATTTTGTTGTTTTCTAACCCTTTACTCATACTAACTCATAAAAGAGAATAATCGGCCTGATCTTTAGTGGTATTGGTTGAATTATTCATCGACATTCGACCCAGGACATATGGTGAGAGTAGACGGTAGGCGTGACACCTCAATAATTTCACCCTATGATTTATGTTTTTACTATTTTCTATTGTAAAATCGAAGGATTTAAATTACACATTTATTTAAGGGTGTGTGTGATTATCATTGGCTTTATTTTATTAAATGAAATAACTAGCACGTAACGAGATTTTTAACAAAACTGCACGACGATTCTCATTTTTCGAACGCATACTTTATAACAAAAATAAAATTCGAACAGTTTTTTTACTATCGTTGTAGTTTATGTCAAAATATTTGACATACGATTTTGGTTATTAAAATGTCAGACGCTTATAGCAACATTCGTGGTGGAAAGTTAATTTTAAAAGGCGAAAGCTCAAAGTAATTAATAAATTAACCATTTTATTATATTCAATATAATCATATATTCCTTTTCAGAAGTAAAAAACGGAAGCACAAGAAAGATAAATCAGAAAAAAGTGAAACAAAACGTAAACCTGTCATCGATGAGGATGCATTGGCTCATGGAGGATGGTGGAGGGCATCCAAATTCGAAGACATTACCGGTTCAATAGCAATACAATTTGGTCGTCGATGTTATGTAAAAGCCTTGGATAATGGGCTATTCACATTGGGACCACCACACGATGAAGGTGATGGGCCATCGCCTGAAGAAATTTTAACTGCATTCCCAATTGGGGATACTAAAATTGCGTTTAAATCTGGATATGGCAAATATTTGAAAGTCGAGAAGGATGGTGTAGTTACTGGACGGTCGGACGCCGTTGGTGGTATGGAACAATGGGAACCCATATTTCAAGAGAATAAAATGGCTATATTGGGGGCAAATACATGTTTTATGTCCATTGACCCTGAAGACGATGCACTAGTGGCCCTAAAGAAAAAAGTTGGGGATGCGGAAATAGCCGTTATTAGAAGTTGTGCTGCTAAAGAGAAAAACATTAAAGATGACATTCCTGTTGAGGAAAAAGGAAATTTGGACGAAGTAGAAATTAATTATGTGTAAGATCTTTACTTAACAAAAATACAAAATCAGTGCTTACACTCTTATTATATATTTTTAGCAAAAAATTCCAAAAGTTTCAAGATAAAAAATTGCGAGTTAATAAAGAAGATCGTAATCAATTAGAGGAAGCTAAATCAAGTGGTACATTACATGAAGTTCTCTTGGATCGCCGAAGTAAAATGAAAGCTGATCGATACTGTAAATAAAATAAATAAAACCAATAAATGTATTCTTTTTTTTATAAAGAAATTGTATTTTTATATTATTTTTTCCTAAATTTTCTCATAAATTGAATTCAAAGTTTTTTTTTGTTTATTTAAAAAATGTAGTCTTTATTTTTTTTATTTAGATGATCACAAATAAATGAAGGTAGTATTCTTAATAAGAGTAAAAACTGTTTAATAAAATAATCTTGTGTATGTAGTAATTATAAGACAAAAAATAAAATATTGACTTACAATCAATTGTATATTAATTTGATTGATGCAGTAGGAAATTATTGATTAACAGATAAAAAAATAGAAGATAAATTAATTTTATCAGTCTTTGAAATGTTGTTTAAATTATATATTACAATGATTATAATTATTTAGAGCGGCGACAAACTATTAAAAATTAATCTGATTAATGAAAAATTCATATATTTGAGGCCATTATTATATATTTTATTTATTCGTTATGGTTTATTATATTCCAACTTAAAAAAAATGAAAAATATTTATACTTATATATGATTCGTAAGAAAATAGCAATGATTACGACTAGAAACTGATAAAACTATATTAATATTATTTAGCTGCATATTACTAATGAAGACTATTTTTTTTTGTTTTTGGTGTCTTTTAAACTACTAATTTTTTAATCAATAATTTCCACTATTTCCAACAAAATATACAAAATTTTATTTTAAAGTCTTCGTATTATCTTTTATTAACATTTATAATTAAATTTTGTTTTTAAAAAAATAAAAACAATTGTTTACTATTGTTGATTCATTTTGCTTTAATATTTGGGAGGACGAAGTAATTATATTTTGTAATATAAATTATTTACAATTAAAATTAAACAAAACCAAAAAAATAATTGTGGTAAATAATAAGAGTAAAGCATAATAACAAATCCAAAAAATAGGATTTTTATTACATTTTTTATTGTTTTTGTTTTTATTCAATTAATAATTAGTTTGTAGTTTTATTTTATTTTTTATTTTGTTTATAATTAAGATGGAACAAGTTTTTTTTATATTTATTATTATTATTTATTTATATTAATTATATATGATTATAGGTGTGTGAATACAACTTGTTCTTTTTGTCATTATAATAATAATGTACGTTGTTTTTTTAAATTTTTTATGATGTTATTTTTATCATTTTTCTCAGCTGGTCAAACCTTCACTTCGTTGATGTCTCAGCCATTCCACAAATTCGTCTAACATCACTGGCCCTATAACAAATAAAATTTCAAATTATTTATTTAGCTCTAATCGAATATGTAGAATGTCAAACGTGAAATTAAAATTTATTGGAAAGGTATCTAGTTCCTTAAAGGATGGTATGCAAAAGGGAGTAATAAACAAGTAATCCTAATCAAAACGAAAAGACGATTATAATAAATATATTAAAGAATATTCTAGGGCGTATGCTGTACATCTTTTTGGGGTATCATAAAACAAAATATTGGATCATTAATTTTGGCATAATTGCACGAGAGTATGATACGATTATATTTATACATAATGAGTTATCTTTATGTTTACGAAAAATGATATGTACATTTATGCCCGGTTTACATTCAACGATTATCGCAGAAGCAGAAAAATGAAACGAGATAGCGCAATTAAATTGTCTCTGTACAAATAAGAGACAAACCGATGAAAAAAAATATTTTTAAATTTTATTGTTGTCCTACCGTTGTTACACACAAACCTTTAAATTAGTCTATCTCGTTTTAATTGTCTGCATCTGCAAAAGTCATTGAATGTAAACTAGGGTTTATGCTAACGAATTTTATGAAAATGAATAAGTTTCTACTATCCCAAGTTTGGGTTAAGCCTGGTTAAATTACCGACAATAATTGTGCTCCAATTTTAGTACTTAACAAATATTAAGGAATATATTGAACTCAGTGTACAACTTCAGCGTATCAACATTAAAAGGATATTTAGAATGCAGAAGGAGCACTATTAGGCGTCGTGCCCTGGTACTGTCATTATGTAGATATACACGAAAGGTGCACTAGAACATGAAATTAAAAAATTATCGGGGACAACACATCTTTTTTGAATTCCAGAACTATTTGCTAATGTAGCTTAATGGTTAAGCGAGTTTCTCATCGCCGGATGACATAAAAAGGCGATTGTGTGTAGAAAGATTCGTCGGGCATGACCACCTACAATGTGCACCAATCGTTAAAACGGTTCCTAAGGTCTCAGTTGAGACGCAGTAAGGGCCGTTTACGTCCTCTAGGCCATACTTTATTTGCTAATATTTTCGATGGCCATGTTTCCATTTTACAGCATAGTGACATTATTTTTATCATTTTACAAATATATATGTATTTGTTTCGTATTCTTAGATATTCTAGCGCAGACCATTTTCGAAAAGAAGTGTAGTACATATTTCCAAAACAATGTATGAACAAACATTGAATTTTTATGTAACCAATGGGGTTAGTATTTTTGATTTGAAATGAAAAGAAAATTGATTGAAAATTTTTTCAGAAAATCTGTATTTTTCTGCTTCTAATATATAGAGTTGTGTTTCATGTGTGATGTTAAAACCTGATGGCAGATGAGTATCATTATTATATTATATTATTATATTTATATTTTGTTTTTATGTTATATAATATTTTATATAACATTTAGTTTGGTTCTGCTTTTTATATGTAAAAATATATAACATATTTGTGTTGCTATCTTATATATAGCATTTTATATCACATATTCACATGTCAATATTCTCTTGATTGAAAACAATCGCATGCGAAGAGTCTTTCTTTTTGTCTCGTTTGGTTATCCCATCGAATAATTCGCTCTTTATATAACTCTAAATTTCTAACTACGAGTAAATAAACATATTTTGTTTTATATTGTATCATGGCATACTAATAGAACAGATTTTAGAGATTTTTTTTTTTTTAAATTTTTTTTTGTATTTTAACGCGATCACCGCCATTGTGCAATCGTTGTATAAATTGGCAATTATATATGTACATTCAATGTAATTGAGAAATGGTATTGGTTTAGATATGTTGAAAACGCCAATATACACATTACACTACAGTGTAAATTTCAATGCCTACTCATATGATGTATATAACACGTTTTTCATTTAGTTCATCAAAATTCTCTTTCCTATGTATGAAAGAGAATTTCTTGTCTATTTCAAAATCGCCTATATAATACTTGAGGCGGTTTTATTTTAAAATCTTCCATATTGCTGGTTTAAGCTATTCAATGGTTTAATTTTTGAATGCTATTCAATGCTTTAATTTTTGAATTCTATAAGAAACTTAAATTGAAATAAATTATGAAAAAATTAAAAATAAAAATTTTATTTAAGATTATTTAAGATTTTTTTAAACATAATAGAGAACTAAAAGGATAGCTGCTGGATGGTATTTACGATCAAACGATTCTCTTGCTTAAATAATAGTACAATTACTATATAATTAATAAATCAATAAATATCTTGAATCGTTTGAATCGTTCACCATAATAGCAGCTATTCAGATAAGGACCCTAACAGTGTAATAATAATCTTCTCATATAACTAATAATGATATGAATGGAACTGAATTTGTAATATCCTAATATAAACAGACAAGAGTGAATGACACATAGGTAGCTAATAATGACAACAATATACCGATTTATTTATAATTTTACACAAGTACATAACTGAGCTTAAATAGATCATCATAATATATATTGCTGTCGGGTCATTAAGACGTAACAACCCTCGCGTAGCTGGTGGTGGGATGGAAATAGGGATTAAAATAACTAACAGCATATGATGAGATGACCCAAATAAAAGTCAAATGCTCCAGTAATAACTGTCGTAGACATTTACATATATATGATGAACCTAGAACATTCCTATCCTATCCAACTAACAAAATAACAATACTAACAAATTCTATCCAAATGTGAAAATGATTATACTAACAATATATTATAATTTACTAATAATGTAGTTAGCAATGACTCTGCTGTGGATTATCACCTTAGACATTTCTGTGATTAACATTCCTTTTCCTAAACCTTACATGTTGAGATGCAGGCAGGGCCTGGGCCCGCATAATTTTGGAATAAATAATTCTCAGATATCCATTTGGAACTCTGCTGAATATACTCCAGGATTATGGTAACATACCTAGGATCACCGTAACTGGTTGGCTTGTACTTCTCCTATCATATCATATCATATCATATCATATCATCATATCATTTTTCTGCTTCTAATATATAATCCGCAAATTAGTACAAAAATTAAAGCCATAGTAGGATTATTCAAACGTCATTCAATTTCGAATTTAAACATAAAGATCGGAGTATTAAGGAATTTAAGGGGGATATAAGTTTTGGCAATTTAATATCCATTCTACTTAATGATCGAAGAATGCAAACAATTCAGAATTTATATAGGTACTCCCTCATTGAGTTCATTAAAACAAAGACTTTAATTGGGTCATTTCAGTAAACAAAAATCCAAATTTAGATTTATAAATACATAATATTATGTAGCTTTCACAAAGAAAAATTTGAAGGATTCATTTGTGCGGACAACTTTAATTTTTCTCAAAAGTATAATTATTTGTCTTTCTTTATAAAAAATTCATGTATGAAACGTTTAAATATATTTTAGATAAAACCTGAACTTTGAATTTCCTTAATCCCAAGTCAATAACTAACACAATGTTAACATAAAGAATGTACCAAGTTTGCGAGATTATATAATTGAAACTACATAGTTATGTATTTTGTTCGCATTAGATTTTGTTTTATGTGGTCAGTCCAATTTCACTATTACAAAAGTGTATAACAATCGAAATAAGTCTATTAAAGTGAAGTTGATATCGGCACAGCAAACATTTATAGTTTAAGGTCGTTGCCTTTAAATGTAATATCGTCGAATGAGAAACTCAATAATCCTATTTTTATCCGCACATGCTACTGTTTTCGCGCCAATTTCACACAGACAAATTGTATTAAGTGTGTAAAATCGAATTTTGTATTAAATAATCGTAACATTTTAGAGTTTTAATGTAATACTTACAAGCTCCATCCACATCGTAATTCGATAAATCCATATTAATTGTTCTTGAAAATTCAAGAATATTACACCATTGATCTTTATTTATTACTTTGTACTTTGATTGTTCTAAAAATTGTGCAAACTGTGGATACAGTGGCCAATGTTTACCAAGTAATAACTGTAGCATTGCTTTAGCCGTTTCAATATCCATACTACGTTGATCTTTGTCCTATAAATATAACAAAATTTCGTTTAATTTAAAATAAATTAAAATATTTTTGTGACAAGCACAAATTTAAAAAAAGAAAAACTTACTCTTGCAAAATCATATGCATATCGATAAATACTTTTAAACGTATTTGAATCATTTAATAAATTTCGTAAATATTCCAATTTTGCTTGAATTTTAGCAACAGTATCACATTCTAGTTCACACAATCCTTTTAGCCATTCATTTTGTGTGAAAAATCCCATTTGTCTGGCATTCATTTTATATGCTAAAACTAACATAACAACATTTTCGGGTTCAACACCAATATCTTCGCAAAATTTTTCCATTCCTTCTGGTCCAAGTGTGTCGGGCTCATCAGGTGTTGTATATTCTCGAAACCATGTGATACATCGTTTTTGATTAAATCCATCATCAACTTTTGTGTATCGTCTAGAACTGTGTGCCGAAAAATACAATAAATTAATTTCATTTGAATATCACTACAACTTGTTAAAATAAAAAAAAATATGTGATTCAGCAAATTACGTTTCTTCGCCCATGCAAAAGCAATTTAATTTTCTAATTTTCGCGAAAATTTTTAAAATTTTATTTTACTGAACAATATCACTTTACAGTTTAGAACTTTTTTGTTCGAATAATTATTTTACATTTTTATCAAAAAAAAAATTATAAATTTATTTTAATTCTGTTTTTTTGAGTTTTTCTGCCGAGAAATGAGAATTACAATTTGAAATGGTTTTTCCTAACTACAAATGAAAATTTTTAAAAAAATATATGTATGTGTATAGTACATAAAAAATCTATAAATAGAATTTTAATACGAAATTTAGTGACGACATGACAAAGTAACCGTTTATCAGTTTTATATTTATTTAAAATATATTTATAAATTTATATTAAATAAAAATAAATAAAATCTCTTATTGACTAGTTCCTAAATTGTAATTTGAACTTAGTTTGGCGATGTCGTTCGGTTTAAATTCTATTATCAGGGTGACGAACTGAAACGTTAGATGTGGGGTAACTTTCTTGATCAATACAAAACTGGTTCCTGGAACAAAATCGTTATATGAAAGGCTTAGGATTACTAAAATTTTTCGATAACTGGGTCGTCGAATTAGCAAAAACTATTTACTCGTATACATGTTAGAGGCCTGCTTCTGAGTCTCAGAATAGATAATTATGAATATGTTTATATTGTATTGGTTTGAACTGTGTAAACTATTATTAGTTTACACATTTGCATTGGTTTTAGATAGATAAATTAAACATCATTTTATACTTTATAGTATATATTAAGTGAGTTGGATAGATATGAGTTTTGTTTTGTGGTAAGTCTTATAAACTTAATCATTAATCCATAACGAGGAGTTATTCAATACCAGTATGCTAGATAAAAACAACGATATTTATATGACAAACCTACAATTTTGTGGTCAGATACTTTTCGTTTTAATTACGTCATTTACAAATGACAGCTGTTGCAAATCACATTCAGTACGCTGCCCTGATTTCTAATTATAATTCTAATGCAATTTCAAGGTGATAATTTGTCTTAATATAATGTGAAATGACCTAGACCACTTTTGTAAATCACTTTGTTTCTTTGTAGCTATTAATTGCAGTTTCAGTATACATAAATAAAATATCAGCATTTTCACTGATTAGAATATTAAGTCATCAATCGCACTCAAGTACGATGTGACACAGATATCGATGAATCGATCAAAGATTCATTTCCTAAAAAAAACTTTCAAAATATGTAATTTTGTGTAATTAAGTTGGTTACCGAAATACCATGATATAAATGACCACAATTCACTGTTAATAATTTATAAATTAAGTTAATTGAAGATTATTACAATCATGTTTTGTACAAAACCGAAGTGATACTAAACGAAGACTTAATAAAATACAAGTTTTTCTTATCAAAATAGAAGAAACAAATTAAAGATAAGAATATTTGGAATAATAACTATGTATGTATATTGTATACACATAATATATAAAATATATACAAATTTTACCTTGAGTAGCTATTTCTTTGTCGTTTTGCTGAGTGCCTATCATCTTCACCTGGCCCCATTTCAGTAGTAGCACGACGTTTACCACGGGGCATGGCCGTAATATGAAACAGGATTTTCTGTTTGCCTGCTTGTTATACTTTTTCTTTTAGTATTTAATTAATTCACAATTAATTAAAATATATATTTAGATATTTGATTGATAATTTAGTTCACTATTTTGTAAATATTGTAGGTCTATTGGCTTGTATGTATTTTATAATCAAAAGAAGTTGTTCTTATATTATTATGCAATTTTTATGTATATTTTAAAAAATAAATAAATGCAAAATAGTAAGAATAATTTAATTATAACACATCCTTATTGCGTATCTAAAAAGAAAAGATTTTTCTAATTAATGAATCAATTAAAATTTGGTTCAAAATCGTTTTATTTAAATTTGAGGTTAGGTTTCCACGATTAATCGTTCAATTCTAGCTCGAGAAGTTTTTTGAAGTCAACATTTTTGAGCCCCAAATGAAATCATATAAATTCAAGTTTTACAATATACAAAACATAGATTAATCAATTATAAACTTTAATTTA
Organism: Tipula lateralis; assembly: GCA_963932295.1. NCBI lineage: Eukaryota > Metazoa > Arthropoda > Insecta > Diptera > Tipulidae > Tipula > Tipula lateralis. The sequence continues at coordinate 157,929,610 of OZ010737.1, forward strand.
TTATTAAGCATACGTTTTATTTATTCCAGAATATTTTCTTCTTTTCTAATTGTAAGACACTACTACAAAAAATTTTCTTTTAATTTAATCGATTCTAAAAAAAATGAAAATTGACAGACTAACTAGCAACTTAACAAGACAAAATTGTATGTAGGAACATAAGTTTTTTACCATTCATATCCATTTTATCTTTCTAAAATTAATAATTTTGATTTCCTTTATAAAGCTATTTATGAAAAGAAATTCATATTATAATTTTTTTAAATATGTAATATGCAATAGTTTTCTGTACAAACAAAATTATGTATTTTGGTTTATTGCGAGAAACGCGTATTTCCGAAAATATACAACACAGACACAATTTTTTTTTCAATGCCAAAATCTTTTCTGTTTAGGTGTTGGATCTTGTAGACTGTGTTCATATGGCATAATGTGGAAATTTTTTGTTGAACGGTATAGGTTTGACTTTCAATTATTTTGACCAGTTTCAACAAAAATGTTCGTTATTTTATTTTTACTTTCAACGGATTATGCATTTTTGCCGTGTCAACAAACTGTTTGATCCCCACACTTTTTTACACTACCAGAATATGCCAAATCGGCTGATGTGATTACTACATTATTTATATCGTATAAAATTCTTACAATTGTGTATTTATGAAGTCTTAATGTATTTTAAATTTATAAAATATGTACTCCAAGTACAGTATTTGGGATCTTCTCGAACACCAGTATTGATTGCAAAAACTCGATATTATCTAGCTGTAATACTGTCATTTTACATTTATGTATATATGTATACTAAACTAAAGTCAAAAAGACAGTTAATGAATACTAAAGTCAAAAAGACAGTTTCACAATGTTATTCCCCCGAATATTAAGAACTTTGAATACTGAGAGTGATAAGAATAATCAAAGCTTACTAAAATCAAAGTTTGCTTCATCTTCAGACTAGTATGTAGTTATGCAATATTTCTATGTTCCAAATCGTTTTGTATAATTTCATTATCTCCTTCACGTGTACGAAACCGCCAATCGTAGCTTTGGTTGCATATTGACAATAATTTCGTTTAGAGTTTCCGAATAAGATCAATTTATGTAAACAACATACATAGGTCAAGATTAATAAGCAATATGATAAATCTACCATAATGGTTTACTTTGCGGTCTCATTCCTTAAAAGTATCTCAACCAAAAACCAAGACATGATTTGATCAATAGTGAGGTTTTGTACTCAAACGTTTATTTACAGTAACTATTAAAAAGTTAGTTTCAGTTATAGTTTGCCAGCAAACCCATTCCTACAACCACATTTGTCAATTTTTAGAGATAGCTGAAGAACCGTATTCAAATTTTTTTGCAAAATTTTTTTGTATTTTTTATATATTTAAACTAATAAAGTTTGTTCATATGTGCATATTTTTCAAAACTTCTTAAAGAAATGACGTTTACGATGCGCGGTTCCATACGTTACTAGTGCCATTTAATGAAATCAAAATTTGATACCACTTTAGCAAATAACTTATAATACTATAAGGGAAATCGTGTCAAATTTCATAGTAAATGCCAACGACAGCAGGATTTTGTTAAATATAAGTGTCGGAGAAGATTTCTAGATGGCATACCAATACGTTTTAACGAGAACAATAGATGGTAATTGAAGTAATTTTTTAATGAGATGACATTATTTAAAAAAAAACAAATTTTGTTTTATTTATTTATTATTATTTATAAATATAAGCACATTTACTTCAAAAATTTCCAATTTCGATTATACAATTAAATTTTTTTTAGATTTTAAATTTTGGTTTCGTTAATAATTCGATGAATATAAAAACTGCAGTTAAAAAATGTAAACATTTCGTTCAACTAGTACTAGTGCCATCTTTTAATCTTCTCCGGAATTATATCATATTTGCAAAAAATGAAATAACAGAGTTACTGTAACCCGAGTATACTATAACCCGAGTATTTGCAGTCTATTTCAGATGTAAGTTGAAATAAATATTCAAATAACGAACAATTAGCCTAGTTGTTTCTTTTTTTTGAGTATTAGGAACAAATTTAATCCATGGTCCAGCCACTTCAGATTTGTATGCAATGCGTACTTGGTTACGCGTACACCGTAAACGAGAAGGGCTATTCCAATGAGCTAAATAACACTGAGAGCCAAAATTAAACGAGATTACGAATTCGAGGAGGCTTTTATTTTAACCTATCCTACCGACCCGTAATGGTTGATCCACTTAATTGTATACCCAGTTGTAATTTATTTATTAACCCCTTTTGAAATGGTTTCAAAAGAAATGTCTTATTTGTACCTTATGTTTATTAACAATTTGAAAACAAGAGTGACAACGACTGGTGTCGACGAATAAATAAAATATGTCGCAACGATATCGCCGTAGTAAACATAACAAGATCGCCAAATATCGCCAAACATTTGTCGCCAGTCGTAGCTTAATGGTTAAGAGAGTTTCTCATCACGCCGCGGTCTCGAGTTCGATTCTCGCCGCTGACCAAAAATTAACATGCCACTGGATGACATAAAATGCGTTTGTGTGTAAAAACATTCGTTGGGTTGACCACCTACAATGTGCACCAATCGTTAAAATTGGTTCGTAAGGTCTCAGTTGAGACGCGGTAAGGGCCGTTAACGGCCTCTAAGCCATAGATTATTTTTATAAACATAACAAGAGCGTCAGCGCATGGCGATAAAAAATGTAAAACGGATTCTGTAAGTAAGCGCACCATGTTCCAGAAATCAGAAGAAACAAAAATACGATACTTAAAATATAAAAACCAATTGGCAATATTGTTCGCCGGCGATAGAACTAGATTCAAAATTTATTTTAACGAAAAAATCGTCGTTGTCAGCGGTGATGGATGCGCCTATATTCTATATTTCCCAGCTCTTTTAATTTGACAGTCGATATCGCTGGTCGTTGTCGCTCTTGTTCTGCTTATACGCTCTTGTTCTGTTTATTTTCCGATCCAAAACTTTAAAAATAAATGTTTGTAACTTAATTAAATTTAAAACAAAAAGTCGTTTAAATTTAAATTCATTTAACTTTTTTATAGCATCCTATTTGTATATTGCATGTCCAATTATACGAAAGTTCAAAATTGTTAAGATTATTTATTGTTGAATAAAATTAAACGAAGTTCATCTTGTTTGTTTTTATCCTTCTAATCTGTTTTGGGGCTCAAGACCCTCTACGTCCTACGTTACGCCAGTACAGCCAAATCGATACCGTACGGCTATAGGTCCGATTTACGTAGAATCATCTGAAGTCTGCAAATTGCATAGCTCCATGCCAACCTATAGTACTCACATGTAAAATGGGTGGACACAGTTGCTTATATGTTGCGTAGTTGCTCGTGTGCTGAACACGTTTGTGGAAATGTTGTACCGATTACACAGTTCTCATCCCTTGTTTCCCAAGCTTAAGGTTAAAAAGTTAGGATAAGTGTAGTAGTAAGAAGAGTTAAAATTGGGTGTTTACTTGATAAAAGGTTTCAGAAGGGCTAGCTTCTGCAATTAGGGAGACGGTGGGAGAGGTTCTGAAAGCTCCGGTAGTTATCCTTATGCTTTCGTTGATAATAGGATTGAGGAGCTCGAGTGTCGATTTGGACGCATTTTGATAAAATTCGCAACCATAATCTATTTTGGATATGATGGTTCTGTGGAGTACTTGCAATAATGTGGTCCTATTACTCCCACGATGTATTCCTTTCAAGCATTTTAGTGCGTTGAGTGTTTTATGACCTTTATATGCGACTTCCAAGTCATCCTGAAGCTAGGATCATTTCAAAGAACCGAATTGATTCGACCTTCTGTAGCGTGTTTTTCAATGGTGATTTGTGGTGGGATGCATCTTCGTTTCCTGCAGAAGTGCATTAACTTTGTTTTAGTCGGTGTAAACAAGAACCACGTTTCTTTACACCAAAGTTGTAGTTTGCCGGTTATTCGGGAAATCTCTTGTTCGTGTTTTGTCATGTTCTGCCGTAAAATTAAGTTGTTAGCATGTCTAGTGGAACCGATTGCGATTAGAAATAAAGCTACTGCCAGACATGAACCAGTTGTAACTCCATTCTCCGTACGAAAGTTTGTGACCTAACGTTTCCTAATAACAAAAAATACAAGTTATATGGGACGCATTTTGTAATTCCTCGACTATAATCACGTTTAGGATTTGTATGGGTTATACAACTTCTGTTTGCTATGTACCCGTATTGATCCCTGGAAACCATTTGCTCCATTAACTTACAGTCGTTGTTTAATAGAGATATTGGGCGGAATTCCGTGACGAATCTTGCTTGAGGTTTCTTGGGGATTGGTATGACTATTGCTTTTTTCCATTTGAAGTTCCTCTTTCAACATTTATAAAATTGAATTTAACCGATTGAATTTATACCCGGTTCAGTTGTGTTCTTTGGATTTGTGGTATGAGAACCGAGTAAATTTTACAAGTCTACCAACGTAATCAAAAGTATTCCAAAAAAAAAGAAATGTAAACGTAAAATTTATTATAAATAATTATTATTTTAAACGACAGAATTAAAACTTTTCGAGTTCCTTAAAAGTGTTTACCTAATGTGTTACAAGTTTTATTTTTGAATGAAATTCACAAGAATCAAAATATTTATGGCATATTGCTATAAAAAAGAAAATTTCGTTTTGTAATGTTTTTCGCTTTGTTTTTGACATTCAATGTGTTCTTCAAAATAAATAACACGTCAATTTTTTTAATCTATTTAGTTTTTTGTAAATAAAAATTTATTCGATATCACGTAATTTATTTTTACCAATAAATTAAGTAAAATGAAACTATTTTAGTTGAATTTTTATTTATGAGTGACGATTTATATATATTAATATAAAAATAAATATTAAAATAACAAAATAATATTTTATTAAAAATGTCGGAAAATTTTACGAGGGAAGGAAAAAAAGTAAATCGAAATAATTTTACCACCACCAACAACAACAACAATAATAATACAAGTAATAATAAAATTCTTAAAGACAATAATGAATTTTCTAATCACTGTGATGGTATTTTTGCTCAATTAACTGATATGTTTGGTGATGTTATTACATCTGATGTGATTCTAAATATTTGTAGCAAATGCGAGTGGGATTGTAAGTGGTTTGATGATTTACTTGTAATTACTTAAAACTTTGTAAAATTAGAATATATTGTAAAATTTATGTTATCAATATTTAATTCATTTAAGCCTTAGATATTTATGCAAAATGAGTCATACACATAAAAACTATTGCGTTGCAAAATGATTGTGTGATTTATGTCGATGAGACATTCACGGAAATATTTCGTCTCATATTAGAGGTCAATGTAAATTTAATGATTTCATGGTCAAAATTATAAAACTACATATATATCTTTCCATGATTGAGTAAATTTATATAATATATACATAAGCGCATTTAGGATAGATTACTGCTGCATCGTAACATCAGCCATTTAAATTTCTAACTATTTTATCTTATCAGCATTGGCTGTTATTTTTGTTTACACCCTGTTCTTTAGTATATAAGATAGTCGACGACAAGTGAGTTCCAAAGTTCTCATATAATTATATCGGTTTGATATTTATGTTTCGATTTCTCAATCTCAGCTTGTCCCATCTAAATGAGAAAAAAGTGGAGATGTTATTAAAGGATGTACATCGGAATCCCAAAAAGTCCTACTTTCTAACCATTAAAAGAGAAATATTAAGATTATTTGGATAAAACCAAAGTTGCTTTACATAAAGATTAAACAAATTTTTGTTAAGCTGGAATATATATCAGGGGTACCCTACCCTATGACGGATGTGGTGTAGTACCTTGTATTGCTTGTTTTGCTTTAGTGTCGACTCATTTCAAGCTCTATTCATATTACAGTTATTTGTAAACCATCACTTTCTAATTTCAGTGACAACATGTATCGAACATTTGATACAAGAATCATCTGATCAATCTCAAAATACCATACTCGACGATTCATCTAAAAATGTCAATCAGATTAGAAACAATTGTAAAATTACTGGAAATGAGACCTTAATCACAAATCACAATAATAATATTGGAGCAATTGATGAAACTGAATCACAATTAAAAGTCCCAAATGACCCTGAAAGTTGTGATATTGATGTGGTTATAGAATCTGAAGAGCAAATTCTCGATATTGCCAAACATGAATTGATAAACGATACCAATAATGTAAATTTAGGGGCAATTAAAAAACAACTCACTCAAAAAACAACACCCATGGAGAATATAAGTAATTCAAGTGCCTTTAAACCTTTCAATTTCTCGTCACTGCTTAAAAAGGGAGATAATCATTTGTTTAATTTATCAAATACTCAAGATACGATGCAACAGAAAACAAATAAATCGAAAAATATTCCCAAAAGTCCGAATTATGAAAAAATTGTGCATTTAATCCAACAAGGAATAAAAATAATGATTATTATGCGTGGAGCACCTGGATCAGGAAAATCATATTTGGCTAAAAAAATAATCGATGAAACCGTTAAGGGGCCATATCGTAATCATATTTTTAGTACAGATGCTTATTTCTATGATGCACAAGATCGGTATTGTTACAATCCAGATAAATTATCCGATGCACATGCATATAATCAAAAATTGGTTGCTAAAAAATGCCATGAAGGTTGGAGTCCAATAATAGTGGATAATACAAATATCCAACTTTGGGAAATGTATCCGTACATTGATAATGCAGCACAATATGGTTATTTTATAGAAATATTAGAGCCTCAAACTCCATGGGCAAATTCGCCCAGGCAGTTAGCTCAAAAAAATTCACACGGAGTTCCGCCCGCTTCAATTGAACGTATGCTAGATAATTACGAAAAAATTAATGTTTATAATTTGCTACGAATTCGTGGACTTGAATTTCATTTAACAATTTCGCCCCAATTGCGCCGATATCCGATTATAAGTCCAAAAATTGATAATAGTGAGACGACTAATGTACCGATAAATACTGAACCATCCGTAGAAATGGAATTTCAAACAAATACTTCGGTTAATCCGATTTCAATGGAACAAAAACCTGAAATTTCAATGATTTCGGACAAAGTTGCCGCACCTCAGTTAGAACTAAAACGGGAGTGGAATGAAGATTGGATTGACCATCAATCGAAAGAAACTAAAAAGACTGATACTGAAGATGTTATGAATGCTCCAAAACCTCCGAGAAAAATAAAATATTTCAATACTGACAACTTGAAAGAAGAAGCAATCAAAAATGTTAATTCTAATGTTGACGACGTGATTGAGATATCTAATCAATATAATTTGATCGATTGGAAGGCGCACGACCAAGAAATGCAAGAATTTTGGTCTAAGGCCAATGTTCCCGCCACTAACAATAATATCGTAACGAAAAATGATTCGCAGCCTGATTTGCCTAAAACACAACGAGCATTACAAAAAAAATCATCGAGCAAAAATGTGATAAATATAATCGAAGAAAATACTTCGCAAGGTCAGTTTAAGTCGTCGCAATCTATGGATGATGGTGCAAGTACACTAAATAGTGCACCGAAACTAGAAAAACATAAAGTTGGTTGTGAAAATGAGAATAAATCTTTTTCGCAAATCCGTCAAATTTATCCCACCGTACCGATTGAATATCTCTGGGATTTATTTGAAACTTGTCGAGGTGACGGTGATTGGACTATGGATATCCTACTAAAAGACGAGTCGAAATTGGCTGAGTTTTCTACCCCAACTAGGACGGCTAATTATTTTAAAAATTTTGATTGTGGATGTTCGAAAAAAATGATTGTTGATTTAATATCATTTGACGATGTACCCGCCAACTCAACAACGTTAGATTTAAACCCTCCACTGCACACAATACCCAAAGTTTCAACACCATTGCAGTCTTCATCGTCATCGCCAAATCTAACAAACACAAAATCATCAACCAATCGTAAAGAAAAACTGATACATTCGGAAGAAATGCAAATTGCAAAACGTCAAATCGAAGAGAAAATTATGTTCGGGGATGAACACTATAGTGAGCATATGAAAAAAATTCGAGACATACGTCGAGGTGTATCATCGACAGTTACAACAACTGATTTAAAACTAAATGCCGAAACAGATCAAAATATGTTATTAAATGGTACACAGATCGATGTTGAAACCCAATCAAATGACGATACAGAATCATCGGAAAATGATAACGAAGAACTTGTTGAAGTTGTACTCGGTACTGAACTAGTATCGCAGCTCGATGATTTATTTGGTATAAATGTGTTTGCCAAAAATACGGTAAGATCAATGAAAACTAATGTATTCATGTCAAGAGGATTGGCCAAGCAGCTTTATGCTTTATGGATGGAATCAATCTATAATCAAATGGAAGAACAAACCCAAAAGAGTCTGAAGGAAGATGAAGAATTTGCAAGACAACTGCATTCAAAAGAAAAATATCCAAAACTATATAAAGAGCCATCAAATTTTAAGGAAATAATGGAGATGGAGTATGCATGGGCAGCATACAAAGCTGAAATCGATGAATGGAAAGTGACAACTCCAGAAACATTGGCGTCACGTTTAACAAAAGAAAAGCTACAGCATATTTTCCCTAATGTAGAAAAGGAGGTTTTGGAGGAGGTACTTTCAGCTCATAATAATAAATTTGACGAGACAGTTAATACTTTACGAGATTCATTGAAATGCAATATCAATGATGAAATTTTGTCTGAAAGTAACGATTTATTTGAACAGGCCCGAATAGAAATGGAAAAGGTAAGATGAAATTAATTTTTTGTTCGTCTAATAAAATTTATTCTATTTATAGCCGGACGAAAACTATAAAGTAACACGTTCAGTTTCGTCCGAATCGGCTAAATCACCAGATGTGAAAAGATTGGCTCCTGACGAAGCAAAACGACTTGCCCTAATCGATTTCGAAGAGTATCGCAACAATGCTATGCATCACGATCAATTAAAATCTGAATGCTATGCAAAAGCTCAAAATGCGATTCAACGTGGTGAAACATCAGTTGCCCTATACTATTCACAAGTGGCTACGCTACATAAAAACAAAGTTGATATGTACAATCAAAAGGCGGCTAATTGTATTATGGAAGTTCATAGTCTAACACAAAACAATCCAGATATTGTAGATTTGCATTATCTTCGTGTTTCAGAAGCGGTTGAGTGTTTGGATATATTCTTGGACAAGCATATAAATAAGCTGAGATCATTGCCACAAAATTCGAAACATTTGCATATTATAACAGGGCGAGGATTGCACAGTGCTCGAGGAATACCAACGGTTAAGCTTAAAGTTAAAAATCGTTTAAAGGAACGTAATTTAAAGTAAGTATTTCTTATTTATTAATTTCTTATTTCCTAAGCCCTGTGGGTGGGACCATCTATGTTTCGTAAATATTTCGAACGAAACATTAAGACCTATAGAATAACACCACAGTTTCCAGAGCTTGTCGTAGGATGCGATTAAATCTGGTTGGATAGCTGGGCTGACGACCGGCATCCGTAAATGTTAAAAATGTCAACAAACCAAAAAAATCAGATACCACCAAAATAAAAATGCCCCTCTTCCACCACTCTCCGCCCCTTAAGTACCCGGAAAAGAGATTAAGGATCGGCACATGGAACGTACAGTCATTTCGACCAGGTTCGTTTGACGGCCTTATCACATCCATATCGGCTGGAACTCGTAGCGCTCCAATAAGCTCGATGACCTAAAAGTGGAGACCATGTGTCACAAGGCTATAGAAGCTACACGGTGTAGATGACTTTGGAAATCTGGGAGTTGGATTTCTCATTGGGCTGCAGGTAAAAAGGGCTATACTGGACTTTTAGGCAGTCGATAGTCAAATATAAGATTAGCCTACCTGCCAATTGTCTGTGTACATGCGCTTACTGGTGTAAGCTAACCCCAAGAAAAAGACTCATTTTACAATAATTTTGATAATCTGATGGGATATATACCTGAGCACAATGTCAGATTTGTGATTGGTGACTTTAATGCTAGAGTTGGCAGAAATCAGATCGATTAATGTAATAAAATAGGTCTATACTCCCGACACGAAACTGCGACCGAAAATGGGGAAATAATGATGTAAATTGCGTTCGCTCATTATCTCAAAATGGCAAGCACATTCTTCCCTCATAAAAACATCCAAATGTTAAAATGGTAAAATGGACAAATCCGAGTAAAACATCCTGAAGTCAAATTAACCATGTGTGGATTTCTCGGGTTGTCCAAGTTGTGAGATCATATCAGTCGTCAACAAAATTCGTAGGCAGTGACTACTCCCAAAAATTATTGGTTTAATGAGGAGTGTCGTCTTGCTGTCGAGCAACGAAATAAAGCCCACAATGAAGCACAGACTCGGTTTATAATAAAAAGAAAAAATAAAGCAGTTCTTGTTAAGAGGACAGCTAAACGCATCGAACAGTAGATCGAGAATGGTGGAATGTTAAGGTCTCAAGAGTACAACAACTCAGCAAAGAACCTTAAGATCTTGGCCATTCGGGAAAATGACGAAAACCTCTGTGTTAACGTCGATGCAGTACTCGATAAAGGAAGTGAACATTTTTGTGACCTATTTAATGTACCACAAGCTGTATTTGAATACCCTCAAATTCAAACCGCAGAGATGTTCATTGACGATCCGTCGTATGAGGAATTCAATGGCCATGCAGAGATTAAAGAAATCGCTCAACTGGAACCTTAATTCAGTGCTCTGATGTTCGGAGCACTTATTTTGTGGAACTGTCTTTCGATCTTATTCGATTGGTATGTCGAAATGAAGTTATATCTGAAGAATGGAAACGGGCCGCGTTATGTCCTATATTCAAGAAGGGTGATCACTTCAAATGTGAAAATTATCGTGGTATAGCTCTCTTTTGCGCAGTTTTACTCCTCTGGCGGAGGAAATTATCGGTGACTACCAAGAAGGATTCCGTCCAAATCAGTCAGTCACTTCAAGTTTTTTCGTTACGGATAATTCTTTCCAAGTACTACGAAACATCTCACGATATACACCAGGTATTCCTAGATTTCAAGCAAGCCTATGACTCGATCGTGTAATATATGGCACATATCGAGTTCTGTTCAATCACATGATCAGGAATTTAATGCATGTGCATGAAATCAAAGGACAGCGAGTACGCTGGCTCGGTTCCGTTCTGCGTGCTGATCCGACCCGAGCTCCACGTGATCGAAACCGATTGAGTCAGATTGTTGACACGGTACGGGCCAACAATGGGCTGTAAAAACCGAAAATTTCTTATTTATATCTTGAAACACTTCAGATGTGATTGAATATATTTTTTTTGATTTTTCAGATGCATTGAAGTCAATCCGGGATTGCTGAAAGTGAAAATATTTTCAAATGCAAAATTATCACAGGTATAAAATACATTTATATACTTAGTATTAAAATACAACGTACACTTGTAATGTACGAAAATGCCAGGAATATGATTGATAAGTTTTAAGTATACCAATAGTTCTTACTATTTTTGTAATAAATATATATTTTTTTTGTACGATAAACGTAGTACCAAGTGCGTGTTTTAAGCATAATGAATTACATACATGTGTAGTATAAGATATTTGTTTAATTTATTTAAACAATTTTTTTAATTGTTTCGTTAACTATTATTTTCATGTACATTTTCTAATCTATCTATCATAAATACATGTACCATATAAAATAGTTTTTAAAATTCTACATAAATAAAAAAATGTACCTGAAAAATGTAAAATAAAAATTAATTAAACAATTTTATTTTTATTAAAAAATCCAAATTTATTAATAATTATTTTAAATTTTATGACCCATTGCGGTTAGCAGTGAATCTTTATGTTTACACGGATTCATGCCCCATGCCCGTTCTCGCGCATTAATTGCTGAACATTTGTTTATATTACGTTTGGTTGTTGTTGCATTCGAATAAAGCGATTCTGATGCTGTATTTGAGTTTTTTGTTAGACGATCTAACGAATGGAAACTTCTCATTTTATCTTTTGGTTGTGGACCTACATCTTTTAATTGTCTCGAACTAGATAATTCTATATTCAGCCGCAGCGATGGTGTTGAATCATATTTACGTTTTGTACGAAAATCATCAAAATATGTATGTTCTAGGAGTCGATCAACATTTATTCGAAAGTCGGGATGATAGGCTAGCATTTTTGACAGCACATCAATACCGTTGCCGCTTAACAGTGGTATAAATTTGTGTAGTGGAATTGGTTTTCGTTTTGTAAATTGAAGATCAACGTGTTTATGTCTAAATTTGGATAAAAGTTTATCAGTTGGTGTTCCCATTACTTCGTGAATTTTTGCCAATTGATCGACTTCACTTTTACCCGGAAATAATGGATGGAGTGTCAGCATTTCATAAAATACACAACCCAATGCCCAAATATCCATTTTGGAGCCATAGTAACCGGATGTTAAGAGACATTCTGGTGCACGATACCATCGTGTTGAAATATAAGCAGAATGTGGTTGTGGTAATTCGGTAAAGCAAGCCGATCCAAAATCAGATATTTTCACAGTTATTCTCTAGAATAAAATTCATATTTTAAAGGTGCGGAAGTAAGTTACGCAGGACAACTAGATGTCAAATATAAGATATATTGAAGAATTGGTTGAGTCCAACTAGTATTTAATTAGAACAAATTTTATCTAGCTTACCTTCCCCGGATCATTAACAATTCCACGATTAATTTTAATTAAAATATTTTCTGGTTTCAAATCACGATGGAAAATTCCGAATCGATTCAGGTGCTTTAGTCCAGAAATAATTTGATATAGAAAGTGTTTTGCCCTCGTCTCGGGCATAGTTCGTGTTCGTCGCAATATATAATCGTACATACTCATTTCCATTAATTCTAAAATCAAAATTAAATTTCCTGGGGCCGTACAACTATATTGGAATTAAACTTAAATTAATAATAACTTTTGTTTATAAATTAAAGAAACCTACTAAACAATGTCGACTAGTGTTACAACGTTCGGATGATAATCCATACTCTTATTAACTTTTAATTCTGTACAACTGAATGCTTCTTCAGCACTGCGAAAATATAAATGTACACATGAATGAGTTTAATATTTCAATTTTATGTATTAGATACCTCGTATAGTTTTGTTTTAAAATTTTTGCAGCATAGTTGGCACCTGTTCGATTTTCTTTAACTTTTATCACTTCGGAAAACGATCCATCGCCAATTTTTTGCAAAGCAGTATATTCTGTAAAATGTATATAATTTGCATAAAATAAATTTCACTGAAGCTATGAGCTGGCCTGTCCAGTTATGAACTTCAGACGTTACACTATAATATTGAAATTAAATCGATCCTCGCTAAAAATATGAAATTAAAACGATCACGATCATAAAGTTGAAAGAACACAAAATGACCAGAGACTAAATTTTTGAGAAAATCGGAAGTAAAGGCCAAACATTACATTTAGTAAACTGAAAAACAGGTACGAAACCTGTTGAGCCTGCGATATCTATTTAAGATATCCTCAAAGAAAATATCATTTTTGGCAATCATTTTTGGTGCTCAAGGCACTCCGAACTCTGTTCGCTTATTTACGTTCTAATTTGCCACATAGCCAAATCGGGGACGTACGACTATAGGTTCGATTCATGTAGAACCATCTACACATTGCATAGCTCTATGCCAGCCTATGTACCGACATGGAAGATGAAATGAATTCTGCACTCCTGCAGATGAAATTAATTCTGCATTTCATGGAATTCTGCATGGTAAAAAATCGCTTTTGCATCCTACCCCTATCGGCGTTCGAACCTGGTATCTCTCCGATCTAGTTGCTGCAGGTTTCTCGAAATGTTATGAGACCAAAAAGCTCCCAACTCTCTAGCAGTTCCTTCTTAACGTCCTGACTTATATCGAACCCAAATACGGGTATAGGTTCGTTTAACGTAGACTATCTTCTGCCATATCAGCCTATAAAGACTGAAATGGAAGATGAGTCGACCAATAGATTCTGAACTCAGTTTCCTAAATGTGGTGATTTACATCACAGATCGTAATCAAAATAGTGAAAATAACTTAAAGTTCCGTCTAAGCCTCTGTCGCATCTCCATTGGGTTCGAGTAAATATTGTTACTGGGAATGTTTCCATCACTGTGGATAACACTAACCATTAGCAAGTAAATGACTATGATTGAAACTCATTCCGCGCTGATTAAATAATTTGAATATCTAAAATCACATGATTAGAAGATAATCCACGTTTGTATATTGCCGGTACATATTCCAAGCAGTAATTTCGGTTTGGATGATTTACTAGCTCGTTACGTCAAATTTAACCTATACATCGGTTAAATAATTAACTGTAAAACCTAAAATATTATTAAGATTATGACTATTTATTAGTGTTTAAGACGATCTTGTTATCTCATATATCTTGTAATAATAATTAATAAGATGAAGATGTGATAATCTTACTGTCTTTAAGTTGATCCTGCCGATCAAAAAAATCCATAATTATTTCACAAAATATACTGTTAAAACCTGTTATTATAATGTAAATTATTTTAAAATTAAAAATTACTATTAACAAAAAATTGGCATCCCTATGTAAATAAATAGATAAAACTATATATTGGTATTTCTAATATTGTTTTTCTTCTATCAACAAAACAAAACCAAACTGTTATATTTCAATTCAAAATAATAATCGCGCCAATCGAGTATCCATGAAAACCGAACGCATCCACAAAAAAATGCATTATCATAAATTGTTCAACCCTTGTTTTAATAACGAAACGATCAAATAATCAATATCGCATTGCTTAAATATGGCAGATCGGTTGTACAAGAAAGTTATAATTTGGGCGAATGGATATTAAAAACCTATTTATAAATAAAACAATAAGCCATATTAAAAAACGTTAAATTTAATTTGTAATCACTGGTGAGTACATCAATATATCGTATGATAACATTATTAATATTTTTCATTTATAAATTTAATTTCATAATTCGTAGAATTGTTTTTTGTTTTGTAAACAGGGTGCCTAAACATAAAATGAGTGTCAATGATTGTAGATCGTCATTTGATAACAATTTCAGAGGTTATTTTAATTGATACATCGTTATTAATTAAAAGTTCTAATTAAATATTAATTAAAATTTTTAGGCGATTCAAATATAATAATATCCGACATGTACGAAGAAACGATTGGTGAACATTTTAGAAATTTAAAAATTCACGTCTCAAATCCACCATCACCTAGTTCGAGCAAATGCAGTCTGTCACCTAGTTTATTAGATGATTTCGAAATAAGTGCACTTAATCATATTACAAGCGATGAATTACCGATATTTTCGATAAAATCTATATCGCCGACAGGTTGTTCACTATCCCCGATAAACGACGATGATTATTTTGATGATGCAGTAGAATCGCCCCGTTTTAATATGGCAATATCACCATTTTCTCCTTGCTATGATGACAGTTCTATTAACAGTGATGATATTATGACATTAGATGAAATGCACGAGAAAATTGGAAGTACACCAAAGAGTAAAACAAACAAGAATTTAGAAACGATATTCGAAGGTGTGTTCCTGGAGACACCACCAAAGGCGAAAAAAAGTCGTTCAAATATTATGGCAAGATTTTAACAGATAATTCGTGATATTGAAGATCATATTAATATTAGTATATAGCGATAATTGATTACGTTTATATTGTTCAAAATTTATATATTTTATAATGTATATATAGTTAAAATATAATTTTTTAAAAACTAAAATTGCAAATACATATATGTAGTACTTTTTTTTTATCTCATGTAAATATGCATTTTTTATAGCAAAATCTAGTACTTTTGCATGAGATTTCGCATATAAAAACATCAGTCATGTTGACATAATGGATGTCAAATTTTATTTTGGAAATTTGTTTAATTTTTTGTTATTCATAAGTTTACGACTTTTATTTATTTAATTTTAAACAATATAAAGTTATCATAATAGATTAGTAATATAAATATATACGTTTTAATGATTACACAGTAGATTCAACTTTTTAAATATGGATAATTCTTTCTTAAATTTGGTAAGTCATAAAAACAATATTTGTGTATTATTCATTGTTTAGAACATTGATTGTAAGTTTTCTTTAAGAAATACCTTGCATTTTACGCCATTCGTGTTATGATTTTCTTAAGTCATTTATTTAATGTGATTATTTTTAATTATAGGCTCATTTTAACAGTCGTAAGGCAGACACTCATTTACGGTATCGTCGATTTGATGAAGCAATCGAATGCCATCAAAAGGTAGCTGAATATTTGGAGCAGGCTATAAAATCAACCACATCATTAATAGCTATCGATTCACTTCAATTGCAAAAGACTTATCACTTAAAACAAATAGAATTAATTAAAATTAAGAAGATGCAATATGAAAAATACAAAACTGTTATCGATCAACAAATCCATTTAAAAACTCTCAATCAAACTAATCGTAGTAACACGAATAATCAACAGCAGCTGAAAGGTGGATCTTCCAAATCAAAAACAGAAAATTCATGTCAGCTTCAGTTGGATATATATAAGACAATGGAAGAGGCAGACTCTCTATTAGAAATATTAAGTAGGAAAGGTAGCGATACGGATAGTTTAAAAAGTCTTGAATCAGATATAGATGATATTAAACTAAGTACTACTGTTAAAGAAGACATACCTTCGAATACAGGAACGTCGCCAGTAACTAAAAAATCGGCAACAATAAAAGATGATTCAGTTGTTATTGAAGAGCTTCGATCGTTAAATCATCAACTTCATATAATGGTATTTCAATTAGTTACACAACTTGATGAAAGTATTCAAGAAGCTGATGTGCTACGCGATAAAGTTAGTGAGCTAGAAAAGGAAAAAATTAAATTTTATAAATCAACTCATGGAAATAAATTCGGTGCTGGAGATGATGGGCCTAGTAAAGATACAGTTACAAGCCATCATGATCTAAGTCCAGAAGCTATTGAAGCTCAAGAAGAATTTCCAGCCTTAGCACCGCTCGATTTACCCAATTTTGATTATGAATCGTTGTCTAGTAGATCTATTGAAGAAAGTTTATATAAATGATAAACGTATCAAATTGGTACTTAGATAATTTTTATTTTAAATATTTTCCGATTTCCGTTTTTATAATTTAAAATAATAAATAAAAACATACAAATTATTTATTTTTAAAAAATATATATGTTTTTAATATTTATTTGTTGCACCATTCGAAGCAAATTTATTTATTATTACAAATCACAAATTTAATTTGACTCTTAAATCCACTACAGTTCACATTCAAGCAACTATATAGGAACATATGACCGTTGTCGGCCCATGGATTCTAAACACGACAGGGGATCCAGATATGTTCATTTTACACCACCGATCGCACCGCCCAAACGATCGAAGGTGAAAAACCCATTTTGCATCTTGCCCCGAATCGGGATTCGAACCCGGTACCTCCCGCTTAAACTGCTATCAAACTGCGATAGCATAAACTCGTCACAGAGAAAACGCAAAATAGCTGAGGATACATCAGACGAAATTCTTCCTGCAATGTAAACAGAAATTTGCTATATGATCCTCTTCGGCTTTTGGAGTAAACTAAAACTCTTTCAAATATTCAATGAATGCATAATTGCATATGGAACGATTGCCTCGTCTCTACCAAGTGGTTTCAAAGATTCCCGATGGGACACTATCATAGAGGACCTCTAGAAGTTCTACCAAAATCTTTCACTGATGACGTTACTGTGACTCTGGTGAATTTCAAAGTTACACAAGAAATTGTGGTTGATGGTCGCGAATATTGAATAACTATCTGGGATACACAAAGAAATCTGCTCAATGGGTTCCAAGAATTTTAAATGGAGCCCAAAACCAGACTTGAGTGCATTTTGCTAAATTTATCCTAAATAAATTCGAAAATGGGCGTAAACTGCCCTTGAACAATTTTAGTAAAGTCGTTACGAATAGTTCCATAAGTACGATCCGGAAACCAAACAGCAGTCCATATTATGGAGTCCAATATGAGCAAACCCACCTGTAAATGCTAAGCAACAAAAGTAATGTTGTCAGATGGTAACTGAAAAATGGTATAACGAAGGCTGCTTACCAAAAGTTTTCAAAAATTTGTTGGAAAACTAGAAGAAAGAAGATTTGCGGCGCTACTTATTACATCATGATAACGCGCCAGCTAACACTGCTGAAATAACGAGTAACTTAATTGCAATCTCTGGCATCGAAGAAATACGACTAGCACCAATTCCCCGGGTCTAGCATCTTGTTATATCTAGTTATTTCCAAAAATTAAATAAATTTAAACGATAGAGGCCTTTAACAGTCACGCAGAGATAATTCATGCGGTTAATGTTGAACTTCATGGCAAAATTTTGACGACCGTTTTCAGAAGTGAATCTATATGATTAAGAAAAGAATTGAACTCAATGGAGTTTATGTAGACAAGATAAAAAAACAAAGATTAAAAACTTTTGATAACTAAGCGAACTTTTGTTACTCCTCTCGTATCTACACCAATTTCATCAAAAAATTCCAAAACTAGAATTTCCATTATAGTAATTTTTTGTTTTGATGCAAAAGTTCTCAAATATGAAAAACATTTTGTTCGTTGTATTAAAAGCTCCTGCTTACGGATTTTACGGTTGCATGGCCACATTCATGTTTCACTTGTGTGGTTGTTACTGTTTTATACCCATACGACTTACAATTTGCTGTCGCTAATTTGGGACTTCCTTCGACTGACTTTTCATCAATTGTCAGATTCATCGGAAACCATTTGCAACATTCGCTCTGATAGCGATTTACATTGATTAATCAAATGTTTATTATCGTTTAAACTGTTTAAAGATTGTAGTAATCCATTTACCCGTCAGATTTTGCTGGATCCTTGTCTGCTTATGAAATTTGAGTCATAACAAACGCGTTTTTCTTGACTTTCAATTTGATATTTAATGTTAAAATAAAACAGGAAAAATTTATAAATACACAAAAGTCTTATTCTACATCTTATGTCCTTTTATAATCGAGTTTATTTAGCTGGCAATTAGTCTTTGTTACAGTATTTACAGACTGTATTTTTAATAGCACAATCGACTTTCCGCTTATATATTCGCATATTTTTCTTGTCACTGGGATCCCAAGTTCCGAATAAAAACAATGGTAATCTATTTGACAGTATCCACAAATTCCGCTTACAATCAATAGCAACATCTGCAGGGAAAAATTTATTTTGGTTTTCGTATACAACGCCAAAACTAGAATTTGTGTACACTGCCTTTGAATTCCAACAGCCAATTCTTCCACTTCCAACTCGTGTGTCGAACAATACATTTGTTTTTTTATCGTAAGTTAGCGAGAAAAGTTGACCAAATTCACCTCGATCACCTAAATAAATAAAATCGTAAAAATATTTGTTGTTGGCAATGTAAGTTTCGTTTTGAAGCACATCGTTAGATATCGAGTATAGTTCCGTTGATGAAAATGCGCTAACGTATAATGGCTTTGACCTACATAAAAACAAATATTAATGTTAAAATGTGATTTTGGCAGCACTACTATTTAAAATACCCATTATCTTGTCTTGCACCCATGGCCAATCCAAATACGCCAAAGTTCCACTGAAAGTTTATTTGTTCATAAAAAAAATTTCCAGATTGTGGATCCGAACCGAAATAACTATGAACCACACGCCACGATCGATTGTTTTTAAATGAATAAACAATAATTGCTCGAAACATATCAGCAATATACACATAGGCATCATCACAATTGTTACCATCAATATCGACAACCAAATTTCCATATATACTGTTTGAATTTACTTGTTCAGCTGGTATTGTATACCTTCGAATCAGTTGATTAGTCTTAAGGTTAAAAATTACTAACGCTGCCGGTGCAATAACTACAGGTGTACCATAAAAATCATCTAATCCGGAATCAACGATCCACAACCGATCACATTTATCAACATTCATATAGGCACTGTTAATGATTGTTGAATTACTTCGCAGGCTTGTTGTTCTTTGAATTGGATCGTAGTTTACATAATTATCATCGAACGATGGAAATGGTATTAAAGTTGGTGATTTGGATTTGGTTTTCAAACAGATATAGTTAAGACTTGAAGCAACACCTAGACTAAATCTATAAGAGATATAACGTTATAAATCAATCAATAAAATCGCTATAATTTCACATACCTGAATACAGCGACAAATAGTTTATTTTTCCACACGGCAATGGCTAAAATATCATTGTTTTTTGGTACATAGCTACCCGACGAAATGGCTTGATCCCGTATTGTTGTATTCGGAAATTTATATTTGAGTGATGCCCAGTAAAATATTTGCTTCATCCCACAGCAACGTGATTCATTGGAATCCGAGTCGCAATTAATTCCCGATATCCAGAATAAAAATATTATTAGAATTTGAACCTTCATCGTGTTTAGTATCGGCTAGAAGGGCTCTTTACTAATGCGGTGAATATAACAATATATTAATGCTTTTATATTCTTGTGTTTAAAACTTAAAATTATTTTAAATTTATGAGCTTTATATTTAAATTGTGTTAATGTAAAATTTATGTATAATTGTTTTCATAGTTTTTATTTATGGTTGTGTATATGGCATACGTTGAATGTTTTCGCATCGATTCAACGATGGGCAATACGAGTACTAAAAATGGCATTACTAGTAGTACTCTCAAAGTTTTTCGAGAAACTTAAATATTTTGATAAAAGCTTTTATGACGTTACACGGAGGTTCTGTGCCAGTATGTATGCAAGATGTAAGTTATTACGTTAACTCAAACTTAAAGTGTCATTAATTTACACTTAAGGTGAATAACAGTGTCGAAAAGTTCAATATACGACTAAACTTGATATTTGCTGCACTGTGTTTATATATATATATATATATATATATATATATATATATAAATATATATATATATATATATATATATATATATATATATATATATATATATATATATATATATATATATATATATATATATATACATAGCTTAATTAAGGACTTACGTTCCATGAATTATGGACTCCAACAGAAGATAGATCATCCACACCACCTAAATTAATCAGATGGTGAAAACCCTTTTTGCATCCTGCCTCTATCAGAATTCAAACACTGGTACCTTCCCGATCTAGCTTTAATCACCGCTCGATTTGGTTTTTGTGCTACGTTCTTATACTGTGTGTCTCTGTAGGATTTTTGCTGTCTAAAAAATTATAATAATAATCTATGGCTTTTTAAAGCCATAAACGGCCGCAACCGCGTCTCAGATTTTATGTCACCTCTGCGATTGACATTCGTTGTTTATGTCAACCGGAGTATGTATTAATTTTTGGTTAACGGTGAGAATCAAACTCGAAACCGCGGCATGATGAGAAACTCTCTTATCCAACCGGCGACAATATGGATCTAAAATTTTAACTTTTTTTAATTACTTATAAGGCCTCAATTCAAACAGTCAATTTGGAAAGATTATTAGTGATTGTGTAAGTACCTCAAGTTCAGATTGCAGATGAAAGTAGGCGCGCCTCTGCGGACATTATTAGATTATTTTTTAACTGGGTGAATGGAAAAAGTGACGTAGTTGAATGTGGAGACTGGAATCCACACGCCTGAATGTTGCGCTTTATGGGAGACTGCGAGAGGGAATCTGTTGGCTCAAATTATTTCGAATTCCGATTTGATAATTCTTAATGATGGAAGACCAATTAGATTAGCGAATTTGAGAGGTACAACGAATGCACTGGACTTTTCACTAGCATCCACTGGATAGGAGAAATGAATGAGATTCTCGGAGAAAATAATTGAATGTGGAACAACTTAATACTGAAATACAAAAAGTGAACGACGCATATGTAAAAACCGTCAATATGAAAGGAATTCGAATAAATGGATGGTGGAACAATGAGATTGAATATTGGTATGGAAGAAATTGTGTAGCTTTGCGTGAGTTTAACAGGAATTTTTATGCAGAAAAGAGAATTATGTGTTGTAGAATGAATGGACGTTTTCAAGGAATATGTATCGGAAATGACACATTGGACTACAACGAGGATGCTTGGCAAATTTTAACCGAGTGAGAGATAAATGTTTGGAAACTCAAAATATGGTGAGTGATTTTCGTGAGAAAGGATGTGAGTTTTAAGACATGTTCATGAATGTATAGAATAACTTTTATGAATACAGATATGCTGAGATAGGTTGATTGGAGAGTGAACAAAATGTTTGAATAGGTTGGATGTTGGTTTCTTTGGAGTTCAAGAAGTTTTTAAATCTGTTACTCCAGAAAATAATCGTGTAAGTTGTAAAATGCTTCAGTTGTTGAGTACCGAGCAAATTAAATACCAAATGAATACAAAGAGTGTAAAGTAATCACTATACCTAAACGGGATAGAGATCCAAATGAGGCAACGAATTATAGAGGAATATGTATGTTGAATGTATTTGTTAAGCTATTGAATTTTCGTTGTCGACAGCAACACACGGTTTCTGAAAGGGCTACTCTGCCGTTGAATGTATTTATATGGAGAGTTTATATGGAGAGTAACTAAAGAAAATAAAAAGGTGGTTGCAGTATTATTAGATGTTGAAACAACATATGATTATGTGGCGGAAATTACATAAAATTCTAAATAATTGAGATTGGCTGAAAATTTTATGTGTGCTAGAAAGGTTATTCTCAAAGGTCAGAACTACAGGTTGTAGGTAGAAGCAACTATTTCACTTCCACATGGAAGCAAAATATCTCCTATTCTGTTCAACCTTTATACCGCTGCTGTTCACCGAATTAATGCTACAGATTAAGTTGTTTTGCAATGTGCGGATGATTTTGTAGTAATGGGCAAGGGTCGCTGCATTGAATGAGAATTTGATATAAAACCAAAACGCAATGAAACGTAAATGAAATAATTGAGCAATTGAATAGTTTAAATCTTAAGGTGAATTTTAATAAGTGTGCCATTTTGAGTTTTAGAGAATTTGATATAAGAGTAAATAACGGGCGAATTGAGCAAGCAAATGTCCATAGGTATTTTGGTATATGGATTGATAGACTTGAATTTTGGCAAACATATGAAGTATTTGTCAGATAACTGAAAGGAACGTTTGAATGTGATTAAATGGACGAATAAACCTAAATGGGGGAACCCATCCTGATATTACTAATATGTTGCAAAAGGCATTGGTGTCTTCCAAAAATTATGTATGGAATTATTGTATTTGGAAATGGAGGGAAAGGGGCTTTTACTCAATTAATGCGAGTTGAGAATGTACACCCTATATTCTGAAAAGAGTGATCTACCTCTTTATTTTAAGAGAGAGTGGATTACAATGAAAGAAACTGTACGAATGGTGATTAGAAAGAATGATCTTTTTAGTGAAATGAAAAGTAGATTACAAAGAGGTGGTGTGTATAAACCGACTTATAGACTGAGTATTATATTTTAAAAAAATTATGTAATTTTAAACGGCAGAAACACTGATCCGAACCCATTTCCTAATAATCTTACTTTGTGTTTGGAATTGGAGGATTATTCCACGGGAGTAAATGAAATTATGATGAAACGGATATTTGAGAGAGTGAAAAGTCAATATCACGAATATTAAATCGTCTATGCAGATGCTAGCGTAAATGATTAGTGTTGGAATTTATCTTGAAAGAACGAATGTTGGAAAATCTTTTCGACTCGATTAATGCACCTACATATATAATGAATGCTGAATTGATTGCAATATATGAAGGCATCAAGTTGGGTACGAATGAGGGGAGGAGGATTGAATCCAACATTGGATTTGATATTTTAATGAAAGAGCCGATATGCTTGCGAAAGAGGTACTTGAATGTGAAAGGTATGAGAAGAGGGATGCAAGAGATGTACTTCGTATGTTTTAACATAATGTGTGAAATTAATGGATAAATGAATATGAGAGCTTGAGAAGAGTAAAAGAAAAGAAGTACAGTGAATTGTGTAGTAATTCCCAAAAAACGCCTTTTTATAAGGACCTTCAAGGGAGTATCAACATGTTAAGGACGATTGAGAGAATCGGACTGAATCATGGTAATTGGAATGCAAAATATAGGGATGCAAAATAAAGAATGTGAAAACAAACGATATTGAGCACATCCTTTTGAACTGGACCAAATACAGCAGGAGTAGAGCAGATTATCCTTAGGGACGCCACAAATTTGACTGATTGTATGATGTGGTACACAGGTCGATGTGTATACAACGAAATGTATGATTTTATAACAATCAATCGAGTGGAAGTATATGACTGGTGTTTTACGATAATAAAGGAACTAAGCTTATCTTGTACCTTTTACCTTCTTTTTCTATTTTTTTCAAAATATTGTAATTTTATAAAATACTTATTATTCATATTATTTTGTAAAATATATATTATTATTAGTGTTTAACTTATTATAAATTTTAAAAAATTTGTATGCATTAGTTGGCTATATGGAGTTAAGCGTAAATCAAGGAGTTAAGCCTAAACAATAAAAAAAGCATTCATGGGCCTGACGTTTCAGAGAGGCTTGTTGCGGAAGATGAACCTAACAGAAATCAACACAGAGAGAGAGATAGAGAGATATATAGGGAGAAGAAGGAACCATCTATGAGGGATATGGAATCAGGTGATTTTATTCATTGAAAACCTTCAAATAATTTTACATGATTTACTTTTGAAAACTGTTTCTTTCAGATTAAAAACTGTTACTTACATATTTTCTATCTTAGAAGGCTTTCCAACATGATTCATAGTGAATGAAAATTTAATGGAAGGATCGAAACTTACCACAATAAATATGAAATGGAAAATCCTACACTCTTCATCCGGCTAATAAAGATCGAGTAGTTGACTTATACGCGACTAAGAATAATTCGATAGGTATAGGAAACAAATCGGTTATACTCAACAAAAGATTTTTTTTTTTTTTTTTTTTTTTTAATTATTTATTTATTACAACTGATTTACAAATCATCTAGTAATTTATCTTGCATTATTATTTAAATTCACGATTGAAGGGTTATAGCCCTTAGGCTAGTACCTTTTACATAATTTTATTATATTTTTTTAGCCGATCCAGGTTGGATCTAGTAGATCAAGTGGTTTCTTCCTTCGCAGCCTTCTTACTGGATTTGTGTCATCCAATATTCGGCGAATCTCAGCGTTTTTATGTTGACTAATCCGTTGCATGTGTTGTCTAGCGTATTTATTTATTTCTACGCTAACGAAATCCATCTTCAAATCTCTATGGATGTTGTCATTTCTCACGTACCACGGTGCATTTACTATTCCACGTAGGACTTTGCTTTGGAATGACTGGATGATATTGACGTTTGTTTGCTTTGTACAGCCCCAGAGCTGAATACCGTAAGTCCATACAGGCTTAAGAATTTGCCGGTACAGTAGCAATTTATTATGTAAAGTAAGCTCAGAACTTCTCCCTAAAAGCCAATTCATTTTTCTGTATACATATAATGTTTAATTCTTCTTTTTTTCTTTTTCACATGCTCTTTCCATTTTAGTTTCGCGTCAAGAGTCATGCCTAAGTATTTTGCTGTGTTTGCATATGGAATTTGCTGGGAGTTTAGTTCTCCAATCAACCTTTTTATTGGTGAAATTTACATGAACAGATTTTGCTTCATTCAGTTTTATTCGCCACCTTTTCGTAAGTGTTAACCATATTAGTCGCTCTTTGCAATTTGCTTGTGGATTCTTCTATGTTATCAGTAACTGCTAATATGGCTGTGTCATCCGCAAACGTTGCTGTAGTTGTCTCTTCTATCGTTGGCAGATCAGAGGTATATAGTACATATAAAGTTGGTCCTAGAACGCTACCTTGTGGTACTCCTGCTGATATTTTCTTCATTTCCGAGTATTCACCATCTAGTTTAACACGAAAGTGCCGGTTAGCTATGTAAGATTTAAGTATTTCATAGAATTGCTTTGGTAAATCTCGTTTTAATTTGTATTGCCTTTAAGCCAAACTTTATCGAAAGCTTGTGCTACATCCAAAAAAATACTAGAACAAACTTTCTTTTTTTCAAGTACATCTTCAATTATGTTTGTAATCCGATGCACTTGCTCGATTGTTGAATGATTTTCTCTAAAGCCAAATTGATGAGGTGGAATAAGATTTCTTTCTTCAATTATTGGTTTGAGTCACTTAAGCAGTAATTTCTCGAACATTTTTGAAATTATTGGGAGTAAGGAAATCGGTCTATATGAATTTTTGTCATTTAATGGTTTGTTTGGTGATTACTTCAGCGACTTTCCATTGATTTGAAACGTGTTTAAGTCTGAATACTGCATTAATTATTTGGAGTAGCTTTCGTATTCCTTTTTCAGGTAGGGCTTTTATTATTTGTCCTGTAATTAAGTCATATCCTGGAGATTTTTTTGCAATTAGGTTAGTTTTGATTTCATCTTTTAATTCTTGCACTGTGACAGCAGCTATATTATTGTTGTCCACTTTATGTACTGGTGGTATGTTTTCATCTACTATTTGTCTAGGAAGAGCCTGGAACGTGTTTTCAAGATGAGTTGCAAACAATTTTACTTTCTGCTTTGCGCTTATAGCCCAAGTTCCACCATCGTTTCTAACTGGAGGCATTTGAAGTTTAGGTCGTTTTAACATTTTTGTTGCTTTCCAAAGAGAGTACTCAGTATCTTTTTCCCCAGACAGGCTACTTAGGTATTTATTAATGGATTCATTTTTTATTTTTTTGATTAGCAGTTTTAGTTTGTTGGACAAAAAGTTTAAGAGTAGTTTTATATTCAGGCGCTCGATTCCTTTGCCAAGCTTTTCTTGCTTTTTGTTTTGCTGCTACCAATTCCCTAACTTCTAAGGGATAAATAACATTCTTGCGTGTTTTTGTTGTATTTGATGGTGTACTACTCCACGCAGCTTGTTGTATGACGCTGTTAAATTGTTCTATTTCTTCTTCTAGCTGTATCGGATTTGTAATTGGCACTTGGGGATTAATATTATCCTCAATTATTTTCTGAAATTTTTCCCAGCAGGCTTTGTTGTTTGTTAGCCATGGTGGACTTGTTTTCGTAACAATCGATGCACTGATCGTCTTAATAACAGGTGTGTGATCTGACATAATCCCGTCGCTGCTTTCTAGGTATATGTAATTATCGTCTATACCTTTGGTGACAAAGAAGTCTATAAGATCGGGTAATTTGTTTCTATCCGTAGGCCAATATGTTGGTTGATCTCCGGAGTGAAAATCGCAGCTGCATTGTTGTCCTGCTGCAAGCAACTCTTTTCCTTTTTTGGAGGTTACTCTTGATCCCCAGAATGTATTCTTTGCGTTAAAATCACCTCCTATTATGAAACAAGATCCAAGTGATTTAAATAATGTGCAATAGTTTTCCTTTAGTAGATTAAATCTTGGAGGGCTATATATTGATGAAACGCTATATTCTTTGTTGTTATTTATATATACTTTTATTGTGACTACTTGCATAAATTCTTCTTCAATTTTAAGATCTATATAATGTTTGATGTTTTCTTTAATTACCACTGACGATCCTCCTCTTGCTTCAACAAAAGATGATTTTAAATTTAATTTTAAGCATGTCCCGATAGCAGGCGAATGTTATAGCAAGTTGAAGTACGTATTTGTAGTGTAATTAACAATTCTAATTTATTAGATAATATTTATTTTAACATTTAACAATAGTTGTAGTGTACATAACTACAATTTGGTGCACATAAATAAAATAACCGATAAAACGTGGTTTATAAGACAAGATTATAAATGAATTAACAGAGTATAAAAGCGACTGGCCTCAACTACAATATTAGTTAAAAGTCAACTGAACTTCACGACACAAGCACTATAGTTATGATAAAAGAAGTTTTACTTGTTGTGCTTTGGCTGTCAGAACTACACTGCCACCAATCTCGACCACATGAAAATCAAGCAAATAAGTATGCACTAAAGGAGCAGTTTTACTGGGGAATACTAGATTTTAAATTCCCTAATGCAACCATTAAAAATAATGCTTTGTCGACACGAAGTTATATTCCCAAAAATAATAATATCTGGGCTATGCGAGTGTGGAGAGATAAAATATTTGTTTCGGTATTCAGGTATGATACATGTAAACAACAAATTCATTTTAACCATCGATATGTTATAATTTATTTGAATTATTCTCAGATTTAAAAATGGGGTTGCATCATCATTCAACTATTTTCCACTTAATAGTACAGCCAAATCACCACTTTTAATCCCATATCCGTCGTTTGATGTGAATTACGTGAACGAAGATCCATTGCAGAAAACTGTAGCATTGCCAAGTAGTTCATCACTGATATGTGTTGCGTATTTTAGCATTGACAAGTGTGATCGTCTATGGGTACTTGATGTTGGTTTTACAGGGTTTTTTGATCAATTTCGCGTAATAACATCACAAGCTCTTCTTATTTTCGATCTTAAAACCAATAAGCTACTTCTGCGATATACAATCCCAGCCGAATTTCTCAATTCGAATACAGTTTTTGCTAATTTGGATGTTGATTTCAAAGGAGATGGATGTAATGACGCTTATGCGTATATTGTTGATATGTTCAGATCGATTGTGGTGTTTTCATTAAAAACTGGTCGATCATGGCGCTTGGTGCACAATTTATTGGGATCGGACCCACAAGCCGGCGTTTTTCATTATGCAGGTCTCAATGTTCAATGGAATTATGGAATTCTAGGAATAATAATTGGAGAAGGCCATCGTGATGGGTATACATTATAATACACCATTATACAATGTGATTAATCCCAAATGCTTTACTAATTACAGATCGAAACGGGTGTACCTCAATCCATTTGCATCAACTAAATCTTATTATATTTCAAATAAGATACTTCAAAATGAATCATATATTGCATTGAACAACTATTACAATGATTTGCACTTATTGGGTGATCGTGGCAAGAACGGGCAAATTTATACATGGGCGTATGACAGAAAAACGAATGTACTCTTCGATACACAATTCAACAGATGGCGCATCGGTTGTTGGAATACCGCAAATCGTTACAAAAATTCTAAATTTGATGTTGTCTACAAATCAGATAGATCATTTTTTCCAGATGACATCAGTATTGATAGAAACAGGAATTTATGGGTGCTTGACAGCAAACTGCCAATATTATTGTTTGGTTCATGGATATCGAAAAATAAAAATATTCAAATTTTTAAGGCTAAAGTGGATGATGTTATTTCGGGAACGATTTGTACGTGTGCAAGTAAACCATAAAACATAGAGGTATGGAAATTCTATCAGAAGCTCAATTATCAGTAACATATACTTACACTTCCGATGTTCCTTAATTATTTATCAGTTACATGTCTTGTTTGTATAGAAAAATATATGCTTACAGTTTTTAAATCAGTAATTGGGTTGAATAATAGTTGTTTTGTAACCAATCAGGTGGCGCAGTGGTTAAAGCTGCGGCAGTTGGAGCGGGAGGTACCGGGTACCGAATCCCGATAGCGACAGGATGCAAAAGGGATTTTTTTATTTTACGATCGTCGTTGTAACATGTTGGAACATGTGTATGATTGGAGTTCAGAATTCATGGGCCAACCCATCTACCATGTTAGTACTATAGGCTGTCATGGAGTAAATCGGACCTATAGCCGTACGTCATCGATTTGGCTGTAATGGCGTAAGGTAAGGACGTAAATAAGCGAACTGCGACAGAGTTGGAAGTGCTTCGAGCCCCGAAACAGATTGTAGAGATGTCAGAACAGTATAAAACAATGTCAGAACAGAAAATTTCGGTTAAAATTACTATCAAATAGCTCAGTAAATTAGTTAATCAAAACCATTGCACCAAAATTACCAGGAATATTGCGTCATAAGCAACTATTACTCAGCGTAACATTAGGTTAGGTTAGGTTAGGTTAAAGTGGCTGCTAACGCACACTTAAACCGTTGCCGGTTTGTTGTGATACCACAGGATCTTAGTCCCCTAATACCCCTAACACTCTATTGGAACCACCCTGAGCTACTAATGTAGCGTAAAATGTCCCGCACCTTAATATCTGCAAGATCTGAAAGGTTGTGCATTACATACCTACACAAGTGTAAATGCCTTCATAGTGCCAGTGCAGGACAAGAGCACAGGAAGTGAACAAGCTTCTCTTCCTCCTCCTCGTCCATAAAGCTTCTACAGAAGTCATTTGTTTCTAGACCCAGCCTTCTCGCATGTTCACCGAAAAGGCAGTGTCCCGTTAATATTCCTACTATCCTTCTTAGATCTCTCCTCTCCAGAGAGATTAAGGTCCTGGAGCGATTAAAATCCAGCCTTGACCACATTTGTCTCGCTCGTCCCCATGTGAGGGTGTTAGACCACTCTCCAGTGCTTAAGCTTTTGCCCTTTTCCTCAAAGCCAGTTTAAGCTCCACTGTAGGCCTCCCCACATTGGCCCTTTCAGGCTGCAGCTGAAGAGTTGTACCTTGCCTAGCTAGTTCGTCTGCCCTGCAGTTACCCTTGACGTCAGAGTGGCCGGGGACCCAGATAATCTGAATATTGAAATGCTCACTCATCTCGTTAAGAGACGAGTGGCAACCCAATGCCACCCTAGACTTCAACAGCACTGCTTCCAGCAAGTCGCTGACTGCTGGAAGCAGTGCTGTTGAAGCTATAGTCGCCTGACTGTCCACATAAATCGTGATACCCCTCTTGGATATCACGTTATGCCTCAATTAGCTCAAGGCTTCCTCAATCGCTATTATATCCGCCTGGTACACGCTTCAGTGGTCAGGGAGACGAACGGAAGTACTTATATTTAATGCTTCACAGAACAGCCCAGCTCCGACCTTACCATCTAGCTTCGAGCCGTCCGTGTAGAATTGTATAGCTGCGTTTTCCAGTGCTAGCTTATTCCCTCAGAATTCTCTTGAAGGGATTAAGATGTGCCTGAAGGTGTTTCCACTGAGACACGGCCGTTAGTCTTGTGGCATAACATGACCCTTAAGGCCTGAATAGGTGTTGTTCTCAGTGCCCCGCTTTTGATCATACAGGCTATCCTTTGCACCTTCTCTAACTTTTTTCTATAGGTTACTCTATTCAGTGCTGGCCATCAAACACTCACTCCATACATAGAACGGGTCTTACTACGGTAGTGTAGAGCCAGTGTACCAGCTCCGGTTTGAGACCCCAACGTTTGCCTATTGCACTCCTACACGAATACATCGCCGTCGTAGCTTTGCTGATTCTCTCCAAGATGTTCGGCTTCCAGCTTAGTTTACTGTCTAAGATTACACCCAGAAATCTCGCTTTATCAGTAATACCCAGTTTAGTGCCATTTACGGTAGGTGGGTTAACTACCGGAATTTTATATTTCTTAGTGAAGAGTACCAGGTCTGCCTTAGAGGGATTGACTCCCAATCCACATTTACTGGCCCATCTTGTAATAATAAGAAGCGCATTCTGCATTACCCCTTTAATGGTCGGTAAAATTTTAACTCCAACTCCAGAAGTAATCCATTGATCACCATGTTGTAGGGAAGACCATCTTATGGGGTTCCCCTAAGCACTCACCTTCTTATGGTTGACTCCTCCAGCTCTGAGTTTACAGTCCTGCTTCCCAGTATATGACTGATCAACTTGATCATGGAGGATTCAGCGTAACATTACTCGATTTTATTTGGCCGCCATTTTAGTTTGAATGACATTTGTCAGTTGGCTTTTAACAAAATGTGCCGAGTGGCTCAACCATTCACTGTGTAATGATTAATGATTGATACAAGCAAAGTATAGAATGTTACTGACTGTCTGAATACCCCTCATCGACATTGTGCATAAGAATTTAGGACGTCTCCATCATTCGTAAAATCAACTGCAAGAAAATGGCCATATATTGTGGAGAAATTGGAGTGCTCGAGTTTTGCGAGAAAATCATTATGAGTCTGAAGCACAGTTTGAAAAGAATGGCCGCTATTGAGGAACTGTACTGATATTAAACCAAGGTTAGGTTAGGTCTCTTCCTCATCGTCCATACAGCTTCTGCAAAAGTCATTAGCTCTTAAAGTCATTAGCTCTTAAAGTAGTAAGTACGAGAGAGGCTCAGGACTGGGACTCCTACAAGGAGGACCTCAAGATATACAAAAAAGAATTAAGGAAGGCACAGAGGAAATCATGGAGACTCTTCTGTGACAAAATAGAAGAAGTCTCCGAGACCTCTCGTCTTAGGAAGATTTTGTCTACCAATCCTACCAGTCCCAGTTATTTAATTAAACCAGATGGATCCTGGACTGCTTCTAGTAAGGAATCCAACTTCTCATCGAAACCCACTTTCCAGGAAGCTTCGATGACTCGACAGGGACTGGTACTCATCAAGAAGCAAACGTAATGCGCATAGAAGATATCGTAACCAAAGAACGGATCCTATGGGCAATTGAAGGGTTCAAACCCTATAAATCGGCGGGCCCTGACTGTATTATTCCCGCGGAGCTTCAGAACAACTCGAGGATTATGCTCCCCTGGTTGGAGGTAATCTTCAAAGGGTGTTTAAAACTTGTCTGTATTCCGCGGGAGTGGATGGAGGTCAGAGTGATTTTTATTCCGAAAGCGGGTAAATGCTCGCAGGGCTACCCAAAAGACTTAAGACCAATAACTCTATCATCCTTTCTATTGAAAACCTTGGAAAGGCTGATAGATATCTATACATACGCTCAAAAGTTAGACCTAGTGACTGGGCTCAGACTCAGCACGCTTACTGTAAAGGGAAGTCTGTGGACACAGCTCTGCATGCCCTGGTAAGTACAATTGAGAAATCATTATTCTCGCAAGAGTTTTGTATGGTGGCGTTTCTTGACATTGAAGGCGCCTTTAACAATGTAAGGAAGGAGGCAATTCTGGAGGGATTGTCACTACTAGGTGTGGATTACCCTATAAGTAGGTTAATCAATCATATGCTTGGGTGCAGGATGATTAACTCAAAGCTGGGGGAATCTACCATCAGGAGACGGGTGACTAGGGGAACCCCACAGGGAGGTGTTCTGTCTCCTCTGCTCTGGAACATAGCAATCAATGAGCTGCTATTAAAGCTGGAGAGAGAAGGGATCGGAGTGATTGCTTATGCAGATGATGTAGCGATAGCTGTCTCTGGGAAATACATAAGCACAGTGGCGGAGGTAATCCAAAATGCCCTCCTAATTATAACGAGGTGGGCCACCAAATGTGGACTAGCAATTAGCGCGTCTAAAACTGAATTGGTACTATTTACGAGGAAATATAAAGTCCCTGTAGTAGATCCACCTCTCCTAAATGGTAACAGACTAGCTTTTACGGACAAGGCAAGATTTCTAGGCGTAATCTTGGACAGTAAGCTAAGCTGGAAGCCCAACATTCTGGAAAGAGTAAACAAGGCCAATATAGCTTTGTACTCGTGTAGGAACGCCATCGGAAAGAGATGGGGCCTGACGCCGGAGCTGGTACACTGGCTATACACTTCCGTAGTAAGACCTGTACTTATGTATGGGGTGAGCGTGTGGTGGCCAGCTCTTGATAAAATAACATACAGGAAAAGGATTGAGAAGGTGCAAAGAACGGCCTGCATGCTTATAAGCGGGGCACTGAGGACAACACCTACAAGTGCCTTAGAGGTCTTGTTTCACCTTCTCCCCGTGGACATTTATGGTAAGCAGATGGCGGCGATTACGGCCACTCGACTATCAGCCATATCTCAGTGGAAATGTCTTCAAATAGGACACTCGACGATAGTCAGATCGCTGAGGAAAGAACTGGCGAATATTGACTATGTTACACCAACTCTGTGCTTCGAGAAAAGGTTCGAAACCACCTGCCCTTCAAGGGAATCCTGGAGGAGCGGGTTGGCAGCTGAAACGGGAGCATTGTAGTTCTTTACGGATGGCTCCAAGCTAGACGGTAAAGTAGGAGCTGGAGTCTTCTGTGATAAACTAGAGGTAGATATAGCAGTTCGCCTCCCTGATCACTGCAGTGTGTACCAGGCAGAAGTGATAGCGATTGAAGAGGTCCTGAACTGGTTGAAACATAATGTGGTATCCTCGACTGATATCGCAATTTATGTGGACAGTCAGGCGGCAATCAAGTCGCTGGGTTCTGTTTCTCTAACGTCTAGAGTGGCGTTGGGTTGCCGCTCGTCTCTTAATGAGATGAGTGAGCATTTCAACATCCAGGTAGTCTGGGTCCCCGGCCACTCAGACGTTATGGGAAACTGCAGGGCGGACGAACTAGCGAGGCACGGTACAACTCTCCAACTGCTACCGGAAAGGGCGAAGTTGGGGAGACCCATTAACGCACTAAGGACTGTGCTTAAAAAAGAGGCGGAAGCCTCTGTGAACAATAGGTGGACGAACACCCTCTCATGTAGAGTGGCAAGACAAGTCTGGCCAAAGCTGAACTTGAAACGCTCAAAGGCACTTATCACTCTGCGAAGACGTGAACTTAAAACGATCGTGGAGATACTCACAGGACATTGCCTTCTTGGAGAACATGCGAGAAGACTGGGTCTGGAAGTAAATGACTTTTGCAGAAGCTGTAGGGACGAGGAGGAGGAAGAGACGTTAGTCCACCTCCTATGCTCATGCCCGGCTTTGGCACACAAAAGACATGAATATCTGGGTAAGTTTTTAATGGACTGCCTTTCCGATCTCGAGAACTGTAATTTGCGAGACTTATTACGCTACGTAAGCAGCTCTAACTGGTTCTCATAGGGGTAAAAGGGGAGTAAGATCCTGTGGTATCACAACGGACCGTTGCCGGTCTAAGTGTGCTGTAGCAGCCACTCAACCTAACCTAACCTAACCTAAAGTAGCCATCTCACATGTTCTCCAAGTAGGCAGTGTCCTGTGAGTATCCCCACGATCGTTTTAGTTCACGTCTTTGTAGGAGGATCAGTGTCTTTGAACGTTTCAAGCTTTGGCCAGACAAGCTTTGGTCAGACTAGCTTTGGTACACTACATGAGAGGGCGTTCTTTCACCATTTATTCACTGAGACTACTGCCTCTATTTTAAGTACAGTCTTGAGTGCGTATTAAACCAACGAGTACCATATCCTCGTGGAGTAACTGTATAGTGTGCCATTTGGGCAAGTGGTATCATTCATCTTTATTTCTTGTAGGATGCTAGAGGCAACGCTGTTACACTTATTGGTGACCGATATCGGGACATATTTGAAATGTTAATTGTGCCATAATCGAATCAATTAGGCCTAATCAAGAGAAAAAGTGCTGACAAGTATTATAATTAATTAGTTTTGACACATGCCTGCAATCTGTATGAATCACACTGCTTAGACTTATCATATACTAAATAGTTTAGTACTGGTAATTTAGTACTGGTAATAAATGTTGATTTCATAACATAATATGTTATATAAAAGCATTATAGTTTATTATAACATTTGAATTCTAACAGACAGGAAGTATACTCTATACTGATAAGCACTTTGATCACTGCCAAATGTTATGTAATCGCAAACGGGTTTGTTTGGCACTTTTTGAATATTTATTTTAAATTAGCATAAATAGTTTTTGTACTTGTTATGTAGCAATACATAAATTGTACTATAAACGGGACAAGTTGATTAACGGCCCCGGTAAGTGTATAAAACGGCACGTTGCATTATAACTCGAACTATAAGTCAACCGAACTTAATGTTTATGACACATTAAGTACATATATAAGAATGAAAGTACAAATTTTTCTGATCACACTGTGGTTTTTTGAATCACACTGTCACCAATCACGATCAGATGAGGATCGTTCTAATCAATATGGATTAAGAGAGCAATACAAATGGGGATTCTTAGATTTTAAATTTCCTAATAATTCCGCTAGGAATGTGGCATTGTCATCGGGGAGTTACATTCCCGAAAATAATGATCTTTGGGGAATCGGAATATGGAAAGATAAAATATTTGTCTCCGTGTTCAGGTATGGTATATAGTACATTTTTAAGCATTTATAACGATTACAATACTTCCAGATACAAAAAAGGAGTTGCATCATCATTCAACTATTTTGCAATGAACAGTACGCGCAAATCACCTCTTTTGATCCCTTACCCATCGTTTGATGTGAACTACATAAATGAGGATCCACTACAAAAGACACTCGCCTTGATAAGTGATTCGTCTATTATATGTGCCGGATATTTTCGTATTGATAAATGTGATCGACTGTGGATAATTGATGCTGGTTTTACTAATCTATTTGGTGATCTACGAGTAGTGGCCGTACCAGCCCTTGTTATTTTCGATCTTAAAACAAATAAACTATTGTTACGATACAATATTCCGGTCGAGTATGTCAATTCGAATACTATTTTTGCTAATTTGGACATCGACTTTAATGGAAGTGGCTGTGACGATGCTTATGCATATATTGTTGATATGTTTCGATCGATTGTGGTGTACTCATTAAAAAAAAATCGATCATGGCGTTTAGTAAACAATAAATTTGGATCTGAACCTAAAGACGGCATATTTCACTATAAGGGGCTGAATTTTCAATGGAATTTTGGCGTCTTGGGTATAACGATAGGAGAACGTCTTGGTGATGGGTATAAACGATGCTTCTATTACATGTATCATAAAATTATATACTTGTAACTATTTTCAGGTCAAGACGTGTATACATCAACCCCTTATCATCAACCAAATCTTATTATATATCAAATAAGATACTTCAAAATGAGGCATATATTGCAATAAACCAGTACTACTATGATGTTCGTCTTTTGGGCGATCGAGGAAAAAAAGGCCAAATTTTTACTGGGGCGTTTGATGAAACAACAAATGTACTTTTCGATGCACAATTTAATAGAAAGCGTATTGGATGTTGGAATATAGCGAATCCTTATCGGAATTCTAGTTTTGGGATTGTGTATAAGGGTGACAGATCATTTTCAGCAGATGATATCATCATCGATAGACATAGGAATATATGGATACTTGATAGTAAGGTATTCCGATTTTTGTTTGGAAAATGGGATGCAAAAGCTACGAATATTCAAATTTTTAAGGCCAAAGTGGATGATGTTATTTCGGAAACGGTTTGCAATTGTAAAAAACCTTTAACCTAATCGAAGCCTCGTACTTAGTTGTTAGTGCAATAAATTGTCTTAACTATTACATATTTCACTATAAATTGTTTTTAAAGATTTTTGTCCTCTTTTTAATCATAATAAAAGAAACGAATATGTTCGGAACTGAGTTTCTTTTGTCTTCAATCTCTTTCATGATCGTAGACCTAATGACTTAAACGGTAGGTTTGAGATCATACCTTTATGGTATATAAAATAGACATAATATTGTTTTGGAATTCATCAGGGCCCATCACCTTAACCACTCTCGATATTCGGAACAGTCATAGCTTATGACCCCAGATTACACCAAACTTTACAACCCAATTACTACCAGATCGTAATTATAATTTTTTGCTTCAATCAGAGCGTTAAGATAACCGTAGATATACTCTTATTGGAACTCATGGCTTTTAGAAATTTCTTGCTGTTTTATACTGATGTCTTGTCAAACTCAGTTATTTATTCCATCTTGCGGGAGATAAAGTAAAGACTGAGCGACAATTAAGCCAATGTACACCAAATAATTGTTATGTTGCTTATTGTCCGGCTATCTCTCACCGATACCGTGAACAAGAATTACAAACTTCTCTTAAATATTAGCTAAAAACCCTATAGTGATATATAGCAAAGACCAGTATACCCTCGTAGAGTAACTATTTGCGCGATTTAGGCAATCGAATTTATTAAACAGTATTCATTTGACTATCCTATACTGGCATTGGTGGAACTGTTATTGGTGACCACTATCGATACGTGTTGGAATACTTTCTTGTATTGGCAAATCATACACAGTAAATTTTGAAAGAAATTTTTTATTTCCCATTAATGTCAAAACAGCATCCAATATTGTTCACAATTTTGTGAATCATCCTAAATCCTCAAGAGATTATAGGCTTATAGAAGAGAAATAAAATGTGTTGACGCCGCAGTCCGAAAAATTGTCTTCAATATGGTTTTGATTGAAAGATTAAATTTCTATGTAAAACGATGAGGGGATAACTCGACGATTCGTCTTCCATCATCCATGTTTAAATAGGTATTTGTTCTTCTTCAATAAACTGGAAAATTGAGTGGAGAAATTTCATTATATATTGAATAATGTTTTCGTTTTCATTGTGGTCCCATATTGTGTCAATAGTTTGGTTATTGTCCCCGCTTAGTTCTACCGGTTTCGATTAACTACAGTAGAAGCTAAATCATTTAATGCACGAGCTCTTTGCTTATCGAAAGGTAACTTAATAAATGGATGGTTACTTCGCACTGGATACCAACGCAGAACGCGACTGAGTCCACTTATCTATACTTTCATTTGATTTTATGCTATCATGATATCCTGTATCCCATGACTCACTCGAATGTTAGAATCCAACTTTTTTGTCGATGACTTCTGATCAGTCCTATATCTGTGATCTACTTTATTTGTAACTACTTTAGAAGTTCATTCTGATGTACTCAAAGAAAAATCGTCTGCCCACATAATCAAGTGCTTCGTCAGTTATATTATGATTGTGAACTGGAGCGGCCAACATATTGAAGCCTGCATACTGAGACAATATTGAATACGTATGAAGTAGGAAAACACAGAATTTGTAACTACTAGCTATATACCTCATCGATCCAAAACCGTTAAATTTAACAAATTTTTGAGAGTTAGGACGCATTGCATGTTTGTGTGTTGATAAAGCTTTTATCACTAGATTTTATATGTTTTAGACTATAAGGTAATTGATTGACACCACCCAGGTGGCACAGTGGTTAAAGCTGCGGCAAATGGAGTGGGAGTACTGGATTCGAATCCTGTTAGGGGCAGGATGCAAAAAGTGATTTTTCACTTTCAATCGCTTGGGCATTGCAAACGGTATTGTGAAAGAACTCATCTGGACCCTCTGTTGTGTTTAGAATTCTTAGGGCGTCCCATCGTCCATTTCAGTACTGTAGGCGGATATGGAGCTATGCAATGCGCAGATGTTACGTTCCACGTAAATCGGACCCATAGCCGTACATCCAAGACCCTGTGGTATCACAACGGTAGTTTGATCTGTTATCTACTACAAGTTGTGATCAACTAATTTCTTTCAGGCCGGCTAAGGCTTCGAAGCTTTCATTCCGATAATGCACTTTTATAATTGTAACTTTGAGCTAAAGTCTAGATTTATGAAGAGATTCCTTTATAACTTTATTCTTTAACTTCAATTTATATTTTACTATGCTAAACCACAATATACAAAACAAAATGTGGGAGGCACAAAAGATTGCATGGCGACTCTTAAAATGAAAGAATTTTCCGTGACCTCTCGTCTTAGGAAGATACTGTCTACTAATCCTACCATTCCTAGTTATTTAGTTAAACCGGAAAGATCCTGGACGGCCTCTAGTGAGAAATCGTTGAAATTTCTCATCGAAATCCACTTTCTAGGCAGCATCGATGACTCGGCAGACTAGTCGTCATCGAGAAGCACACTCACTGCGCATAGAAGATATTGACTTGAAAGTTTCAAACCCTATAAATCGGCTGGTCCTGACCGAATTATTTCAGCGGAGATTAAGAACAACTCGTTGAGTATTCTTCCCTGGTTGGAGGTAATCTTTAAAGGGTGTTTAGAATTGGTCTATATTCCGCGGGGGTGGGCAGAGGTCAGAGTGATCTTTATTCCGAAAGGGGGTAAATGCTCATATGGCTACCTAAAGGACTTAAGATCCATAAATCTACGCTTTAAGTCGGTTAATCAATGACATGCTTGTGTGTAGAATGGTTAACATGAAGCTGGGGGAATCCACCATCAGATGTCGGGTGGCTCCGCAGGGAGGTGTCCTGTCTCTTCTTCTATGGAGCATATCAATCAATGGGTTGTTGTTAAAGCTGAAGAGAGAGGGGATCGGACTGATTGCTTATGCAGATGATATAGCGATAGCTGTCATTGGCAAATATTTAAGCACGGTGAAGGAGGTTATCCAAAATGCTCTCCGAACTGGTGGCATTTACTAGGAAATATAAAATCCCGGTAGTAGATCCAACTCTCAAATTTCTAGGTTTATTCTTGGACAGTAAGTTGGAAGCCCAACATATTGGAAAGAGTAAACAAGACTAATATAGTCGTGAACTGGTGCAGAAATGCTATCGGAAATAGATGAGGTCTGAAACCGGAGCTGGTACACTGGCTATTCACTTGCGTAGTAAGACCTGTACTTATGTATGGAGTGAGCGTGTGATGGCCAGTTCGTGAAAAATGTAACATACAAAAAGGGGATCGAGAAGGTTCAAAGAATGGCCAGCATGCTTATAAGTGGGGCGCTGAGGACAACACCAACACGTGCCTTGGAGGTTATGTTTCACCATCTCCTTGTCGATATTTATGGTAAGCAGATGGCGGTGATTACGGCCACCCGACTATCAGCCATATCTCAGTGGAAATGTCATCAGACCGGACACTCGACGGTAATTAGATTACTAAAAAAGGAACTGGGTAATCTAGACGATTTTACATCGACTTTGGACTTCGAGAAAAGGTTCCGTACTTAATACCTCTCAAGGAAATCTTGGAAGAGCGTAGGGTTGCAGGAACGGAAGCATTGCATTTCTGGCAATTTCATGGACTCTTTTTCCCTGACGTCTAGAGTGACGTTGGGTTTCCATTTGTCCTTGAAAGATATGAGTGAGCATTTCAACATTTAGATAGTCTAGGTTTTCGGCCACTTGGCGATGCATGCTACAATTTTCAAACTGTTACCGGAAAGGGCAAAGTTGGGGAGACTCATTAAGAAACTCAAGACTGTGCTTAAAAAGTAGACGGTAGCCTCATCCATTGTGCTCGAACACCTTTTCATGTAGTGTAGCAAGGCAGGTTTGGCCAAAGCTGGACTTGAAACGCTCAAAAACACTGATATCCCTACCAAGACGTCAACAAAAAACCGTCGTGCGGATACTCTCAGGACATTT
The DNA here is from genome assembly GCA_963932295.1 of Tipula lateralis. Lineage (NCBI taxonomy): Eukaryota > Metazoa > Arthropoda > Insecta > Diptera > Tipulidae > Tipula > Tipula lateralis. The sequence continues at coordinate 157,970,792 of OZ010737.1, forward strand.
TCTACTTGGAGAACATGCGAGCAGGCTAGGTTTAGAAGCTAATGAGTTTCGCAGAAGCTGTATGGACGAGGAGGAGGAAAGGAAGGCAGTCCACCTCCTATGCTCATGCCCGGTTTTATCACACAAAAGACATGAATATTTGGGTAAATTCTTAATAGACTGCCTCCCTGATCTCGAAAACTGTAAGGTGCGAGACTTATCACGCTACATAAGTAGCTCATACTGGTTCTCATAAGCGTAATAGGGAAGTAAGATCTTATGGTACCAGCTGCCACTCAATCTAACCTAACTAACCTAACCTGAACCATTGGGAGGTTGTTCTTATTTTGACTGGTACCTTTTGATATACTGATGAGTCGTATCTGATATTGGTTTGACCTGTAGATGTAAGCTTGTGTTACGTATGTACCAGGGTGTATTAACCATCCTTTTTATAGTATTTTTTGATTATATTCATTTAGTATGTTGGATGCACAAGCGGAGTCCCATAATCCATATGCCCAAATAGGTTGAACAATCAGTCTAGGCGTGAGACTTGACACAGATTTATCGATCCTGGGGTTTTCATGTGTAGCACTGTATTATTGGCAATTGTTGAATTCGTTACGTAATTTGATGTTGGTGGATCAGTTGTGTAAATCATATATAATATTGGTCTCAATACATTGCCTTGTAGCACTTTGGCGTGAACTTTGCACTTATTCGAAGATGTATTGTTGTATTCCACCAAAAAGATGCTATTTTTTGGTAATTGCGTTCTAACTTTGTGTAAAAACCATTAAGGTCATACTTTATCAAATGCTTGAGCTGTATCGAAATCTGATGCTGGACAATATGTTTTGTTCAAAGGAATTTCTAATTTCAGAAACGATTCTATGAAATAATTCTGCGGTTTCGTAGACCTCTCTAAGCCCAAATTAATGCTCCTGAATATTTTCTTCCCTGTAGAAGTGGCCTTATTTTTTGGAGTATCATTTTTTTAAGAATGTTGAGACGGTTGACATTTAAAGACTGCTTTTGTTTCATCTTTTCCTTGTTTTAGATCATAATTTGCAAAGATTTGCAGATGTAATTGGCCTCATGTCTGAAGGCTGAATATCTGCTTCATATGGTTTCAGCACCACTTTTTGTCCAGATTCTGGAAGACAAATGGGAAGTATAAAAGTGTCGGTTTTCTCAGCTTATGGCAAACCATCGAGAGTAATCTATTGCAGTCCATTTAGATAATATTATCTCGTACTCTATATATGCGAAATTGAGACGTGGCGTCTGGAACACCATTCTACGTTAATATAATTCTAAAAGTTGATCGCAGAGTTAATTTGAAATGTCTATGTATAGTTGAAGCTTTACTTCAATTAGCATTGCAAATTCATTAGATATAAATTCAATATCGTCACTGTACAAATTTACATATCACATGCATTTTTCGTACGAGTTATTTAAGAGCTAATAAATTGTAGACTTACCGGATAAGATTGTTCACCATAATTTGTCGTGCATAATATAAGCTAACACAATAATTAACTTTGGAATAGAAGTTAACTGAATGTTCAGTGAATACCACATATTGGGACACTGGTTAGAATGAAGATACAAGTGTTAGTTATATTATGGCTGTTAGATTGCTATGAATCGCGATCACGAGAAAAGTCTAAATTACTGAAGGAACAATTTTACTGGGATATGCCAGATTTTAAATTCCCGAATAATTCTGCACGAAATGCGGCTTTGGCAACAGGAAGTTATATACCCGAAAATAATAACATTTGGTCTATGCGGTTATGGAACGATAAAATGTTTGTTTCTGTATTCAGGTAAACGTATTTATAGAAGTTGCAAATATATAATCATTAAATAACATTTCTTTTTAGATTTGGGCCTGGTGTTGCATCATCCTTGAATTATTTTTCAATGAACACACATACAAAATCGCCAGTGTTAATCCCATACCCGTCATTTGATGCGAACTACGTAAGCGAAGACCCATTACATAAAACATTGTCTTTGTGAAGTAAGTCGTCAATTATAAGCACTGCCTACTTTAACATTGACAAATGCGATCGGCTCTGGGTGCTGGACACTGGTTTTAATAATTTTTATAATCTAATCCCAAAGAGTATATTGGCACCACCAGCTCTGGTTATTTTTGATCTTAAAACCGATACGTTACTACTTCGGTACACAATCCCAGCCGAATACGTTAACATGAATACCAATTTTGCTAATTTAGATATTGATTTAAATGGACATGGTTGTGATGATGCTTATGCATATATTGTTGATTCGTTTCGATCGATAGTAGTGTATTCGTTAAAAAAGCGTCGTTCATGGCGTTTAAACCATAATTTGTTTGGTTCCGATCCCAATGCCGGTATATTTCACTACGAGGGGCTTGATATACAAATGAATGTTGGAGCTCTAGCAATTACAATTGGAGAACGCCATCGGGATGGGTAAATACTATATAATTCCCCATTCTACAATGTGATTAATCTCAAATGTTATATAATTACAGATCAAAACGGGTGTACCTCAATCCATTTGCATCAACTAAATCTTATTATATTTCGAATAAGGTCCTTCAAAATGAAACCTTTATTAGCTTAAACAAATACTACTATGCTGTTCATCTTTTGGGCGATCGTGGTAAGAACGGACAAATTTATACATGGGCATATGACAAAAAAACTAACGTACTCTTCGACACACAATTCTATAGACAACGTATTGGTTGTTGGAATACGAGGAATGAGTACACGAATTCTAATTATGCCGTTTTGTACAAATCGAATCGATCTTTTTTCCCCGTTGACATTAGTATAGATAGGAATAGGAATCTGTGAGTGGTCGATAATAAGATACCAACGTTTTTATTTGGTTCGTGGAACGTTAATGCTAAAAATATACAAATTTTTAAAGCAATGGTTGATGATGTGATTTCGGGAACAGTTTGCAAACCCAAATTATGTTAAACTATATACTGAGGTCATAAATGGTATTAATTTATGTATTAATTTATGTTGATGACATATAATCAATAAATTAATAAAAATATATATTTCAAATATTACAAGTTGGTTTAATTTAACAATATCCTTGGAGACGAGCTCCTTAGTGGTCACTTTGAATGACCTAATGTAAACGAGAGTCAGTCAAATCGGAATTTCAACCGTAAACATACGTGGTTTCATTTAGTACATCGATCCAAAAGAGGTCAGTTTCAATTGTCACCCATATATTTTGTTAGTTATGATCCCAATTGGTATCAATGCCTTTGTCAAGATGAATATCTATAGGGGATTGTGTGCTGGGGAACATGTCCCTACAAATCCACTAATATTTTATTTTGTATTTAGCGGAACTTTAAGTTATTCAATGAACTTTTTATAATTTTATTTATTCAAATTATAATAATATAATTATAAAATTTTATTAATTTAAAATGTACAGTATTAGCAGATGTTTTTGGTAAAAAAAGATTTACCCTTACTCTTCTAGATCTGCGTATATATTAAATAATTTGAATTCAAATTTTTTTCGTTTTTTTCTAAAACAAAAATTTTCCGGAAATACTAAAAACTACCATTTAAAAATGTGCTGACATTTTGTTTTATTTTGTTAAATTTTCTTTCGCCGACTGTGTTGCCCAAGCTACCCGTAATTCGTTTTTAAGCTACGCTCACGAATCGCCACATACTCCTCCTCCAGTTGGATTCGAAGAAATCTACGAAAGAAAATGTTGCCGAAGTGTAATACTACGTCCAGTCCTTGTTACTGTTGGCTTTGTTACTTGGACAGGCTCCGGAGCGAAAGTAACTCGCTTACCAGTTGACTCGCTTACTGGATTTGGCATTGCAACTGCGTCATCGACAATCGATCGGACCTTTACTTCTCGCTGTCCAACTGGTTTATCGTTGCTTCCATCAGGAAATTCAGAAAAGAATGGTTTGATTCTATCTAAGGACAATTTTTTGTTGCCATATTAATATCAAGATCTAAAAACTTTTTAAAACGATTCAGTACTTTATGAGGACCTGTATAAGGTGGTTGAAGTGACTTACGAAAAATACATGTGAGCAATTTTCTTTTTCTTTACTAACGAAAACTTAACGTTAATTAACGTTTGTGAATTTCGTGTCGCTGGAATAGGACTGAATTCGCTAAAATGTTGTTTAAGATGTTTGACGAAATCTGTCTGTGAAACTATTTGTTTAGTGGGCTCTAAAAAAGACCCGGTACTCTTAATGACTTTCCGCATACTAATTCGGCCGACGATGCTTGCCATTTTCGTCACGAAATGTTGTTCTCAACCCTAGGAGAACCGATGGTAATATGATAGACCAATCTACCCTATCCTGACACATAATAGCGTTTTAAACCGTCTGATGCCATCTCTCTACCATGTCATTGCACTTGGGGTTATACCCCGTTGTGCGCCTATGCTCGAATCCTAACAGTATCAATAATTCTGAAAACAATTGCGACTCAAACTGTGAGCCTTGATCCGTGACAATAAAGGATGGAACTCCAAAGCGAGCGTTCCAAGTGGAATAGATTGCGAAAGCGACAGTAGCCGCCGTAATATCTAGTATCGGTATTGCTTCCGGCCAACGCGTATGTGTATCAATTAAGGTAACACAGTAACGATTGTTTTCTGGTATTGGCAGTAGACCTATTAAATATCTTTGTTGCGCTGGGTAAGACGAATAGAAAAAAAACCTAAAGGTTGCCACTCTTTTTCAATTAGCTGTTGAATTACTGCGCCTACCGCCACGTCGGATGACCTTATATTGTAGCTTTGTATAGTTTTGAATTACACACTTCAAACGATGATGGCCGTTTCTTACAAATTTAACGGCATTTTGCTGTTTTTGCGGTAACCTTTTAGGAAGTCGTTAAATACTATTTGATCTCGAGCAGCTGCTGGGATGAATCGTCTGTAAAAATTTATCATTTCCAAAAAGCATTTAAGCTGCTGGACAGTGATCGGACGTTCTAATTGTGCAATAACTTTAACACGCTCTGGTGATGGCAAAATTCCGTTAAGGGTCACTAAATGTCCTAAAAACCAATCTTCAGGTTTCGCAAAAACGCATTTATCGATGTTATTATTTGGCCCAGTCTCGGATAATCTTTGAAAATATTATAATTATTTTGAAACATTAGGAGTAAGTGTGCAATGTGTTCTTCTCTTGAACTGGACGCTAACTGGCATGTGAAATCCTGCAAATGAGGTATTGGATTTCTATCCGGAACAGTTACATTGTTGAGTGCGCGGTAGTCCCCACACAGTCTCCATTCCCCGTTCTTTTTTGTACCAAATGCAGAGATCATGGGCTATTATTGCTGGGACCACAAACTCCCTGTAAAACCATATTTTCGAAATGATCCTTGGCTATCTTTAATCAGGTCGGGGTCGCCACCCTTGCGTGATGATGAGGTAAAATTTTGTGATTGTAAAATTCATTAGCATCGACGAATTCAAATAGCGTTCAAGCTTTTATTTTTGTCTGTGGTTTCTGACGGATTTCAACGAAATACCTTTTGGATTAATCGCCTCAAAATTACTCAAGTTGAATGTTTTATCTGGCATTTCATTGCTAAAATTTCTTAACAGTGTTGTAGTGTTGTCGCCAAACAACTGCATTCATATGGTGCCAAAAATAATCTTATTAGGAGAGAAAAGCAAAAGATCCAGCACATGCTTAGCAAAAATTGGTAAGTTGGCTAAATTCTAATCTCTAATATTGCTAGTTTACCAAGAATAAACATTTCTTAGTTACAACAACAACTGTGTGTTGGTGTTTGCGAAAGTAAAAGTTTCTATTAATGCCGAAATTTTGGAAGACTTAATAACAAGCCAACTTTAAGAATTTGTATTGAATTTTGATAGTATTAAAGTTGGGTCAATCCACGAAGGGGCATGAATTTATGTTATTACCATATTTAAACATGATGGCATCATGGTTAAATATGGTAATAACACAAACCCTGACAGTCAATAATGCCAATAAAAGAAATATCCACAAAAATTGGATAAATAACCACGACTATTGTCAAATATTTGCGAGGAAACATTCGGAAACATTCCGGACGACGACAAACATTCGGAAAACGGTAAAAATTTAGTTTTTAATCAAAGAAGATATATAATTACATTCTTTCCTCATAAAAACATCCATTTAGAAACATAGACACATTCACGTAAAACAAATTGACTTGAATCCCGAAGCCAAATTGATCAAAATTGTGTTGATTTCAAAAGGGCGGGCTCGGGTTGTCCAAGACGTCCAAAACAAAGTATATGATCTCTGGTTTAAGAGAATAAGACGCAATTGATTTCAGTAGTAGTAACCACTCTCATCACCCACGATAATAGTGTGGGAGAGGATATCATGGTTTGGCTTGCCGCTCGCAATCGGGCTTTATATCCTCTACGTCCACTACTGAAATCAAAATATCTTGCTATCTGAAACTGTACAGAGTGTTGATCAGACCCGTTGTCATGTATGGATGTGAGAGTTAGATCTTGACGGATGAGTACGAAAGATGGCTTCCAACATTCGAGAGAAGAATCATGCGTGTGATATATGGCCCAAAAGGCGACGTTGATAGCACATACCGAGTTCGTTTCAACCACGAGACTATAAAATTTCTTTTTGTTAAGTGTGATGGATGAGTAACTTAGTCAACAGTAAATACTATCTTCACAATGAACTGCTAACATACGTTTCTTATTTTCTTAACCAGTTTTAACCTGTTGATAAGAAATGTTAGCTTAGCGCAGTTATCACAGAAAATTAATTATAATTGAAGCATGCTTATAGATATATCCCTAAATTTTTAATTTTAGGTTAAATATTTATTCTCGCTAGTGCTTCTTCAATAATTTAACGATAGTTTAATCGGAATCTGTTTTCTTTAATAAACAAAGTTTGAAACTGTATTGGATTTGATTATACTAAGATTAAATCATATCATCTAACTTTATATAATTCTAAAATTTCCCAATTTTTTCATTTTTTTATAGAGTGATTTATATTTGTATGCTCCTCGGAGAAGGTTTGAATACAGATCAATAGATCTATTAGATACAGGTAGATTATATTATTTTGTAGACATATAGGTTTAATCAATATCTTATGATCTCTTCTTATTATTCATGTGGAGACCTTTCATTCCCGTAGCTATTTATAATATATACATAAACCAATCGTATCTATTAAACTATTTATTTACTTTATTTATATTTTCACCTATTTATTTACTGTGATTGTTCATACCTACTTTTCCAATATGATTAACATCGATGATCTTGACCATGATGAATATCTAATCGAATGTGAGATTCGAAATTTAAACGGTTCAATTACTGAGCAGTATGAAATCCTTAAGTCGGTATTATCAAAGGAGAGTAACGCGTCTGTCCTAGTTCCTACCCGCGCACAACTAAATCCCACTCGAACAGTTAATCTATGTAATAATTAACTACTACAAATTCAACGTATCCTCATAGAACATGTTGATAATTCAGAAATTATTTCAAAAGCCGAATCTCGGTTACTTCATATTAAAGGACGTTTAACTCGAATTCTTTCATCAAAGATCGGCAAAGGTATTTCTTTAGCTGCGTTAGATAACTGCAATAAACTCCTTGATATTGTAAATGAAGCTAACAGTAACAATCAGACAGTTAACGAAGATTCTCTTAAAGAATTTGCAAATAATTCTTCACTAGAAGATTCACTGCCTATCGACACATCTGAAGACTAAGATGAAACTAAGTCATCTCAAACTAAGTCCAGTATTTCAATTCTAAATGAGACCAATCATCATCAAATGATAAAAAACTTCAAAGGTCCAGCTAATTTTCCCTTAGAAACACTGCCTAGTTCATCTTATTTAACCACACAAACTGATATTTTTCTACAAGCTGACAAAATAGCGACTAAACAGTTGAATCAAGAATTGGCAAGTATGCAACAAATGTTACAAAAATTAAAGCTTCGTTAAAATCAACTTGCTCTTAAAAAGGTTCTGTCTATTCACCCGAAAATGTCACTATTGTACCATCCACTTCGAAAACCACATCGCAAATAGGTTTAGATCCAGTCAAATCACACCGCCTCATTCAAGAGTTAACACAAAAGCTCGATGACCTTAAGAATCGAACGTCTGCATTAACTCACGGAAGTAGTATTAAAGAATTAGAAACCAATGCCAGCCGACATCCAGAGTTATATTCGAAAACTCGAGCCATCGGTTCCAATTCTCCAGATTATGTATCTCTTAATCCAAGGTCAAGCAATTTATCCCCATATAGTTCACCGGTATCAAAAGTAGTCAAAGGTGGTGCTGATAATAATTTTGAAAAATACTTACCCCATGCAGCGTACCCAACACATTCCGAACTAAGTTATGCAAAATCACATAATCATCCATCTAATAACCCAACTAGCCACCATTCTTCTGTACCACCTAGTTCTTATCCTCTATGTAACCAGTTTCACAATGATAAAAATGAAACCATTAAAAATTGGAATCTTAGATATAATGGTAGCAGGGTTGATAGATCTATTGATAAATTTTTATTTCAAGTCGAGTATCAGGCAAACACATTCAATGTACCACAGTATAGGTTAGTTAGAGAACTTGGATTCATTCTAGAGAAAGAAGCATCTGAGTGGTATTGGGCTTTTATGAGAAAGAATTTTAATTCTGAAGTAACTTGGCAACATTTGAGAAATGAAATGCAGCGATATTTTCAAGATCCGCGTACTGACGAAAATAAGGAATCGTTTATGGCATATTTTAGTGACATGTTTATGGTAGCAAGTGGGTTACATTTTCCATACTCCAATGCCGAATTTGTTCGAGTTATCTGCCCGATGTTATCTGACCAATTAATAGCCCGATGCAGGAACCTTGAAGAAGTTTGGAATGAAGAAGGGTTTGTTCCTGAATTGGGACTTCAAAAAGCAACCCGCGTTAACTTACACAAACCAGGAATTTCAGAAATCATGCTTCATCAACCGACAATGAATCAAACTTTTCCAACATCAGAACTCAAGTCACCTAACTAAATGTTACCTCCTAATCTATTTCCATATTATGCGAATCCTTCTGAGCACAATAGTAACCCAAAACACGAGCGTTACGTTAATATAACTCAGGATCTTATAATAGTAGCAGTATATCAGAAACCATATCAAAAATTTCCTACCCGAACTACATCCATTGCACAAACTACCTCACCGTTTATTCCCAAACCACAAGTATACTGTTGGAGTTGTGCAGGTCAAGGACACTACTTTACTAAATGTCCATTTGAAACCCTTTTACATAAATTCTGTAAGAAGTGTGGGTTTCCTAATACCGATGAAATAACGTGTCCTCGTTGCAAATTGTAATCGGGAAACGCAAAGACGGAGGAGTCTGGAATTGGGATAAGTCATCTTCCGAACAAAATATTTCCGAATCCCAAACCATCAAAGGAGGATGCCGCAAGAAATACTTGATTAGATCAGAACCGGAAAAAACAGTAACCTCGCAAAAATCATAAACCTACTCCATATAATCTTTTCCCTCTCGTATTCCATTTACTATAACTGATGGTATTTGTAGACCTTCTGCGCATCGAAAACGCTCAATTAAATATTGGCGTGAACAAAAGAGATTTATTCAACTTGTAACCTCTTCAATAGTATATGACTCAAAGGATGGTAGACCACTTACTCACGTCCAATTATGTAATGAAGATTTTAATGGTCTTCTGTATTAGGGAAGGTGTGTGAAGAATTTATTACTAAGCACTCGGTTACAATCCACAAGAGACCAACTTATTTACAAACCGCAAGCGGTCAAAAAAGCCAGTGTTAGGTTTTGTTTTATTTTATTTTTTTTTACGGTTTTTGTCAAGCCATTATTGGCCCGTACCGTGTCAACAATCTGACTTCAACGGTTTCGTACACGACCCAGCTCTTCAGACTGTTGCAAGGAACCAGAAGATGCCAGATCGCTCTCTACGCCGTGGAGCCATCGTCGCCGACAGCGACCTCTTCGCCTACCGAAAGGCGGTTCTCCCGTAAAGGTTCGCTGTATCATTCGGTTCGGATCAGCACGCAGAACGTGTCCGAGCCAGCGTACTCGCTGTCCTTTGATTTCATGTACGATATCAGGAATTTGCATTAAATTCCTGATCTCGTGATTGAATAGAACTCGGTATGTGTCATCAACGTCGCGTTTTGGGCCATATATCAAACGCATGATTCTTCTCTCGAATGTTAGAAGCTATCTTTCGTATTCATCCGTCAAGGTCCAACTCTCACATCCATACATGACAACGGGTCTGATCAACACTCTGTACAGTTTCAGCTTATCCGCATTTGCAAGATATTTTGATTTCAGCAGTGGACGTAGAGGATAAAGAGTCCGATTGCCCGATTGATATCCTCGCCCACACTATTATCGTGAGTAATGAGAGATCCAAGATCAATTGCGTCTTGGCATCGAAAACCAGAGATTAGATATTTGGTTTTTGACTCGTTGATTTTGAGACCAACGGAAGCTGAACACTGTTCCAGTGGAATGTTCAAGCATCTCTTTCACTCCGTTGCCATTTAATCCAATCACACAGATATCATCTGCATATGCAAGAAGTTGATTGGATTGTCGGAATAAGATGTTGTCCTGAGGTGTTTCACTTTTACGAAGGATATATTCCAACATGAGCTTATAAAGTATCGAGGACAGCGCATCTGCTTGTCGAACATCAGTAGTGATTGCAAAAGTTCTCAATAGCCTGTTCTCAACTTTAACACAGCATTGTGACTGCGTTACTGTCATTCTAAATATTCAAGCGCATACCATAGTCTCTCTCGGTTGATCTAGTCATTCGTCTTGCTTGAAATACCTGGTGTATATCGCGAGATGTTTCGTAGTACTTGGAAAGAATCATCCGTAGCGAAAAAACTTGATCAGTGACTGACCGATTTGGACGAAATCCTCCTTGGTAGTCACCGACAATTTCCTCCGCCAGAGGGGTAATTCTTCCCAAGATTATGTTAGACAGTAACTTATATGATGTGCAAAGGAGAGCTATACCGCGATAATTCTCGCACTTCAAGCGATCACCGGCCACTTTCCATTCTTCAGGCATCACTTCATTTTGCCATACCAATCGAATAAGGTCGAAAAGGCAGTTCCACAAAGTTAGTCCTCCGAATATCATAATAGCTCTGAATTAATGCAATCAACTCCTGGTGACTGATTTTTCTTTAATCTCTGCATGGCCATTGTGAGTTCCTCATAGGATGGATCCTCAAACACAGTTTGTGATACATGTGGAACATTAAGAAGGGCAGCAAAATGTTCACGCCATGTATCGAGTACCGCATCGACGTTAACACAGAGGTTTCCATCCTGGTCCCGAATGGCAGTTGACCGAGATCTTAAGGTATGGTGCAATTCAGTGATTCCTTTAAAGAAACCACGCGAGTTATGCTCATTGCTGAGTTGTTGACTCTTAAGACCTTAGCCTTCCACCATTCGCGCTTCTTCTGTCTACAAATGTGTTTAGCTGTCCTCCAAGAACTGCCTTGTTTTTTCTTGCAATTGTAAACCGAGTCTGTGCTTCATTGTAGGGTATATTACGTTGCTCAACAGCAAGACGACACTCCTCACCAAACCAATTATTTTTGGGTTTAGTTTTCACTATACCGAGAATGTGCTGGGCCGCATCGACAACCGAGGTTTTCAATACTTGCCAAATACTGTTCACATCATCAGATTGGTAATTGGTTCGCGTAATGCTATTGCTGACAAGATCTTGATATTTTCGTTGCGTTTCTCATTTATCAGACCTTCACAGGAGAATCACGTTGTATATTCTCCTGTCCTCCCTGACTTGTACGAAAATCTCCATCGTAGCTTTGCAGTGACTATAGATAATGGTTAGGTTAGGTTAGGTTGAGTGGCTGCTACAGCACACTTAGACCGGCAACGGTCCGTTGTGATATCTTACTCCTCTTTTACCCCTATGAGAACCAGTTAGAGCTGCTTACGTAGCGTAATAAGTCTTGCACATTACAGTTTTCGAGATCGGAAAGGCAGTCCATTAAGAACTTACCCAAATATTCATGTCTTTTGTGTGCCAAAGCCGGGCATGAGCATAGGAGGTGGACTAACGTCTCTTCCTCCTCCTCGTCCCTACAGCTTCTCCAAAAGTCATTTACTTCCAAACCCAGCCTTCTCGCATGTTCTCCAAGAAGGCAGTGTCCTGCGAGTATCCCCACGATCGTTTTAAGTTCAGGTCTTCGTAGGGAAATAAGTGCCTTTGAGCGTTTCAAGTTCAGCTTTGGCCAGACTTGTCTTGTCACTCTACATGAGAGGGTGTTCGTCCACCTATTGTTCGCAGAGGCGTCCGCCTCTTTTTTAAGCACAGTCGTGAGTGCGTTAATGAGTTTCCCCAACTTCGCCCTTACCGGTATCAGTTGGAGAGTTGTACCGTGCCTCGCTAGTTCGTCCGCCCTGCAGTTTCCCATAACGTCTGAGTGGCCGAGGACCCAGACTACCTGGATGTTGAAATGCTCACTCATTTCATTTAGAGACGAGCGGCAACCCAACGCCACTCTAGATGTTAGAGAAACAGAAACCAGCGACATGATTGCCGCCTGACTGTTCACATAAATTGCAATATCAGTCGAGGATACCACATTATGTCTTAACCAGTTCAGGACCTCTTCAATCGCTATCACCTCTGCCTGGTACACACTGCAGTGATCAGGGAGGCGAACTGCTATATCTACCTCTAGTTTATCACAGAAGACTCCAGCTCCTCCAGCAATGCTTCCGTTTCAGCTGCCAACCCGCTCCTCCAGGATACCCTTGAGGGGCAGGTGGTTCCGAACCGGACGTAGATAATGGTCACTGCCTACAAATTTGGTTGACGACCGATACGATCTCACGTCTTGGACAACTTGAGCCCGGCCTTTAGAAAGCAACACATGGTCAATTTGGCTTCGGGATGTTTTACGTGGATGTTTCTAAGTGGATATTTTTATGAGGAAAGAATGTACTTGCCACTTGGAGATCATGAGCGATCGCAAAGTACATCATTCTTTCCCCATTTTCGGTCGCAGTTTCGTGTCGGGAGTACGGACCTATATTGTTACATAAGTCGGTCTGATTTCTGCCAGCTCTAGCATTAAAGTCACCAATCACCAATCTGACATCGTGCTCAGGTATAGAGCCCATCAGATTATTCAAATTATTATAAAATGAGTCTTTATCTTGGGTTTGGCTTACATCAGTGGGCGCATGTACACAGACAATTGACAGGTTGACTAATTTCATGTGCAAGCGGAGCTTACACATTCGATTATCGACTGCCTGAAAGTCCAGTACAGCCTGTTTTACCTGTGGCCCAATGAGAAATCCAACTCCATTTCCGAGGTCATCTCCAGGTCATTTCCGAGGTCATCTCCACTGTGTAGCAACGTATAGCCCTGGAACACATGGTCTCCACTTTTAGGCCATCGAGTTTCTTGGAGCGCTACGAGTTCCAACCGATACCCTTTCATACATGTGATAAGGCCGTCCAACGAGCCAGGTTTTCGAAGTGTCTGCACGTTCGACGTGCCGATCCTCATTCTCGTTTCCGGGTACTTAAGCGGGGGGTCATTATTTTTTGGTGGTATCCGATTATTTTTGGTTGTTGACAGTTTTAACAATTTTGAATTTTACGGACGCGGGTCGACAGCCCAGCGATCCAACCAGATTTAGTCGCCTCCTACGACACGCTCTGGATACTGTGGTGGTATTCTATGGGTCTCATGTTTCGTGTGTAAAATTTACGAAACATGGATGCCCCCACCCACAGGGCATTAGGGGTTTGTTACACTTTCTATTTCGTTCAACGGAACAACAAAACCGTTTACATTTTCACTAGCGCCAGAGTTGTCAGAACAGTTATACCTGGGCATTGATTTTTGGAAAGAATTGGAATCGCTCCACAAATAGTCTCGTGAGTTGACCGAAATCATTAAATCATTTCATTCATTGAAAATTTTAGGTTTGGGTAGTACGTCGAAAACCCACCACGAAATAAAGCTATTGGATAATGTAGCAGTCAAACAACTTTATTATCCTATCTATCCAGCGAACAAGCAGATCTATACGCAGAGATTGATACAATGCTTTCCCTCGGGGAATCGAAGAATGCCATTAGAGTGAGTGGAATTCACCCGTAACATTGGTGCGTAAGGCCAACGGTAAAGTATGGTTGTGTTTGGATACCCGAAAGGTAAACGAAATTACCAAGAAGGATTCTTATCCTTTATCTAACATCGAGGGTCTGCTAAGTCGTCTAGATCAAACCAAATATATCTCTAGTATAGATCTAAAGGACGCGTTTTGGCAGATCCCTCTGGAAGAAGGGTCAAGGAATAACTCTGCTTTTGCGGTACTCGGTCGTCCGCTATACCAGTTGACGGTTATGCCTTTCGAGGTATGCAACGCCCCACAACGAATGTGCCGACTAATGGATCAAGTGATTCCATATCACCTTCATTATAAGATCTTCGTTTACCTCGACGACCTGCTAAATACATCTGCAACCTGGCAAGAATTCCCAATGATGTTAGTCGGGTTGTGTCAATCTTTCGTTTCTTGTGGACTAGCAATGTTGTACTCGTATATTAACAAGTTTTGAGTAAGACAACCAAATTTCACACGTGTTCTTTTGAACTAACATGAACATATAAATTAAAATAAGTGTGATATGAAACACCATAAATTTAATTTAAAGGGACAATATTATTACAGGGCGTTTTGTGTATAAAAACAGCCAAACAAATCAAATGTATATCAAAGTGGAAGTCAACTTTATGGGTACAATACAAAAAACTATAAACTATGAAATTAGTAGTTTTACTTGTTATTCTAACGTTGTCCGAATTGTATTGCGACCAATCTCATTCACATGAGGTTGAACGACATCGGAATGCATTTAAGAAGAAATTTAGTTGGGGCATGCCAAATTTTAAATTTCCCAATGAATCTGCTAGAAATGATGCACTGGCAACAGGCAGTTATATTCCCGAGAAAAATAATATTTGGGGAATCGGAGTTTGGAAAAATACAATCTTTGTTTCAATATTCAGGTAACGTCTTAAAGTTATAAATAAATTAGTTTAATACAATACATTCATAATTATAGATTTGGAGTTGGTGTTGCGTCATCGTTCAACTATTTTTCAAGGAAATGTGGAAAAAAATCCCCAAAGCTTATCCCATATCCATCATTCGACGCCAACTATGTCAATGAAGATCCTTTGCGTAAAACCGTCGGCCTGCCAAGTAATTCATCGATTATTTGCGCTGGATATTTTCGCATCGATAAATGTAATCGACTTTGGGTCCTAGATGCGGGTTTCGTTGATTTCTTTGGCCCAAAACCACGGATATTGACACCACCGGCTCTTCTTATTTTCAATCTTAAAACTAACAAGCTACTAGTTCGATACACGATCCCAGCTCAGTTTGTTAATTCGAATACGGCTTTCATTAATCTCGATGTGGATGTGAAAAAGTGCGATTGTGACAATGCATATGCGTACATTGTTGACATGTTTCGATCGATTGTTGTGTACTCGTTGAAAGAGAATCGATCATGGCGATTAGTTCACAATTTTCTTGGAGCTGATCCAAAATCGTCAAATTTTTTCTACAAGGATCTTAATTTTCAATGGGATTATGGAGTTGTAGGAATCACAATTGGAGAGTATCAACACGATGGGTATAATTGTTATGTTTTATAAATTATTTATGTATTACTCACACAAAACTATTTTCAGATCGAGACGTGTGTACCTCAATCCGTTAACATCAACCAAATCTTATTATATTTCCAATAAGGTACTTCAGAATGAAACTTACATAGGATTAAACAAATATTACTACGATGTTAACCTTTTGGGTAATCGCGGCCAAAAGGGGCAGATCTTCACATGGGCGTATGATTCAAAATCGAATGTTCTGTTCGATACGCAGTTCAATAGACAACGCATTGGCTGCAGGAATACGGCGAATCCTTTTACTAATTCTAGTTTTGATGTTGTTTACACATCGGATTGTTTGTTTTTCCCGAACGACGTACGTATCGATCGAGATAGGAATTTATGGATGTTGACAAATAATTTCCCAACATTTATATATGGATCGTGGAATGGAAACGAGAAAAATATACGAATTTACAAAGCAAAGGTTAAAGACGTTATTTCGGGAACTGTTTGCAAACACAGGTTACCCTAAACAGGTCTAATATTTGGAAGCATAACTAAGCTAAATAAAAACTGTTGGTTTCACGAGTATACAACTGAGTTTCTTTTTCTATACCTTTAGAGTTCTAATGGTGTAGTTGACCTCTATTCAAGGCTAGGTAATTTTCTTATCTTTCAAAATTTTTATTTTTATTTATTTATTACCAGACATTTATTATACTTTTTATATTTAATTTATATACCATTAAAATGTATTATATATTTTATTTTGTTATTTAAATGTAATACATTAGAATATATTTCATAAATATAATAATTATATAACTTTGTACTTTCCAATTCGGTTATATTCCGCGAGTACAAATACCTCATCCGGATACCTCATCAAAGACATTTAACCACTAAGCTGCAAATCATAGAGCCTGGAACCCAGACGCGTGTACTGACTATACGTTTCGGTGATCAGACCCATAATCTCGTTTACCACACTTATTTAGTGGCGTAGAACAAAACAATGAGTTGGATTGAATGGATACCTTTAAATCGTCTTCAAAGACTTGTTTATCTGAATAATGTGACAGCTCTTGAGATGGATGGAGGTCTGTTGTCGAATAAGGAAGAAGGTGTTAAACAATTGTCGTAATACTCTCGGACACTATGATGACGAAACACGTCTTCAGGAAATTATTTTGGGACTACAACACCCCATCTTACCTCTCCGGTAACGATATGATGATCTTTTATAATTTATCAGTATGCTGTAATAGGGCATGTGCCAGGTTATACTTACAACATCCTGAGGTCAAATTATCTATCCCTCTTAGCAAGTACGCAACTGTCTTTCAGGTGGAAATTGTTGCAATTTTATAAGGAACACTTTTTGCAAAGTAATTTTAAACAAAACTTATTTTGAAGACCAATTGTCTTAAATCAACCAGGTGGTCTGAATTAAATAAGACTAAACTGAATATTCAGTAACTTGAGAGCAGTTTCCATTTTTGTGTGACCTAACCGCGCCTTAAGAGTGACGACATTATCTCTAAAAACGAGATATTTAATGCCCACTTTGGCCATCTGCATCAGAAGAGATCCCAGACTTTCTATAATTATGATAGACACACTTTGATGATTCTTCCTCGACACTCTCATGGGGCATTGCATTGTTCACTAAATAATCGAATGTTTTGAAGTTGCTTGTATCTTGTAATCCACTAGGCCGGTTTTGATCTGATCATGACGTCATTGAATGACTGTGTGATTGAAAAGATCAAATCCATCTCTTCAGGCATATGCTAGCGGACTTAATGTTCATACTGTGCGATTCGTATATATACGTTAAGTCATGACGCGACAGTACTAGTGAATTACAAGAACTTAACTCGAAATATCGATATTATAATTTGCGTGTGGCGTGAAAATAGGAGCATCGCAAACTGCAGTGTGGATACAGAGAAGAATAAACTGTTGAGCACTATTTTGCTCCTGTTCTTCCTACTCTTCTCATAGACTGCATTGTTTTGCAGCACAATCCTGAATAGGAATGATGACCTGGAATATATCAGATATCTTGAACTTCATAAGAAAAACAAATAGATTTCAGGCCTGCGAGTGTACGTCTGGGAAGGGATGCCACAATGGGCTAATTGCGTCTGAGTGACTGGAAAAAAGATCGAGGCTCATTTTTAAGAGATCCAAAGACCGTTCACTCTTTATCAGATTTTCGATAGTGAGATTATTTGTTCAACTAGTGATTGTATGGCCCATCAACATACTAAGCTTTTTTGTTATATCTCACATACACATGTTTGTATAGTACTCTACCTGATTCACAATTAACCTGGATTGGTGCTGATTTGTTGAATCAGCCATACTCTTATATTTTAATAACTGGAGAAAAATAATATAAAAATTCACTGACAGATTTAAGGATAGTGGTTTGCTATCTCTATCTGCCGTAACTAGAAGATATTTACTAACGCTTAACACTTTGGCTGCCAATGTTGTATTGAAAATACACTCTAAATTCCATCCGACCATGCCAATTTTGTTCTAGACATACATTCAAAATTCTATTTTACTACGCCAGTGTTAATACACTTTCATAAAAACACATACTGTAGAATGTATGTTGAGAACAACATTGGTGTGGCTGGATGGCATTTAGCATGTTAGTCTACAACAACACTGGCATAGTAAGATGGTTTTTTCGAGATATGTCTATATAACAACACTGGCACAGGATAACAGAATTTCGAATGTATGTCTAGAACCACATTGGCATGGTTGGGTAAAATTTAAATGTATGCTCATTACAACATTGGCAGTCAAAGTGTTAAATAGGATGATGACTATTCACTTCGTTTGTACCTGTCTGGCTTTTACATATTTTGTTGCTTATAGTGCTCAACTCCTTGAAGAAAACGTGCCTGCAGTTTCGCCAAGCAACAGTTGGCTGACATCTGCAATTTGCTATTTTCATTATAATATAACAATCATTTAGTCTGTTCTAGAGTCCTCTCTAAACGGAATAAAAACATTTATAATAGCTTTCGGAAAGACTACTGGTAAAGCAGTTTGCCTACCTATGACTTCGCAATGACTATACAGGTAAAGTAGTCTGCCTACTATATTATACTAATAGGTCCATTTTTTTATTTACATATCGGTAGTACGGAATTGTGTAACAAAATTCGGTCTAATTTCTGTCAGCTTCGAGATTTTAGTCACCTATCGCACATCATTTTCAAATTCCATCACAAAGTGATTATCGGTTTTATATTCTTAGAAAAACATCCAATCTATCCGGTTTACCATTGCTTAGTTAAGAAATCAATATAAGCTTTGTAAGTACTTCTACAACAAGACGAATAGATCGTGGGCCTTCTAAGTTATTAAGATCAAATCGACCTCCTGAAAATTTAATTTTCGACATTTACTTGTTCAATGAAGTATTTTGAAATATTTGGATTAGCCGTAGATTAATATAACCGAAAAAGGTTATTCGTAGCATATAAATCCAGTACAATACATGATCTTGAAAACAAGGTTTTAAGATTAACTTTCCCATTCAAAAATTACAGTAAATTTTATTAGACTATTTAAGACCAAATTGTTGGTTATTGAAAATCCTTTAAATTTGTTAAATTTTAATCGATAGGTTTTATCTATCACTTCCTGCATGGACATTGATTATCCCTGCCATATTCCATTTTATTAAAGAAGTATATCCTTTCGAAACACAATTAGTAATTCTACCTTAATTTCACTCATTGGGTTCAATATTTTCGGAAAATTGGTAGCTCAAAGAGCTAATCTTTTGACCTACGCAATCAAAACTGTATTAGACTTCTACTTCCACTTATCCAAAATCGAAGTCTTATATTGTATATTGTATTATACTATAGACACATATCTAGTTTCGTAACCATGATTATGAAACTATGATTTTCGAAATGATAATACATGACACACTACAGTTCGCATTTCATTTGACAGTTTATCATAATTCATTAAAATTTTTACGTTAACTGCGTGGTTTGTTTCGCCCTCCACCCAAATTTTCCTATTTCTATTTTTAGTTTTATTTTCCCTTAATTTATCGAATTCTGTATTAATTAAATTCTTTTAAAAACTTCAAGTTTTATAAAAAAAATAAACAAATACATGAAAAAACCAATATTTATAGTTTTCGCTATTCACTAACTGTATAACTTGGCACTGTCGTCACTAAAATGCAATGAGATGAGAAAAAATAGCTTATTCCGAAACCATATTTAAACCAAGTTGCAAACCATGGTTAGCAGTGACACATTATAACCAAATCATAGTTAATTCGAAACTGTAGTTACAAAACCAGATATGTGTCTACATTATAATAGTATGCAGTCAAGCATTACAACAAAAACTATAAAGCCTATCGGTCAAAATCGCAGCTAAAAAATTGGCTGCGCAGTTTGTGCATCCACTTATTGGTTTTTATGTTACAAAATTAAATTTTGTAACATAAAATCTAAAATTTAATCAAGATGAGCGATGAAGAGTGCAGTGAGTATTTTATGTACATTTATTTCGAAATATGTACTCGTACATAAAATTTTATTTTTGTATTTAGTGAAAATGTTTTAGATTTTGATGAAGAACTAAACGGGATTAACATTAATGAGAAAATTTTAGTAACCAATACTCAAGTGTAAAAATACCTATAAATATATGGGACAGTTATTTGTTTATTGCTTGCATGTTGTAGCCGGGATATTTGGTGAGCGGTCTAAATATCCCGGTAACAAAGTTGTGTATAGTCGCAAGACTAGAAATGGAGTGTGAATTTAATGACGGGAAAACAAATAAGGGAATTCTGTGAAAAAAATGATTAGATAAAATGAAGAGAAATATACAGGAATTAGCCATTTCTCCATTAGAGGCTAGAAAAAAATTTAGCAACTTGCTAGTTTCTTATAAGCGCATCAAAAAGCGCAAAGAGAAAAGTGGGGCTATGTATTGGCAATATTTTGAAGAGTTTGAAGCAGTATACGGTACTCGTCATAATATCGTACCTCCGAGGGGCTTGAAGTTAATGAAGGTCGAAAGATAGAAAAAAGAAATGGAAAAGGAAATAATAAATTGCTTAAAAGAAATGATTGAAATCATGAAGAATTAATGTCCCTTAATTATTTACCCGCATGAAGTTGAGATAGAATTATTTTATTTGATTTAAACGAAGTGTATTATTTGTACCTCAAAAATATAGTCTTAAATTTTCCAGCATGATCCACGTTGGATGTGATCGAAATATTGCAATAGTCATCTAGATTATTTCAGCTTCGGTTATCATTAATGGTTCCATACATTTTTCTTTCCGCTCTAAAATAAAATTATGCAATACCATTGCTGCAACTAGGAAATATTTCCGCCACTGACATTTTAACATTCCAAAGGCTTGTTCGATAATGGTTCTTGTTAAACAAAGCTTCTTATTAAATTCGATTTGTCGTAAAGATAACATCCCATTATCATTATAGGGTACCATTAAGTATTTTTTAATGGATATGCACTGTCACTCAGCAAGTGATAAACGGTTGCTATACCTATGGTATATCCTCTTCAAGCCTTTTGCACAGGCTGCTGCTACTCCAGGACATTAAAAAAAAGACATTAAAAAAAAAACATCAATAAACTTCATGCCACTATCGATAACACCCTTAACATAAAGAAATCATAAATAGTATAAAAATCGATAATTTAAATAATTATATTATTAGTCATTTACTTGTTAAATTAAAGAATGGAACCCTTTTCTGCTGTAATAGCTAACTGCATCAACAGATAGTGCGGGAATTTCAATCCCATCGATATAGCCAATGACATTGGGGAAGCTATGGATTCCTCGCAATTTTGCAAATTTTTCGATAACTGCCATTGTTTTGTCAGTTCCTGGTATATAAATAACACCGTTTCCATAGCCGAACCCTTCGAAACACCAAATCTATATATTGCACACAAATGTCATAAGAACATGACAGTTGTCACACATGAATCCTAATGAGAATCCCAATTGGAAAAAAGTACCCCCTATTACATCATTCCTTATACCTTTTGTTGACCGATTTCTGATTCTGGTGTATAACTTTTTGGGGTAGATGCGGTTAAAATAATTTTCCTTATCTCAAGATATTTTGTAAATTTATGGGTTCCTATTTAACATATAGGAACACGAGTATGTTAAGGTATAATTTCTGTCATTTTACCAAACAAATATCCTTAAAAATTAGAATAACAATAGGACAATACACATACACACACAATAATAATTACAATCAGAATCTATTCAAAAGTAAATGACTTAGTCGTACCAATATGTTGGGTAATTCTGGGATATACAATTCTTGTTACTGAGAGACTGGGATCGTTTACATTGAAGTTAATTTATTTTCTATTTCGGTAACGTTTTGTTGTTGAGATAATTTTTGTGAACTCGAATATTGTCTCGAATGTGGTTTATAGTGTATGTACGGGGAGAAAAAAGGAAACTCGAAACGATTATCATGTTTATATACATAATATCTACATTAAGGATATTATTCTAATTTTCATATGAATTTGTGTGGTAAATCATCATAACAATGGCCAAGAGTTTTGATAAAAACATTCCACCTAATATGTTGTGTATATGGAATACGATTATATCCACCGTTTATACATAATATATATACACACATACAATACATATTATTATGCTGGAGTACACGGTTTGGAAATTATTTAAATTTTTGTACACAAATAGTATACATGAAAAGGTACACATCATTGGAATATGTATATGTACTTATACGTACGAGTATGATAAGAGATGAGTTTTCAGTTTAATTTATACGAACACGTATGTAAATTTGAGATAATTGATTTTAACCATTGTGTTATATACCTTAAGTATATTGAGATAAGTATGATTATATATGGGCTTTAGCGACATATGTACAGCATTTTACTGTACATTAATTAGTATGCAGAACAATTGTATGTGTTATGTTGAATAATTATACTAAATAACCTAACTTTTATTTATTGTTGATGGAGTTATATGTTTTCTTTACTAATGACTAAATCAGTGCCAGAAGACATAACTACAGAAAACGGCAAAATGAAATATCGATCCTTGGGAACTGGAACATCAGAACCCTAACGGAAACCTTGAATAAGGTTAGGAGAGACGAGGCATGGGCATAATAACAACAAATAAAACCAAGAAAGTATTCATTGAATGGAAACAGTTAACAGCAGAATAATAATGGCAAGATTCCATTCAAAACTTCCAAACAAAGACAACACCAATCTGACAACTTTCATGGAAACAATAATGGAGAAAGACTCGTAGACTACTGCATCAATGCAAGCGGGAGCAGATTCCTACACACAAATATACATAAATACACATGGTCAGGAAAACATCATCACATCACTGCCATATTTCACAACAGTAAGAGGAGCAGACGTACACAGCGATCACCTGCTGTTAATAGCAATTCAAATCAAGCCAGCAGCTGTAAAACACTCAACGACAGCAAAAAGGAAATTCAACACAAACATATTGAAAGATACGGAAACAATAAACATCTTGAATGAAACACTCCAAATCAATCACCATTGAAATTAAGCCATCAGTATAGAACAAAAATGACACCAAACTGAAGAAGCCTATACATCAAGAATAGAAGTCCCGGCTACCAAGAATACAATCGAAAATTTTGGATTAGTGATGATACATGGAAAACAATCAAATTGCTAACAAAATACGGCAGAGATGAAGTGCAGGTACGAAGAAACAGCACGTCAAATAAAGGTGGCAAGGAATAATCGAAGGAAATATCCAGAAAGCATTTTTAATTCAGCTGAAGAGCTGCCTCTAGTAATCTAAAATATGGGAGCACACCAGTGCGTAAGGAAAGTCACCGCCAATTACATAAACATACCACCTATATAAGAGATGATACTGATCAAGTATTAACAACGTGAAGCATAGTTAAAAAGATGGAAAGATATTCGAAGTCCACATTAACAACAGCAACGAAAATCTCTGGCCATCAATTGACACGGAGTCTAACCGCCAAAATATTCAAAGCAGATAATCTACAGCTGCACCCACACTAACACCAATAATCCAAGAAGTGTGGAATTCTGGTGGAATACCACTCGAAAATGGAAGGAAATTGGCGAGGTATCTTTCCTCAACACACCAATAAGATACTTGTAATGATCATTCTTGACAGAAACTCACCTACGATCAATGCAAATTAAGAAACGAACAAGGTATGGCCTTAGAACAGGAAGACCTGATCACATCTACTCAATCCATATCATTACTGAACAATCCAGTGAATGGAATTCACTATTTTATCTGATCGTCCACGTTTTGATCCCTCATTTGATACGACAAATAAGCACACAATAGTGCATTAAACTCATATAAGAATTATTTCCGGATGCTGGAAACCGAGTTCAATATAAAGGCAAACAAAGTGAAAATATAATAAAACCTATTCAATACGATCAGGAATATTATATAGAAAATATATAATATTCCTGATCGTATTGGATAATTTAATGCGGAAATATCGCATCAACGTTGACACAGAGGTTTCCATCTTGGTCCCGAATGGCAGTTGACCGAGATCTTAAGGTATAATGCCATTCGGTGATTCCCTTAAAGAATCCACGCGAGTTGTGCTCATTACTGAGTTGTTGTACTCTTAAGACCTTGGCCTTCCACCATTCGCGCTTCTTCTGTCTATAGAAATGCGTTTAGCTGTCCTCCTAAGAAGAACTGCCTTGTTTTTCCTTGCAATTGTAAACCGAGTCTGCGTTTCATTGTGAGCTATATTGAATTGCTCAACAGCAAGACGACACTCCTCATCAAACCAATCATTTTTGGGCTTAGTTTTCACTATACCGAGAATGTGCTGGGTCACATCGACAACCGAGGTTTTCAATACTTCCCAGACACTGTTCACATCATCAGATTGATAATTGGATTGCATAATGCTATTGCTGCCAAGATCTTAATATTTTCGTTGCGTTTCTTTATTTATCAGACCTTCACAAGAGAATCGCGTTGTATTTTCTCCCGTCCTCCCTGACTTGTACGAAAATCTCCATCGTAGCTTTGCAGTGACTAGATAATGGTCACTGCTTATGAATTTGGTTGACGACCGATATGATCTCACGTTTTGGACAACCCGAGCCCGGCCTTTAGAAATCCACACAAGGTCAATTTGGCTTTGGGATGTTTTGCGTGGATGTGTCCATGTTTCTAAGTGAATGTTTTTATAAGGAAAGAATGTAGTTGCCTTGGGGTTGGCTTACATCAGTGGGCGCATGTACACATACAATTGACAGGTTGGCTAATTTCATGAGCAAGCGAAGCTTACACATTCGATTATCGACTGTCTGAAAGTCCAGTACAGCCTTTTTTACCTGTGGCCCAATGAGATTATGTTATTAACGCTGTGTTGGACTTTTTGTCAATCGGGTTTTACAGGGTGGGCAAAATTCCCGCTACCATTTTGATTGCCTATATAACTTTGTTCATAGAAGAGATATGCAACATTTTGTTTTCATAAAAAGTTTATTTGATCTTTACATTTTTTTTCGTTATGATTGGAAAATTATATCAGCTAAATGGTGACCGCGACTCACTTACGGCTACTTTTGGCTTTTTTTAAGGCATTTTTCATGACATCCTGCAAGGAGACCCGAACGATTCAACTAGTGTAGTTGAATCGTTTGGAGTTTATTTAAATACAGTTTTGATTTAGAAAATCCCCATAAGAAAAGGTCTGGTGCTATTTAGTCCGGAGAACTGGCTGGTCATGCTAAATCGACATTTCGAAAAATTATAATCTTCGTGGAAAAACCTCATTCAATACTTTAATTTTTGTACGGGCTATGTGTACTGTGGCTCCATCTTGCTGAAACCACATGTGCTCTAGTCCTTGCTTTTCCATTTTAGACACAAAAAAATTTCGAATCATGTCTTGGTACCGTTCGGCAGTAACAGTAACTTTAACACCTTGGTCATTAAAAAAATAAAATAGGGACCATTGATGTTTCCAGCATGAATCCCACACCATTCAAATGTTTGCAACTTCATCGCTCATTATCAATTTAGACGAAAAATCTTCAATTTCATCAAACAGCCTTAGGATTGCATTACTGTACTCAAGTCGTTGACCCGGATCACTCGGTAGCTTTTTTTGGGCTAGTTGAATTGTGTACAGGAACATTTTCAAATCAGTTTTCAAAATTCGCCTTTAACTGCGTGCAGAAATGTGTAACTGGGAACCACATTTTCAGCGTTAAGATACGTCCTCCATTGTCTTCCAGAACGAGGTCTGCCTGCTGTCGTATACCGTATACTGTCAAAAAATCGCATGTAAACGATAAATTGTGGTTTTGTGAGGCACTGGACGATAAGGATATTTTTGACGCAATTTTCGTTGAGTGGCAATAATGGAACGATTATTTTCAATAAATGATGTCACTATTTCTGCTCGTTCTTGTGGCGTGTATTTATTCATTATAAAATTGGAGCATCTACACAATATAATGGTTAAAGCGAAACAGAGCTAAACGTCACATTACCAGGATGGCGCGAAATTAAAATGGTAGCGGGATTGTTGTCCCACCCTGTATATCCTCTATACTTCTGAAATCACAGTGCGGATAACCTGTATGGAGTGTTGATCATGTAAGGATATGAGAGTTGGATCTTAAGTACGAAATATGCCTTCTAACATTCGAGAGTAGAATTCTGTGTATGATATATATGGTCCCGCCTTTTAGAAGATGAAGAGTTCGCTGCCGTCAACGATGACTTCACGATGTAGAGGGCGATCTTGCATCTACTTATTGTTTACAACCAAATGAAGTGCTGGCTTGTAATCGAATCCGATGGAGTTAGATTGTTGACACGGTTCGGCTCAACAATGGCCTGTAAAAACTGTAAAACAAAATAAAGACCAGAACATTCCGACTTAACTTTCCAAATAGCAAACTGTAACTCTTCTAAAAAAGAAATACGGGGGCGGATTGAAAATGAAGCTAAATAGCGTTAGATGGCAGCACAAACACAAAAAACTACAGGTAAACATATCATATGAACGTGTGTTCAACATTTTGCATGAACATTTGTATGTGAAAAAGCTATCGACAAGATGGGTGCCGCGTTTGCTCAGTCTCGAGTTCGACAAAACGAGTTCGACAGACCACTTCACAAAGCGGCGGTGTTTGGACATCATAAAGCGTAGTTCTATTGGTTTTTTGCGTCGATTAATTACTGTTGATGAAACGTGGGTCCACCACTACACACATGAAATCAAAAATCAATCGAAATAATGGGTGGAGCCTGGTGAAAGTGCTCCGAAGAAGGCAAAGGTAGTGAAACCGGCTGGCAAGGTTATGGCCACTATATTTTGGGATGCACACGGAATATTGCTCATCGATTATCTGGAAAAAGGATCCACAATCATCTGGAAAAAGGACCCACAGGATCAATTGGTTGATGCAATTAAGGAACATCGACCACATTTAAAGAAGAAAAAAGTGCTATGTCTTCAACACAACGCACCGGTTCACACAGCATTAAAGACGATGCTAAAACTACGTGAAATACACTTCGAATTGGTTAATCATCCACCTAATAGTCCAGATTTAGCTCCTAGTGACTTTTTTCTTTTTCCAAACTTGAAAAAATGGCTCGCTGGACAAAGAATCATCTCAAACGAAGAAGTGATTACCGAAACTAACGCGTATTTTGAGGGGTGCAAATTCACTGATCCACCAAGTTTTATCATGTCCATACAGATGTGTATACTCGTCTTATGCTATAAGTACGTATAACAAAGCCATTCGAGTTACATCTTTATACACACAATAGTCTAAGAAATAATAATAGATACCGTTTATCATTATTCCTTACATAAATAGAGACCAAAAATAGAAAATCCTGTACAGTTAAATAGAAACTAGAAAAAAAGGATTTCATCACTCAATAAATTAAATGATTGTATAGATGCAACATTAATTGTATTAAAAGGGTTTATATCAGTTTGACTTATGTTTTTCCTTTTTTCGGGACGATTTTCTTTTATACCATGTCTTACTGGTGATCCCATCAATTTTCGTGTGGGAAAAAGGAAATGAAAAAATTATTATTTTTTTTTGGGTCAATGGCATGTTTAGTAACATTTTTATATTTTACTGTCGACAAGAGTAAACAAAACAAAAAATTTTCCCAATGGACATTTTATCCTATCCCTTTCTTAATTTTATAATAATTTAGATGTGTTCCTTTTGTTGTTTTTTGGATCTTTCTAAATGATAATGATGAAATGTAAAATGTTTTTTGGGCATAGTTTTTGTTATTTGTTAATATTTATGTTTATGTACGAAGTATATACGGAAGGTTTATATGGGAAAATTATTAAGGTTTATCCAAATAAAAGTAAGCGAAAATTTAGGATGGTTTTTCATGTTTGCTGTAAAATTGTTAACGACGTTAAATAAAAATTATATTTTGTACAGACTACTGTATCTTAAGATACAATTTTATATTTTTACGAATATTAAATTCTGACCTTGTGTGTATCCTGTACTGTCTTACTATGACTGTTTTTTTTATAATATTCGGGTCTATTCGGATTGACTTCGTTAATATTGCGATCTTATGGCAGAACAATTGGAAACAAATGTTATGGTTGGATTACTTAAAGGGAATTCGATAGTTGTAAGCGTTTAAAGGGATATTATTGACTGAAACCCTTTAAGGTTCCGCACTCAAAGCCACAAATGGCCCATAGTGCAAACCTTGGATTTCATCAAAACACACAGGAGTGCTCTGTGACCTTAGCATACTGGATCAGTTTGAACTAGGGTAGAGAAGACATTCGATTTACAGGAATAGTCCTAGAGTTGAACACAAGGTATCTTATGTGGTCGAAAGCCGGGTAACTGCTGGCATCACTGGCAAATCCCATGCGATGAAGATGACTTTTTGAATGGTCATGGCCAGTAAGTAAGAAACCAGTATTCTACTGACAAGTAGGGGTGGATAACCACGTTAGCGTTAGTTTCGATAAGGCAACGGTTTTAATTGTTTTAATTCCACTATGTTAAGAATTAAAATAGCAGCTGGTTCAGGACCTTCGAAAAATAAGGGAGGATCAGGTTTAGCCAAACTGTCTGCAACTTCGTTAACGTCAATGTCACAATGGGTAGGAACCTACATGACGGTTATCTTATTGTTATAACGAAGTATAGGTCCAACAACTTCTTACAATTCTCTTCCAGTTTAGAGCTAGTTCGAGATTTTCCAGTGAGTTAAGGAAAGTTTTACTATCCGTACAAAATATAATCTCTTTGTCGTCGGCAACGAGATTAAAAGATGAAATCACGAAGTGAGTAACCGCAATTAATTCCACTTGATAACTAGTACATTAGGTGAATCAAATTATGCGATGGACAGTAGTAACCAAAGCCACAGACAAAGGCATCTGAAAAGAATACAAGTATGGTTCGGATAAATTATTGAGTAAATTTGGTAAGAAACCACATATCCCTGGCTGGATAAACCATCTCAAATTATGTGTAGAAATTAAAAACAGGCAGACGTCAATCAATAACCATGTCGATTTCTGGCATAGCTTGTTTGAATTCTTTAAGAATTGATCTATGGCCTGAAGAAAGCATTCCACACTCCCAGCACTCCTCAAGCGAAAGGCAGCCGAACAAGCTGAACCTAAAATGCAGGATTGTTTCTGGGGTAGGAGAGAGTAAGCACCATCGCTAGAAGCGGAGTAGAAGACCAGTTACTTTCCTACAAGCGATATTTTGCAAATAGTTGAGTTTGCTAATTGAAGATTTTACTTTAACCACTGGCCACCAAACAACAGAATGCAGCGATTGGCATTGCCAAAAAATAGCAGTAGCTTTTTGTAGTTTATAATCCAGATGACACTTCCAATAAAACACCAAGTTGTTTGACTTAGGCTGTGTAAAGTGATGGTATACAAAAAGCTGCAGTGTTCCTATGCCTTGTAAATATAACCAAATTGGTTTTAGACGGGTTCACATTTTAATCTGTATCCAGACACCACTGTTCTATTATGAGAATGGTGGATTGTGTTAAATCTGATAGTGTACATTCAGGGGCTTGCGTAAACTGTCAGAACCAGATCGACAGCATAACTTTGAGCGACAAAACCGGACTTACCAAGAACAAGAAGTTCGTCAATGACCAAAGTCACAGCAGGGGTGAAAGCACAAGCGTTTGCGGACATCCTCTGGAAGCTTTGACCGGTGTAAAGGTATCGATCTGGATCTCCTAGAATCGATGATAAAACGATAGTCGAATCTGTCCAAAAATAACCGATTATTTGGTTGGTCGAAATTTAACGGAATCGTAAGAACACGCTTTGGAGTTACCTGACATTTGGCGAATAGTAAACGACCGAAAACTTCACGATGAACTGTTTCGATTCGTAAGTACTTTGTAGCAGAATAAACATGCGTGGATCCATCACAAAACGTATGTAGATCAAGTAATTGTTGTCAGTGTGAATCCACTGCGGAATTTTGATCTGATTAATATTTTTTATACTCTCGATGAATGGTAGCCAAACTTGGACTAGATTGTGTGGAAGTTGATCCTCCCAATCATGTCCTTCGCACCACAAACGCTTAAGAAATATTTAAGACACTATAACAATTGGATTGATCCACCCCATTGGATCAAAGAGGCATACAATTGTGAACAAAACCGTGCGTTTCGTAAGATTCTTATAGTTTGTATATCGAAATTGGTTTTATAGTAAATTCGTCATCTAACGGGTGCCAATATATACCGAGTGCTAAAATGAAGTAATTTTGTCCGACCAAGGAATCTGCTTTGTTCTCGCGATATTCTTCTATGGAATTGATAATACTACTTCTGCTGCGTTGCTTGACCACTTTCGTAGTTTAAAACCGGCTGATTCGGGGCCTCAAACATGCTAGGATATTTTGTTCGTGACGTTATCTCGTACGAGTGCGTGGCCAAATACATAAGCAGGTGACGTGAACAGTGCAAAGTTTCGATATTTTTTTATACTAGTTAGGAAGGATCAACTACTATTAGAAACTTTGACAGACGGTTTCATCATAACATATATGCGGTTGTCGACATATGGAATACCATGTTTTTATTAGTTATTTAAGAAGTCCCTAAAAAAGAGTACAGAGATGTCTATACATAAGACTATAGTTTTCAAAATACTCGACTGAAGCAGTACCTGAGTAATCGAGTACTGGTTTCTTTGATGCCCGCGGGTACTCGGAAATACTCGACAAAAAATAACCGTCCGACGATATGAAAATTTGAATATCATGCCTTACCCAGCATTCCTGTGGACTGACCAGGATTCAATGGACTAATCATCCATTAATCTGAAACCAAAATGATTACAGAAGCGGAAACTAGTATAGAATATAACTCAAACTGGAAAACAACACAATCGA
Organism: Tipula lateralis; assembly: GCA_963932295.1. Lineage (NCBI taxonomy): Eukaryota > Metazoa > Arthropoda > Insecta > Diptera > Tipulidae > Tipula > Tipula lateralis. The sequence goes on from OZ010737.1 coordinate 158,002,120, forward strand.
CCCGTGCACATCGTACGCGGACAAAAATTGGAACCTCTGAAGGTTAGCGCAATTGGAGCAAGAAATGAGAAGTTACAAAATCGAAATTCTAGGTTAGTCTATGCGAAATAAGATGGAAGAACAGTGGTGAAATGAATACGAGCGACGAACATTTCCTAATATACTCTGACCGAGATAATACACATGAGCAAGGTTGAGGCCTAATAACAACACCAAAAGCGAAAAGGACATTAATGGAATGATACAGTGAATAGCAAGGTTTCAATCGAAAATAAGAAACATTACAATCATACAATGCCATGCTCCAGCAGATAAGATTACGAAAGATGAATTCTACGAACAACTCCAATCAACAATGGCAAAAACACACAAAATGATGTGAAAATAATTCAAGGAGATTTTAACGCAGGAGATTTTAACTTGGCAACCATCATGGGAACAAACGCGCTGAGCTCTGTGAGAAATAATAATGGAGAAAGACTCATCGACTTCTGTACCACAAACTATTCATAGGTGGTAGCAAATTTTCCCACAAAGATATCTACAAATACACATGGACCTCACCGGATGGCGGAACAAGAAACCAAATAGATAGACCATGTTATGATTAACAAGAAATTTCGTAAGATCAATGAGAGGTGCGGACATCCCAATTGGTAATATCGCAATTCAAAATCAAACGATTAAAGAATAGTGAAACAAAGCCTTCAATGACATGCTTGAAAGCAAAACGTCAACCATTGATGTTGCCACAAATATGGAAGAAAAATGTGAATGCATCGAGAAAACATATGCCGAAATAGCTGCTAATTCGCTCGGCTGCCAGGGTCGCCATCGCAAACTATGAATATAACAGACACCAAATGGCTGAAAATTGATGAACGGCGAAATTTCAAATTGCAATTGAACCAGCAGAACACGCCAGAAATAAGGAGTAAATACGAAAGCGAGGCAAAAGAAACTGTTAAGAAACTGGCAAGAGCGGATCGTAGAAGGTTCACGGAAAATATTCTCAAAGATGCAGAAGATGCAGCAGCAATCACAGGAAAATATACCACCAACGGAGTGGGAAGTTGGTAGTGTAATTGAGAAAATGAAGAACAACAAGACACCCGGAACGGATAACATACCAGCCGAATTATTCAGACATGCTAAATCCACAACGATGAAAACCATAACGCCTCTCGTAACCGAAATATGGAACACGGGTAAAATTCCGCGGAAAAGAAAAGAAGGTCTCGATTCCTAAAACAAGAAATTGAAAATGTAAAAGAATTCGTTAACCTCGGTTGTACTCTATCAATAATCGGCGGAACAGAAGAAGATATCACCAAGCGAATAAATAAAGCCAGAGCAACCTTCATAATTTTACACAAAGTCTGGAACACTACCGATGTTTAACTCATGCGTGAAATCAATGCTTCTATATAGGGCTGCGAAGCATGGAGACAAACTCGGCAGATCACTAACAAGATACAAGTATTCGTCAACAAATGCCTCAGACGAATACTATGGTGCTTCTGGCCTAGCAAAATATCCAATACTGAGCTACATAGGCAGACATATCAAGAGAACATTGAGACTGATATACGAAGGCGTACATGGAGATAGATCGGTCACACATCAATGAAATCACAAGACGATATAACTTGAATGGCACTGGAATGGAACCCACAAGGAAAGAGAAAAGTAGGAAGACCAGCTGTAACGTGGAAGCGAACGATAATTGAGGAAGCCTAACACAATGGAAAATCATGGGCTGAAATAAAATCAGTGGCCTCAAACAAAATTAGATGGATAAGTCTTGTAGACGCCCAATGCTCCTAAAGTGGAGGTACAGGAAAAAATGAGAGTGCTAGTGTTAAGGCGACTTCGCAATTTCGCCATTTTGTTATTATGACGTATTGTATAAGTAAAGCTTTATGCTATCGTGTCGCCATTGTCATTCCTTGTGTTGGTTTTCCGTTCTCCTCTATAAATTTGAACTCCTTCTCAATATTAACTTTATTAGACGAACCAGATGAAACTTCTGGCTTCGGCACAGTAAAGGAATTGGGGCATTGCCAAAGCTCGCTATATGATGTAGGTGATGAAACGTCTTCATCAGAAGAGCTTATAACAGCTGCAACCTGCTGAGCCACTGAAAATACGCGACTGTATAGCATGTAAGCTGATTGTTTGATAAATGTTTTGAGGAATATGTAAACAATTCGTTGGATGTGGGGTAGTTTCCAGATGCAGAAAATATAAGAGTGATACAATTTCTACGTTTCGGCGTTGATTAATTTCTATAGTTATCTCATCAAAAAATTCTAGAGACAAGGGAGTATCCAATTTTTTCAGTTGTTGAAAAATATAGAATAGTGTACCCTCCGCAGACAATAGCTCTAATTCCTGTTTACTAAGTTCTTCAACTGCCAACTTAGATGGCCCAAGGACGTCACCAACTTCCTTTGGCGTTTCAATATTGCCTTCCGGAAAATTGTCGTCATCGTCAGGTTCATTATAATTGCTGGAGTCACCTCATCTTAAAAAGCAGAATCTCTCTTCTAGAGTAACTTTTTGGGGACCTAAAATTCCGTCCTCTAGGAAAACCATTGCATAAAATAAAAGAGTACGCTTGGACGCGATTTGTATAGGGATTAGGATTGGGAAGTTGCGCTATCAAATGGCGCCGTTGCATAATCGCTCAATAGACCCAATGATAACATTGGTTGATTCAGTCATAAGTGAATTTTGTAGAAGCTCTGCCAGTGATTTATGTGTAGAAATATAAGATTGCCCAACTACTATTTAATAACCAAATTGTTTGACAAGGATGCAGCTCTCTTTTGTGTTTCCTACGATAATCACCTGGTCATGTTTACCTATAAGTACTTTAAAATAAACGAAAGTTTAAAAATTTTCATACTCCACATGAGACCCACCCAATATTTCTTAAATATGTATTTTGGTATATTATCGAACCCGGATGAACTTTAATATATAACACGACCATTTGAATATGAAAAAGCTGTTCAAAATCCATGAATTACGCTTCGCATTGCTCCATCAATATTCTCCAGACATAGCCTCCTGCGACTATTTTTGGTTTTCGAACTTGAAGAAATGGCTCGGCTGAAAGAGATTCGGATCAAATGCAGAGATCATCGATGAAACAAACGCCTAATTTAAAGGGTTGGAGAAATCGTATTATTAGGAAGAGATCGCAAATTGGAAAAACCTTAGCTAAAAGGCGACTTAGTTTTTGGCCGAAAATATTCTTCTTTGGTTCGTCACTGAATTGAACAGTGGTAATTAATGACAAGTGTTAAAGAATGGCTGTGGCTGATATGTCCGTAATTCTTACAAAGTGCGAAACAGGCTTATACAAAATTTAGTTTAGAAAAGATTAAGGAGAATGAAAATCATCTTATGGCATTAATACAGAACCAAACATCAGTTACAGAGAATGGCTACTCTAACAAGCTTGTGTTTCCTTTAAATTGGTATGTGCCCTGATAACAAGGAATGGACACATGTTGTCCGTATTCAACTGTACTCATTCGATACTTAGTAGAACTATGGCGATGGTAGTTGCTGAAATATTGGTCAAGCTGAAGGCTTCGATCCATCAAGTAAAAAAATCAACTCAAGTATGAATATCCCTGAAACAGTGGAATTGATCCAACAATAAAGTCCTGATGTTCAATCGTGCGGGATAGTACATCCGCTAACACATTTTGTTTACCTTGTACATGTTGGATAAGATTTTGTTCAGTTTGGATTCGATTTCACCAGAGAAACATTCGGTTTACGATTCTCAAACGTTTCAGCGATGTATAAACGAAGTTTGCTATAATGACGACATACTTGCTGCTTCACACGATGAAGCACCACATGTACGACTTGGATTTCCGATTAGCTGGAAATGCGTATTTAGAGCAAACAGAAGGTATTCTGAAGAACAAATTATTGTCATTAGAGATTTCTCAGCTCCTACTTCTAATATCAGTATTCAGCGGTACATGGGTATGGTCAATCATGCCTTTCGAATCATAAAATTGTATTATTATTGAACATGATCGAATCATTTCTAATGCTCATTCATTTATGTCAAAGCATATGGTTGTACAAAATAGAGGGACGCGTCAACAGAATGCATCGCAGTGGACAATCATGGAGATTGTTTTGCATTCCTGTCAATTGAAGAGGTGAATCGTTGTGAAAATTTCCCACGAACGTTCGGGTTCTCAATGAAACAACAGTAGATGTATTTTGTGGTTCCAAGATAAACTCTTAAATGTTTAAGGAGCTTGAATTATGCACTCACCTTAAAGGCTTCGGGAAAAAAGTTAAGTCCAAGAAGGATGCAATCAACGAGAAGTCGCTCGTCAACTAAACATGATCCAATCCTCAAGAGTATCCAGATGGTTTAAAAAACTGGTATCTTAAGTCGCTTAAATAAAGCCAAATTCATTCGAAGAAGGTCTGCTATAGAGGCACAAAATTGGAAATTTTGGGGCTATGGGGCTATAGAGGACAGCTGAACAATATATTGAGATATATTAAGAACATTCTCTTAGATTCTTTAAAAACCGATTAATACGGAGTTCCACAACTTTTTCTACCAAACAAAATGTTTACTAGAGTACATGTACTTCCATGTCTATGACCTACGAAATAAAGATTGATTTATTTTTCGTTGATTCAAAGTCGTACAGGCCAGCAATAAACATGACAAACAATCTAACCAATAATTTACGATATAATGCATTTCTTACAACACAACAATTGTTTACTACTCCTCCAAAATATCTTTAATCCATAAACTTTTCGACCTTAACAATACCATTACGGGTACACCAAATCTTTAACGAAAATATACAACTAATCATCGATATACGTTGACGCATTGACTCGCCTACATCATTGACCACCCGCAATAGTATTATTGGCAAACTTTCTAATTTATCAACCATATATTCGCGTTGAATGTTCAAGGAAGCAGCAGTAGCAGTTTATCTAATCAAAACATCTTAATTAATAAAGGAAATGATTATTCCAACTTGAATACTGTTTCGAAACATTTATATCACAAATTTTTGTGTATATAGGATACAGTCATTAGACAAAAGGTCACACATAAATCTATATAGCGTTTGGAAACAATAACACGATCACCATCGCTTCAATATAATTCGAATAGAGTATGGGAGAATTGAATTGCGAAATCTTGAAATTTTTCTATTGACCACAACTTAACGTTTTTATTTTATTTTATTTATTGTATTATTCTAACCCTCATGCCAACGTCGTTGTAACATCTTAAGTTCTGCGCGAAAGAAAATATTTTTTTTTTGTTTTGTAACAATAGAACAAAAGAATTGGTAACACGCATATTTATTTTCTTAACTCTGATATTTCATTTGTTTGTATTTTAATTCTTAATTAAATTGGTAATATAATAAATAATAATTAGTTTATTATACTCGTATGTAAAATATACGACGAAAAAAATTATCATTTTCGGAAGTTGTGGGTGAGCTTTTAAACAATATATCTTAAAGTTTTGTTCTGGTCTGTTTTGTAATACGCAGCCATAAAATCGACCAAACTAAGTCAAGCAATAACATAAAAATAAATTTCTTATAATAATGCCACCAATAAAACAATGATTTGAACGATACAATTAATCATTCAAACCATTTATGATTTTGTTTAAATTTTGCACAAAACATAAAAAATATTTTAAATTAAATTAAAGAAAAATAAAATTTAATTGGAATATCTTATTTGGTTTTACCATTTATAGACAAGACGGGATTAGCCTCGTCGCGCATATTTCAACTGTATATATAGATGAGCCGACGACGATTTATGTTTTTGTGATTTTGCAAAAAAAATTTATTTAATTAACTTTTAAAGATGTTTTGAGAAGTGGAATGGATTTGTTGTAAATGGGCATAATGATCATCGTTTTGGCAAATTGATGTTTTAGTTAATTAGCGCCATCTAAATTATGAGTCGTCTGGTTAAATTTTTTGCGGTTTAGTCACTGACATATAACTATATTAGAAATATTTTGTATCTGCTTTGAGTTACACCGGAAGTGTTCTAAAGGGTCCGCCAAATAACTTTTTTTTTTTGAAAATTCTATAAAAAAAATTACTGAATATTTTCTCAAATTTCTTTTTTTATTTAAAAGTACAATCCTTCCGGTTAATAATGAAAAATAATTTCATTCAAATGGCTGCCTCGGCTGGCCATGCAGTAGCCTACACGATCGGTCCAATTTTTAAGCACATCATCGATTGTGTGCAGCTGTATTTCACCAATGGCTTCACGAATATTGTCCTTTAAAGCGTCAATTGTCTCTGGCTTGTCGGCGTTACATATATCTTTGAGAGCACCCCACAAATAATAGTCCAACTGTGTCAAATCGCAACTCCGAGGTGGCCAAACGACATCAGCTCTGCGGTTGATAATGCGATCTTCAAAAACAGGGCGCAAAACATCGAGTGTAGCTTCAGCTGTGTGGCACGTAGCGCTGTCCTGTTGAAACCAAATGTTGCCAATATCCTCCTCTTCAATTTTTGTGAACAAAAATTCGTTCAACATGGCCCGATAACGATCGCCATTGACTGTAACGGCCACTCCTTGCTCATTTTCGAAGAAAAATGGCCCAATTATGCCTTTGGACCAAAATCCGCACCAAACAGTGACTCGTTTTGGGTGTACCGGCTTTTCAATGTATGCGTGCAGGTTTTCCAAAAGCGACAATTTTGCTTGTTTACATATCCGCCAAGATCAAAATGAGCTTCATCCGAAAAGATGATTTTTTTGGCAAAATCGGCATCTTCTGTAAGTCGATCGCAGGCCCACTCAGCGATGCGAAAACGCATTGGATGGTCAGTTGGCCTCAATTCCTGAACCAATTGGACTTTGTATGGCGTCATACCAAGGTCTTTATGCAAAATTCATCTCAATGATGTCTCCGAAATGTTCAATTATTGAGAACGACGGTGAATTGATGTTGATGGCGCATCATGCACACTTTCTGTCACAGTTTCAATATTCTCGGGTATACGCACTGTTTTTGGCTTGTCACGCTTTGGTTTATCGATGAGGATGCCAGTTTCTTTCACTTTTTTCACAAGATAACGAACATACGGAGCTGACGGTGCTTCCGTTCTTCGAAAAACCGTACGCAATTTTCACACACATTCTGCAGCATTAGCATGATTTTCAAAGTATAATGTCGCAATATTTCCCAGCGTTGTTCAAGCGTATACACAACCATATTCGTTCAGCGGAAGGATAAAACTAATTATCTGTCAAATCAGACATGAGCTAAGTGTTACCATTCACGAAATAAGCACTAGTTGAAAAAAAAAACTTTAGATGGCGGACCCTTAAGTATTTAGTATTGTCAAATCAGATCTTAATTCAAACAAAATTCATTAGAACTGATGTTTCTATAAATTTCTTTTCTATGAGTAACTTCCATACATGTAAAAAACACATTTAAGTCTCCAACTAAAATTTTATTAAGACTGCCATTTGATATACCTTATTATTAAAAAAGAGAGGTGTAGAGGAGATAACCAACAAGAAACAGTTTCAAAAAGAAAACATTTCCTCTTCATGCTAATGTTTGATACATCCGAGCAAAAAGAAGAAAATTATAATATACTCAACATGCTAGTAAAAATTTTGCATTTTTGAATATTGAGTTTTAGCTGGTTCACTTCACACCATGTACAAATCTTGTCAATATCCTCTTGAAGCTTGTAAGAGTCACTTCTATCGTTAATTGTTCGGAATATTTTAAGAACATCAGCAAATTTATCATTCTGTCGAGTTCTGAATATATTTCAAGTTGTATGGCGGGTGATACCGGATAATGCCTCTGCTTAATTGGAGAAGACGTAACTTCTATAAATTATGATGAAGTAATGTGGTTTTACCAAGTCCAAGAGTATCACAAGAAGGAAATTCTGCGATTACTTGGTTAAGTTCGACACGTTCTTGGTCTGTAATAGTAAGTTGATTATCACATACATCTATTTCCAAATGAGATGTTTCCAACTCGGATATAACGTTTGGAGCAATTCGAAAGGCTTTCCAAAAATCAATTCCAAGTATTAACTGTTGTTTTATACTAGGTACTAAATGCACTCGTAAAGGTTTAATTTCATTATTGTATGTAACATTAGCCTAAATATAACCAAATGTTTGTTGCGGATCACCGTTCGCAGTTTTTACAATTCTAGGTAATTGAAAAATCTTATGATGAGGATCAGACAATATCCAATCACAAGCGGATCCCAGAACAGTGATAGAAACACCACTATCCAGAAGTCCTTTGTAAGGCCTATTATCAACTAAAACATTCAAATAGGGCCTGTTATCTAATGCATCCGAGACAACAGTCTCAGATATTAACAATTTTAAATTGAATCTTTGACACCAATATTTCTTTACACGAGCTTTAGAGGATTTAGAAAACCGACGTTTATTGTAATTAGAGATATTTTCTGGAAAACTTTCCGAGTTAATACGGTTTGTGTAGCAATTGTTTAGCGTTTTGAAGTCATAATCTGGTAAAATATTCGTACGAAAAGTAGTTAATGGTTCATTGTTAGTTCGGGGTCCGTATTCGCTGCACGCTCTGATGTTTGTGCAGTTGGGACTTGAGGCTTCGGTCGTGCAGCAATTCGAAACCTCGTTGATCCGTTTCCCGAACTACAACGTAAACAGTTGTCTATAATTATACCCTTACGTCCACAACCATAACAGAATTTGGTACGGGGTTTAGTACACTGGTTAAAATTGTGCCCAATGTCATGAATTCGACTTGGAACAGAAAAACCGTAACCGGATTGCCTTCGATCGTGCCATCAAAAGTAATTTTCCAGTGATATAATGGATTATTATTACTTTGACTACAATTTCGTACACGATTGTTCGTTAGTGAACTAGAACCACCTGGTAAATTATGATCAACAATTTGGCCGAGCGTTGATTTGTCGTTATTTATAGATTCTTTAAAAGTGGAAAATAACTTATCGTTAATATTTCCTTGAGAAATATGATGTTTCAACACGGTTAACATTTCATCGTTGTCAGAAGAAGATAATTCAGGTTCATTCAATGACTGTTGCTTAAGATGTTCAAGAGTTTGATTTAAGTCGGGTTTACCTTCAACAATTTGTTGTAATGCACATAATACGGAATCACAAACAGCAATAAGTTCAATACATTGAGTTTTATATTTCTTACTGGTTTCGTACAATCGCTTAAGTCTGTCTACTATATGAGTAATCCTCTACCTGTTCGATTTTTGAGTTGGTCCTCAGATACAAGATTTGTGTCAATGTCGGTAAGCCAAGTCTTGTGCTCAAATAATTTGTTTTGGCATTTGTAAATTTCTCTTTGACGATTTTTACGAGCTGCGTAATGAGCTTTAAGAGGCTTTAAAATAGGGTTAGCCACCTCATCAGCTAAGATATTCTTAAGTGTCTGTAATTTAACGATCGGGTCGCCTTCAAGTTTTCGTACCTGACATTCAACTTCGAATTCGTCAGGTGTTAAATAATCCGTCAACATTTTGGATAATAAATAATTAGTTAAATACAAAAAAAAAATGAAAATTTTCTTCAACTTATAATCTGGCAATTGGTATAAAGAGGAATAATTTTGAGGAATAATTTTATCCAACCCAAAATTAATAAAAAAGAATAAATGTATCTGTATGCAATTAATTGATTTAGTACAAATTTTTATTTTTTATTTTTAAAGGGTGATCCTAGAAACAATTGTAACATTGTTTCAGTCCCATGGCTGATGGATGATTGATGTAGTTTTTGTTAGCGGTACAAACTGATCGAATATATTGAATAATATATCATAGAAATTGTTAATATTAGTGTTAATATCACTTAATTCATTAATTTCCTCGTCCCAATTTTTATTATTAAAGAAGTCTTTAAGTCCAACGATGTTAGCTTTGGCAAAGTTATGTCGTATACCTGATTCTTGATGGAAATTGCAGTGTTCGTTAATTTCTGATATATTAAAGCTGAATTCCATGGATTTGTAATGAATATTGTTCCATGTGAATGGTGACAGTGATTCATTTACTTTAAAGACGTCACTTCGTTTGCTAGGAATAAATCAAGAAAGTTACAATTTACATTTGGAACATGATTTATTTGATTAAGATCAAAGTAAAAGCAGGCATCAATAAAACAACACTCAATATCAGATAGAGTAGAAGATTTATTTTAGATCTTCGTCATAAGACCAGGTCACATTGGTAAGGTTGAAATCTCCCACTTCTACCAAAGAATCAACCGGGTTAGTAAGATTATAATTTTCTTGGATCGTTTCAATGCAGTGTGCGTATGTTTCACTTGGTGAAGACGGTGGTCTGTACACAGTATAAATGTATATTTTTTTCTTATTGATTGTTATTATTACACAGGCATGTTCGACTTGACAACAGGAGAGTTGAATTTCTTCACTGGAAATTGAAGCGTTCACGACAATTAGTACTCCGCCGCCCGTTAATTTTTTGCTCGTTGATGAGGAACGGTCACATCTGTAGACGACATAATCTAGGGAAGGATTTCGTGGTCTGAATATTATTTTTAAAATTTGTTTCATTTTAGATTGTATGATTGGTATTGGTGATGATACTATCAACTTGATAAGCTGATGACGAGACTGTGTTTATATTTGGTTGGGGTCTTCTGGTATAATCCGAAAAACCGGCGTTTTTTTAAACTCAAATTTTTTGACAAGGATTCCATTAGGCCAAAGATTCGGATCTGCTGCCCTGGTAGTCTTCTTCAGTGAGACTAAAAAAGGCATTATAACGGGTAGGGCAAAAGTTCCGTTACCATTTTGATTCCCTAGAAATGGACTTTGTTCAAAGAAAGGATAAGTAGGTTTCGTTTTCATAAAAAGTTGATTTGGTCTTTACATTTTTTTTCGTTATGATGTAAGGTTGATTCCCGAGAACAAAAAGAAATTCCCCATTTTAGCCGTGGTTGAGTTAAAAAATAGTTACCTTTGAGTAAAATATCCAACAAGCATGCCAATTATTTATTATAATTTTGGTAGCTGTATTTCTTGGCGGTTATTTCATTTTACGTCATTCATTTTATTTTTGTGTGTGGTGCAGTCATTTATTGAAATTTTGACGTAAATATAATAACGTACCAAAACAACGTAAGCAAATTTTAAGACAAATTGCCAAAAAATCAAATAAATATAAGATCGAAAAAGCCATAATTTAAAGCTGCATCTATATAAAGTGAATGACTTTGATTTACAATCTGAACTGTGTCAATGAAGTGTACCTATCGAACTAAACAGAGGTAAGCCAATACTAAAAGAATACTCGAGATTTCAAATGTTTATTATAAATTTATTTATTTACAGTGATCCCAAAAATTTGCAATTCAGTGAAGGAAGTTGAACGGCTAATTCTGATAATAATTTAGAACTGTCAGTGCTGATTCTCATCCATAGTGTGCCCTAAATTGTCGAATAACATCATAACTCAATGGTTTTTGGACAAGTAACAAATTTATCAAGCTGTGGTGGCGATAACAAATATATCGTCCAATCGGGCGCTAGTAGCACATTTGACAAAACAAAATTAATGTTTAATGAGACCCGCTAGGTCGAGAAGGACAAATACGAAAACGAAAAGTCAAAGTATGGTGTTTGGGGATTATTATAACTAAACATTCAAGGATCAAAAATATTTTGTTGACTTGCATCATTGTTAAAATATAATTTTTTTATTATTTTAATGTTATAATTAATTAAATAAATAAGTCTAAAATAAAAGTAACTATACATATACTATTCTGTCGAAATGGTGTAACCCTCTGTATGGTAGGCATATATTGGACCTCCAAACTTACTCAATGAATGGTTTGAATAGTTTCTTCTCTCTAACGATTTGGTGATGATACCATACGTATCCATAAAGTTCAAGCTCACTATTGAAGTAGCTATACGGTGGACGTGTGAAACTGTGTTCCATATAATCACAACCCTCATTCACACTGCAAGGTAGTATCTAACTGTACCAAATATGTTGAATATGCTAAACAACTTGATTCGTAGGGCATGCCATTGACGTTAGTATAAATATTCAAAATTCTATGTTATATTCTTAATTAAGTCAACAACTTATTCACATAAACTTTTGATTTTAAAAAACCCCATACGAAAAAGTCTGGTACTGTTAAATCTAGTGGTCTGGCTGGCTGGTTGAACGGGCTGTGTGTGCTGTGGTTCCATCTTGCTGAAACCTCATTTCCTCTAGTCCTTGCTCTTCTATTTCAGGCACAAGAAAATTGCGAATCATGTCTTGGTACCGTTCGGCAGTAACAGCAACTTCAACACTTTGGTCATTTTCAAAAAAGTAGGGACCAATGATATTTCCAGCATGAATCCCACACCATTTGTTTGAAGTGGATGCAATGATGTTTGATGAATTAATTGAGGATCCTGTGTTCCCCAAAACCGACTGTTCTGTTTATTGACGTGGCCACTGAGATGAAAATGGCCTTTATCGTTCATTATCAATTCAGATGAAAAATCTTCAATTTCACCAGACAGCCTTAGGATCGCATTACTGTACTCAATTCGTTGATCAGGATCACTCGGTAGTTTTCAAATTTCAAAATTAACCTTGAACTGCGTGCAGAAATGTGTAACTGGGAACCACGTCGCCGAATTGATGTATATTTCTGGAGACTCTACAACACTATCGCGCACCAGAGCCACATTTTCAGCGTTACGAGACCTGTTATCTTCCAGAACGAGGTCTGTCTGCTGTCGTACCGGACTGTCGAAAATTCGCATGTAAACGATAAATTTTGGTTTTGTGAGGTACGATTACGATATTTTTGACGCAATTTCCGCTGAGTGGCAATAATGGAACGATTATTTTCAATAAAATATATTGTCACTATTTCTGCTCGTTTTTGTGGCGTATATTTATTTATTAAAAGGTTGTGGCGTCTACACACGATGGTTAAAGCGAAACTGATCTAAACGGATTGAGCAAGAAATGAAGTTTATATGTATGTAGAGAGAATTATATATATGCGCAGGCCATTTATTCAGAACACTGTTGAAGCAATTTATATTCAGAACACTGTTGAAGCAATTTTAAATAGCCTTGAGGAACAAAACAAACTAAATAAGTTAATTCTGGATCGAACCAATCGACATTCCAGAGCAGAAGCCAGACATCAAAACTACTTATTAAGAATAGCCATATGGAATGCAAATAGATTCACTCAACATCTAGCTGCAGAATTAGAACTATTTTGAAATACTGAGAAAATTTTACCAGCAGCTCATCAATCCGGAGATATACTTGTTATTGTACAACATATTCATCAGAACGTGCAAGAGGAGTGTCAGAAATATTCATTAGGGACAATATTAACCATCGTGACGGTTACATTTAGGTATCACAACACCTGTAATATATCTGCAACTGCAATATATTGTTACGATTAACCTCTCCCAAAGGCAAAGAATTACTTGCAACGGGCCAATACTCATAATGTAAACTTTACTCAGGAGGAAAACCAACGTACTGGCCATCTTATGCTAACAAAATCCCAGACCTTATAGATTTCTACATCACAAAAGAGATATCGGAACGTAACATCTTCTTAGAAAATGACGAAAATCTAACATCTGATGATTCTCCTGTTATTATAACGGTTAGACAAAAAGTAAAAGAAAAAATTACTTCACCTCAACTCACAAACAACCAAACTAATTGGGAATTATTTAAGCAAAGAATAGAACTTCAAGTGCCAACCAAAAGTGAAAATGAAATATAAAAGGAACTAGATAGACTTCTTGATGTCATAAAATGGTCCGCTTTGGAATGCACCTCCAAATTATCATTGAGGAAAGAATCGAGGACTTATCTATCAAATTTATGTAAGGCACTCATAAAAGTCGTGAAAAATGAATCAATTGGAAAATCTTTTGTTATGTAGATCCAACTAAAGATACCCACTATACCCTCTGGAAATCAACAAAAGGGTTAAAACAACCAAAAAGGCAGATGCCCCCAATCAAAACAAACGATGGAAAACGGGCTTGAAGAAGACAAGGCTTACCAGTTTGCTGAACATCTTGAAGAAACATTTCAACCTCTAGGTCGATAAACACTGCTGATTCACTTAGAACATCTGACTTCGAAGATATCAGGCCTGTAACATTGAAAGAATTAAAAGATGAAATTAAGAACATAAACGCAAATAAAGGTCCTAGTTACGATCTGATAACAAGGCAAATAAGAAAGGAGCTGCCTGAAGAAGGCACCCTTAAATAATTTCATATGGTATATAGTCGATGTGATACTCAGGAAAAAATATGTACTAATGAAGTGGAAAGTAGCAGAAGTAGTAATCATTTCGAAACCGGGCAAGCCACCGAATGATAGAAAATCTTACCGACCATTTTACTTTTATCAACACAAGCGAAATTATTTGAGAGGCTGTTGCTCAAAATATTCAACAAATAAACCTTATCTTAGATTATCAGTTTGGTTTTAGAGAGAAACACTGAGCTATAAGGAGGTTCATATAGGCTTGCAAATGTTCTTGAGAATAATAATTTTTAAAACCTTTATTAAGATTTATGAAGTAGAATATTCCGCGCTAAAAATTTCAACAGGAGTACTGCAGGGTAGTGTGTTGGGACCTATTCTTTACCAAAGATTTACCTCAATTAAACGAAGTTGCCGTTGCAATATTTGCTGGTGATACTGCTGTTCTCTCTGTAGGAGACACTATCGAGGAATCGACAGCAAAACTTCAAGACAAAATGTAATGTATCGGGCTCAATGAATCGAAATCCACGCATGTGAATAAATACTAATCATAAAGTTAACTAAATAAAAATAATATATGGCTTAAGGCCGTAAATAGCCCTTACCGCGTCTCAAATGAGACCTTAAGAACCAATTTTAACGATTGGTGCACATTGTAGGTGGTCAGCCCAACGAATGTTTTTACACACAAACGCGTTTTTATGTCATCAGGTTGCATGTTAATTTTTGGTCATAATTAACAGTCAGAGATTCCGAATGCAAATAATTGTTATTATATTAACTGGTTCTAAAGCCTAACGGAATACTAGGGCTGCACAAAAACAACCAACACCATAATAATACGAACGTTTCAAAACAAAGTGCAACGCGGTATAGTTAACGTTCCGTGATATATTAGGAATAATAAACTTTATAGGGACCTAAATATCCAGACGGTTCAAGAAGAAATAAAACAAATTGCCGTATTCATGGATAACGTATCTGATTGCCATTATGAAAAATATACTGACAAAATAGTCAAAGTAGGATAAAAATATAATTTTTAAAGCGTGAGAGAAATAAAAAACATTTCCAGTATAAAAAATTTATTCAGTACTGAGTAAATTTTAAGGGTTACTGAACAACTGATTATAGCCGTACTGACAAAATATAACAAGAGAAGAATTTTATTCAGTTCTGGAAAAATATTTTATAGGATAAATGTATATGGATGAGAAATCATTTGAATGTAGAGAAGTCATATTTAAAAAGTGAAGTCATTTCTTAAATATGAAGCATTTTATGGTCAATTTATAATTTGAAATAACATTTCGTTTTGTGTCATTCATCTTAATTCATTGTGGAAATACTTGAAATAATGAATAGTTTAGTTTATTTTTCGAACAACAAAAAAAAATTTGAAGTTTATTGGTTGTAACAATACCAATAAAGCTCAGGCCAATTATTATTTTTTATGAGTTAGTATGAGTAAATGAATAGAAAACAACAAAATTTGTACAATTCGTTCGTAAAATGTCTATTTTTTGTTTTTTTTTTTACTTTGCTTTGTTGTATCTTACAATACAGGCCTTAACATCTATTTTTGTATATGAGGCATCTAAATATGATTATTTATCAAGACTGCTGTACAATAATTTTCCCATTTATTGATACATGCTCTAATTTTTCATTCATAAGAAATTTTCCTAATTTTTATTTTTATTTTCGGCTAATATGTTAGTTCGATAATATTTCGTTTATCGAATATCATCACATGATCAACATGGTTCAATGTGATTTGAGAAAATGTATAAACAGTGATTATATAACGTAGCTCCTCTTTTGCATTTGAATCTTGTATAGGAAAAACACTCTAGCACACAAAGAATACACAAAGTCTCAAAAATTTTTTTTTTGTTTTGTTAACGTTGATTTTTTTGTTTCTTTTTGTTTTTGATGGTACATTGTCTGTCACTGTTTTTGTATTGTATTGTATGTTTTAGGGAATCCAAATTTACCGAAAATTTCATTTACCGGTTTCGGTATTTTTTTTTTCTTAATTTACTGGTTTCCCGGTAAATTTCGGTAATTGTTTAATCTACAAAAACATCATTGAAACATCTAATATATCTTAATTATTTACTTATTATTTTTGTTTTTTAAGAAAAAAGACATTTTAAAATTTATTCCAATAATAACAATAATAGAATAAATAAAAACAATCTATTTTATAAATTTAATTTATAAATATTATTTTGTTGGTAGTTCGTTTTAAAAGACCAAAATGGCTTCTCTCAATATATATTGGCAGAAAGCTTTTATTTCTAACAAAAGCGCTTTCAACTTACAATATGAAAACAACTGGCTATATCATCTTAGTATATAACCGGAATTTGGAAAGGGAGCTTAATTTCATGAAACTCAAAGTAAAAACTGAGCTTTTAATATTTCGAACTGAAATTGCTGTACATTCTATTCGTATTGTGAGAGATAAGAAAAGCTTAACAGATAACTCATTTCTTGGTATTAGATAACCTCATAGCATAAAGGGCGGCCCACAAATTAATTTGGCTCTAAATACAAAGACGAACGAATGTTTTGTAAAGCAGTTTGTTTTATTAGAAAGAGATACATTGTCACTAAGAATGAAACACCATTTCATTGAAATGACTATTAGCTTTACATTCTGCCAACCCCTATTTTTCAGAATATTTTCGACTGTTTGGCATTTTATCACGTCAATGGTTAATATTATTTGATCTACTAAATCTTAGATAATCTCTAGATGATAAGCGTAATACTTATTATCCTTAACGGCTTCCTACCAAAAAAGTCGTTCAGAGTCAAATCGTAGATGCTTCATTTCATTTTGACATCTCGGTTACGACTGCTTATTTGTTGTTTCCAAATATCCTATTTGTCAATTTTAACAAAAACTCGTTTATCATGGCCTGGTAACGCCACGTATTAATATAAGAGCGGCTTAATGACTATTTGCTAATTTTTTCTAAAGATTTTTTAGTAAAACAGCGAAAAAATGTTCAATTCTTGAGCAGGATGGCGACTCTTTTGACTAATTGTCTTGCAGTTATTTTATTTCTACTGAATTAACCACCTAAATTTCCTACAGTTTGGGTAGAATACTTCTGATTTTAATTAGGGGTAAAATAACCCGTTCCGTTAATTTCAAGCATTAACGAAATTAAATTTCATAGGACGATTGAAGTTAGTGTTGATACACTCGAATTAACCATGAATTAACCTTAAGTCTAGTCACATCTGCGTAATGAAATGAAGCAGATTTATATCAGCACGTTTAAAAATCTCGGTATAAAATTAAATCAAAAGCCCTATTCATATAGATCCATAAATAAAAAGAATGAATATAATAAGAACATTTCTTATTAAATTGAATAAGTGAATATATTTTATTTTATACAGTAAAAGTATGAAAAGATATTATACTAATTATATGATTTTTTTAATTTGCGGTATTTTCGGTAAAATTTAGAAAATTTACCGGTTTTTCGGTAGTTAAAAATTTACGGTAAACCCGGTTTAACGGTTTACCGAAAACCGGTATTGGATTCCCTAGTATGTTTACTTGTCAGTATGAAAAAAATTGACTTAAAATATATTTAATTTTTGGCAAATTTAAAATATATTTGCGAAAATATAAATTTTAATAAACATATAAATATAAATTTGATATTCAAATCATAATTTTACTGACTACGTCGGGTGACAAAATTTGCATAATTGTTAATTCTATTTCGAAAAATTGAACGAAACATCAATTTAATTATTTTTGGAAATAATAAAATTAATTTTTTGTTTAATTTATTTCCTAGTTAAAATTCAGATAGATATTATCAAAATCTAAATAAAATTGATAAATATCTATAAACCTGAAAAAAAAATAATTCGAACAGGTAAAATTTTATGTAAATTGAAAATATATTACGAAAACATAAAATTTATCATAAAACAAATACATTCTTCTGCCGCAACTGCTCGTAGCAAACTAAAACGAAGCAACAAAATCAAAAATAAATTAAAAACGAAACGAATGCACTAAAAGACAACAAAGCACAACAAACGTATTTGACCAAAATATCAATTTTATAATTTTTATAAAGAATGAAAGTAATTTAAGTCATACAATTCAAACAGTTTTAATAATAAATAAATCAAAATTCTGTTAAACAAAGAAACAAAATCATAAATAAAATAAAAATGAAGCGAAATGCACTAAAAGACAATGAAGAACAAAACTGTTTGCATTATTTCTAAAAAAAATTGAAACGAAGGACAAATGGAAAAAAACGAGCGGGATACAAAATAAAATCGTATTAGTACTTGTATGCGGGAACCAGAGCACAATATAACAAACAATATGCATTTAAACCCAATATTACAAATTCATTTCGTTTTAATGAAATGAAAATTATTAATCCAGGATTGTTGATAAATAATCATTTTCCAAATTCTGGGAATTGAGTATTTGGTTTTGGGGCCTGCCTACCAAGTTATAGGAAGTTAAAAGTCAAAAATTTCGAAAAAATCAACTTTTTCATACGATTGTTGATGTCTTTACGACTTTCTATTCATTTACACATACATAGGACTGGCCATGTTTTTCGATGGGAAACGGCCGTATACATATACGCATTGGGTTGTAATAAGCATCTGTCAAAATATTAAAAAAATAAAGTACTAAATAATACCCTGTCACTCAGGGTATTTTTGATTTTTTTCTCGCTTTGGTTTTTTCAGTAGAAAATACAGACAGTATTTTTTCATAATGGAAATCAGACGTGGTTTATGCTGGTTGATACCGAGAACTTCACATTTCTTTATATTATACAGACAAGTCAATGGGTCTTGAAATGAATGGTATGAATTCAGTGTATGAATGGTGTGGATGGTAGTCTTAAGGATCAAGGCCAACCTTGATTCTGAGTACAATATAAAGGCTCGTGATCGATGGCCGATATTGTTGTAGCGATACGGTTAAATATAATGATTGCCATGATTACATGCAATCGAAATACAATTAAAATGGCTTAAGCACTTAATTCGAAACTGGATTAATAAATACAGGCCTGTTCACAAGCTCAAGCAAATGTTATAATTCTTATTATTTAACAGTCAAACTCGCATAAATCAAACGAAATAAATTTTTTAAATTTATTATGTGTCTAAGAAAAGTCACAGAATGACCTCCGATCCATATACGGAGCAAAACAAAGAATACAAATGAGATTGAATAATGTCCAAACAGCATACATAAATAATATAAGACTACATATTTTATACAAAGTTTGTGCTAATGTAACATCTGAATATTACATTAATAAATATAAGATAAACAATGAGCCTAATGTGTCAACAACACGCTTTTCCACTTATTTAATTGTTTATATGTATATATATATATATATATATATATATATATATATATATATATATATATATATATATATATATATATATATATATATATATATATATATATATCGTATTGTTTATGCGATAAGAAAATCTATATAATAAAGAAGTTCGCGTCATTCACATTATCACTTCCGCTTTTTTAGGTTTTCTTTATGTTGTGGTCAGGGAATTCATTGAGGCATGTGATAGAAAAACAAATAATTATTATACGAATAACAAAAGGTGTATTATTATAACATATACGTAATTAAAGAAGCAAATATAAAAACGATGAGACATGTGGAGAGATTAAGAAATAATACAATAAGATGATACTGTTGTTATTGGAGGGTGTTTCTGATAAAAGAAGTACGCGTGATGGTAGAAAAATACTACATCTTTGGTATCACCCAATTTTGAGTATGGTTTTGATTTTATTATAAAGAGTGATCTAATAGGAGGTATTTTTTGTAATTGGAATTCTCTCTCATTGGTTCTAACAAATTGTAGAAATGTATTTCAAAAGTCAGTGTTCGGTGAAAAATTGTTTTCGTGCCCTTCGACAATTTTACGGTGTTTTTTTACGATTTTGACAGGCCATTGTTGACTCGTATCGTGTCAACAATCTGTCCCATCAGTTTCGATCACGAATCAGCTTTTCATGCTGTTGCAAGCAATTAGAAGATGCTAGATGGCTTTCTACGCCGCGGGCATCGTCGACGACAGCGATCTTTTACACTACCGATTGGTGGCTTTTCCTTCAAAGATCGCTGTATCGCGTTGTATATTCCCCTGTCCCCCATGACTTGTACGAAAATTTTCATCGTAGCTTTGCAATGACCAGATAATTTTGCTTCGCGATGTTTTACGTGGATGTGTCCATGTTTCCAAATCGATGTTTTTATGAGGAAAGAATGTACTTGCCACTTTGAGATCATGAGCGATCGCAAATAGGGTTTCCAATCCGGATATCTGATCTTCGAATAATTCGGATTATTCGACCAATTTTAACTATTCGAATTACTTTTACTTAGAAAACAATTTTATGAATGTAAATAGTTCTGAAGATGCTAGCATACTATTCCAACAAGAGAAAACCTCAGGAAAATTATAAAAATGATTAAATCCTGGTAAAAATAATAATTTACAAGGATATGTTAATGAACAAGAAAGTAAACCATTGCTCATGTTACATTTGAAAATACGGTGGTATGCTTTGATAACCACGAGTATGATCAAATGTTGTCATCAAATAAAGAAATCGGTAAATAGGACTATGAATGAATTGGGTAAATCCAAAATAACGGAGAGAATTCATTTTAAAACAGCTGCTTGCTATATTATCGCCAATTGAAACATCTGTAAAGCAATTTTTGGATTTCGTTGTGTGCAAATATGGAAACTGGTGGAAAAATTTGAGCTGTTGGAACAGTTAGTGATCTGAAAATTCGAAACTGTGTACGTCACCAATAACAACAGAGAATATTACTGCTGTAGCCTGTAGTGCTGAAGGTTTGTTGATTTCTCGTCGATATTTGGAATTAGACGTTTGATCAATCTTCGGCAGTTTCATGTACTTTACATAAAGACTTAGGTCTTAAGACTTTAAAAGTTAACACAAGAGCTTAAGCCGGTAAATCACCATAAGCGTCGTATCTTCCCTGATTTGTTCCTTCAAATGCTTCAAAATGATTCGGATTTTCATGGAAGAATTATCTTCAGTGATTAGGTGGGCCTCTTCACATCATAGGCGTTAGTAACGTACTAAGCAGAATGGTCTCATTTGGGGCTCAGAAAATCCAATGATTGTTGAAAAGCCTTTCCATCCTCAACGTGTCACTGTTTGGTGCGGTTGTTATGCTGGCGGTGATATTTCACCTTACTTTTTCAAAAAGATGCTAGTGCAACTGTTACGATGCATGGGTTACGCTACCGGCGTTATGATTAATGTTTTTTTATGGCCAGAATTGGAAGATATTGATGTGGACGACGCTCATTTTAAACAATACGGCGCTACGTGCCATGCAAGCAACAAAACATTCGCGATTTTGCAAGAAACGTTTCCTGATCATATTATTTCTCGAAGAGGTGATCGCAATTGGACATCGAGGTTTTGTCATTTATTACATTTAAACTTTTTTCTTAGGGGCCACGTCAAAGATGAAGTTTTTGCTAATGCTCCACAATCGATCAAGACCTTAAAGATGGAATTCGTAAAGTTATCGAGTATAATTATAGTACAATTTTTGTTATTATCTGGATATTCGGATTATTCGATATTCGGATAGTCATAAATGTCGGATATTTGGAAACCCTAATCGCAAAGTTCATAATTCTTTCTATACATTTTCGGTAGCAGTTTCATGTTGAGAGTACGGGCCTTCATTTTTACATAAGTCGGTCTGATTTCTGCCAGCTCTAGCATTGAAGTCACCAATCCCGAATTCAACATCGCGCTCATAGAGCCCATCAGATTATCCAAATTATTGTAAAATGAGTCTTCACCTTTGGGTTGGCTTACATCAGTGGTTGTTAATCTCATGTGAAGCGAAACTAACACATTCGATTATCGACTGCCTGAAAGATCGTACAGCCTTTTTTACCTGCGGCCCAATGAGAAATCCAATTTGAAGGTTTCCGAGATCATCTCCACTGTGTAGCAGCGTATAGCCTTGTAACACATGATCTCCACTTTTAGGCGATCGAGTTTCTTGAAACGCTATATGAGTTCAAGCCGCGATACTGTTTCATACAGGTTCGACTGCACGTTCCACGTGCCGATCCTCAATCTCGTTTCCAGATAATTAAGCAGGCGTTTTGGCGGTATCCGATATATTGTGTTTTCAGGTCGTCAGCCCAGCTATTCAACCAGATTTCGTTGCCTCCTACGACAAGCTCTGGATACTGAGGAGACTTTCAAGAATGAGTACGGAAAACGCCTTGTTAATGACCAATTGGGTCTTTGGAAATTTAAGTAGCTATCGGGATTTGGTGTTTCGAAGGGTTCGGCTATGGGAACGGTTTTATTTATATACCAGGAGCTGACGAAACTGTCTATTGGTGAAAGCGAACGAGAACAGACGTATATTTTTTTTGTCTGCTCTGTTCTATGTGTTAAAAATAAAATAGATAATTAAAATGTGTAAAATATGTGTACAAGTGATACAGTGATAAATGGATAAATATATATAGAACTATATATTCGGATAAGTACCGGTTTTATTAATTTTATTGGGTTTTTGGTTTCCCGTTTGGATTTATTTTTTGTATAAGTCGCCATCATTTTATTTTATTTCGTGAATCCACAAATACATAGATCGCAATATCCCGTTAAAATATTTTAAATACGACGTATATCATTCTGTCTCGTATAGTCGTATTCTAATGTTTTGTTTTTCATCGAAGCCTGTTTTACTATATAAAACAATGTTTTACTATATGTATGGACACACACACACTTGATCTTAATACAATCTACAAGGAAAAATACATCTATTTCCTTTGGAAGATCTCTTCTGATATTTTGCTTTGTGTGTGTGTGTGTATGTCAATACGTATAATAGAACCTTCAACAGTTGCATTTATATTTGTATTGTTGTTGTAAATCTGGTAAAGTAACTATTGTAGTAGGTCGTGTAAAATTCTAGATTTTGCTTTGACTTGTGTTCATTTCCTAAAAAAATCGTTTATACTACGCGTTGTTGTTGTTGCGAAGTGATCTAATTAGATTTGAAAATAAAAACTGTTGCCTTTTATGATTAGTTTTATTCTGATTCAATTTTATTAATTAATGGATTTAAATACGAGTAGATAAGCATTTTTAGAAAGAACGACGAAGAGAATGTGTTTTGCTGTAACTCGTGTGCACTGTTAACATTTCGTAAATGTGCCACAGACTCGTATCGTCATCTCCATTCGGAGGTATCTTGGTTGATGATGAAACATAATTTTAAATTCGATTGATTTTCTCTTTCAATTGTGATGGAGATAACGCCGGATGAATATGACCGTGATGGGCATTGTGAATGACATCAATAATGACTCGTTGTTTCTTTGCGATGAGCCAAATAAGCATCATTGTTTGCATCACATGCGATGTGATGGTTTGTGCTCATTGGTGGTGATCGAGTTCACTGGTTGTCATTCCATGGTTCCATCGAAAATTGTGTGTCATTCCATCGAGATGGAGAGTTTGTTGTGTGATTGATTTGGAATGTTTGTTGGCCACTTCTCTGTTATGTTGGAGGACGTTATTATCGTGCTTACAATTGTATGTGGGTCAGGTTTCGTACTAGATCCAATAAATGTTTTTAGTTGTTCGCTGTTTTTCGAGTTGGTTTTCGATGTGAGAGGCATCTCTTTGGGTCATAAATTCAAAGTCATCACGCAGGTTGTATTGTATAATGCCCCCAAAGTCACGTTTACGGATTACGTACTCTTGATTGGCTGGCATAAGCGGTTCATTTTGTGAAAGTGTTTCCTGCAGATATTATTGGTTCGTGTAGCTGTTGTGTGGTGGAGTCGCAGGGGTGAAGTGTGGCTTTCGTGTTGTAGAGGAGTATACCGACATCTGCTCTCGGCGGAATTTTGTTATGTGTTCGGGTGTAGTAGGAGAGGGAATCACCTGTAACATTTTGAGTGGTAATAGGGTTGGCGACCGGGAAGTCGATGCACAAAGGAGATGTGTTGACTGGTGGATTGGCCCGTTTGGGTGCACGTTCGCTCTTTGGGAGTGACACGTCATTGCTAGTATCTCTTAAAGAGGGATATCGGCCATCACTTTGGTGATCTGCACCGGAACAGGTGGAGCGGCTTCATCTCTGGTCGACTGTTCAAAGTCTTCTTTGGAACAACAAATCACCAAAGATCCCAGTCCTTTTTTTTGAATTGTGATGGACCCACTTTGAGGATTTGCTGGGATCATGTTCCGAATGAAAGTTCGGAACGTCGTGGGCTGCGAGCAGTGTGAGGAAGGAGAGTAGGAAACTGTTGAACGCTTTAGTGTTCCTGTTCCTCGTACTCTTCTCATGGAGTGCACGGCTTTCGATGCCTATTGAGGATCTGACTGACAGCCTTGAGGATACCAGATGGCTTGCACTTTGTTAAGTGGTATTTTATTAAGTTATCTGGTAATTTGTATTATTACAAGCATGTTTCGGTACTGTAGGTGTTCGTCGGGAAGGGAGTGTCGCACTGGGCCGGTCGAGCCTGGGTGACGCTTGATTTGCTTGGATTGGAAGTGGAACTGGGTGCTGTTTGCGATGATGAGCTCTCAGATTTACATCAAACTTTTGTTTGTTGGTCGCATGTTGACTGCGTCAGGTACACGCTTCGTTGTTTAGGTTCTCGATGGGGTTGGGCGCGCGTTGTAGGCGTTGGTTGCATTATTTTGTGGTTTGGTGCCTCTGTTGGTGTTGGGTCAATGTTGTTCTCGGGTTCTGTGGGTGGTGGTGGTGGTTTGTGGATTGGCCTTGTTGTTGGAGCCCCACCCGGGCCTCGAAGTGAACCTGCTCGAATCTTTCGATCTGGGCCTGTACTGGATGTACTTCCATCGATTTCGTTTCCCGGAGTGTGCGTCCAGTGAGACGTTTTAAAAGTGTAAAGGTGGCAATTTGTTGTCTTTGATAGGCACTGGGACTTTTTGCATATTTTAGTGTTTGGTTCTTTATGTAACCATTTTCCTCTGTGTTGTGGTTGGTGTAGGTACTCGGAATGCCTGGTTTTCCAGGACTCCTGTTTGGTTGCATCATGCAGTGTTGTACCAATTGGGAAGTGAACGGGAGATGAAGGGGGATGTGTGTGGCATCAGGTGTTATTGGAGGGGGTGGTTTTGGAGGCAGGCCTCTGCTTGTTGAGTGGTCTGTTGATGGTTTTTCGAGTGTTGGTGTTGCTTCTCCTGTAGCTTTGAATGGGTGCTTTTTCACTTGATTTGCAGCAGCCTTCCGGGTTCCACCAAAATGTGGTGAGGCTGGTGGTATATGAAGTGCCATGTTGTCCCATCGTTCCTTAGGGGTTGGAAGACTCACGAGGCGGGTGGCTACATTCCGTTTCACTTTCAAGCTTGTTTTTTTTGCGCCGACGAGATTGGAGTCATTGTCGCTGTGTGGGTCACTGCACAGTCGTGCCTGTGAGTGTAGGCTGCGATAATTGTTTCAGTGGTTAGATTGCTAACTGGATCGGTATGTGGTATGGACTGCAGACTGCGGATTGGTTGTGGGCTTGGATTGGTAATGGAATTGATTTATTGAATTAATTAGTTCTTACAGGTTCCTGAGACATGAATTAATGAATTTTTTTCTTAAGAGTTTTGTATTATTGTTTTAATCTTGGTGGAGGGCAGGTTAGCGGATTGGTGTTGCAGATAGGAGATTGCAGATGAGCGATTGTAGATTGGGGGTGTGATTGGCTTGGTGTTGCGGACTGGAGACTGCGGCAGATTGGTTGTGGGCTTAAAATAAATGATAAAATTAATTTTTTAATTAATTCTTACAGCTTCCTGAGACATATATTAATAAATTTGTTTTTCAGAGTTTTGTATTATTATTTTAATCTTAATAAAAAGCAGGCGAGCAGATTGGTGTTGCAGATAGGAGATTTTAAATTAAAAATGTGATTGTCTTGTGATTGTCTGCTAATAGTAGTTTAGTAACGATTGTCATGGTGTCTGTAACCGGGTCGTTCTCTCCTTACTAACATACCTTCCTATCCTTACCTATTGTTTTATTTAAACGGCTGTAGGAATAGGCCCGGCGTTATCCGGGAGTCTTGCCTAGCGCTTGGTCCTACAGTCCTATCAATCACTAACAAATTATATTATTGTATTATAATAATTATGTAACAGGAAAATGGTTCTGCTGAAGATTGTCGCCCTATAGTCTATTTTGACTCTCTGATGAGCATGTTACAGTATTATGGTAACATTATCGTAATGGATGGCTTAAACTATCAAACTAAATTAATTAAATTGTTTCAGATACCTGAGCGATAAGTTAAAAAAATTTCTTTCAGAGTTCTGTACTTATGTTCTAATTAGGTTTGTTGTGCGGATGGGAGTTCAAATAAATAATAAAACTAATTAATTAAGTTACAGATTCCTGAGCGAACTAATAAATTTATTTTAGAATTTTAATTTTAATTTAGTTTTAATTTTTATTCAAAATACAGAAGAGCGGATAGGCGTTGCGGACTGGAGAATGCTGATTGGCGATTGCAGACTAGCAGATTAAAATTGTGATTGTCTTGTGATAATAGTAGTTTAGTACCGACTGTCATGGTGTCTGTAACCGGGTCGCTCTTTCCTAACTAACATACCTTCCAATCCTTACCTATCGTTTTATGTAAACGGCTGTAGGAATAGGCCCGGCGTTATCCGGGAATCTTGCCTAGCGCTTGGTCCTACAGTCCTATCAATCAATCAATCAATCCTACGACAAGCTCTGGATACTGTGGTGGTTTTCTATGGGTCTTATGTTTCGTTCGAAATATTTACGAAACACGGATGCCCAAGCCGACAGGGCTACCCTCACCCACAGGGCACCATTCAATTGATTGCGCTATCTTTAAAGAAAAAAAAAGTTTTCGAAAGCTCTTATTGGACTACCCTATTTTTCTTATAATTTCATTAAAAGAAAAATACTAAAAATTACAGAAATTGAATGATAAACGAAATTTTATACTTATACATCCAGGTCCATTATAAATATATAGTATTTATATACCCAAGAACAATGGGTGGCATTCAATGTTGTTCTAAAGCGTTATAAATGATTTTTTCGTGACATTACAATTGAAAATTTTTTGAAGGTGTAAATTTTGGATATTAATTATGCAAACGTCTCAAACGCGATGTCTTGTTTCTCATCTAAGAGGAAATGATACAGTCATACAATAATCTATACAGTGTACACGTATTATATAAAGATACAATGAACAAATATGGTAAGCTTTTATTACATTAGATTTGGATTCGATATTGCGGTTTACATGAGATTGTTAATTATATGCATACCGCATGTTAGTGTATAAAAATGATTCTTTATTATATTTAAGACAAATATGGAACAAACGTTTTTATTGATTAAAATACCTTGACAAAATAATTAAAATTGTAATAATTGTGTTGTTTCGTTATAAATGCGTTTGACTATCAGAATCAACAATCGTTTGTCAAAATATATCATTCCAATGACAAATTAGTAATGAATAGTACTTTAGGAATTCAGTTTAATGATTTTATATGTTGTATTAATTTTTTTAGTTTGAGTGACGAAATATCAGGGGAATGAATTCTTCAGTTTTAACACTCGTCAATTATTTAGACGCACCTAAATTTCGAACCTCAACAAAATGTAAATCTGCAGACGAAGGCCGAGTATGAAGTCTGGCCAAATTGCAACAGAGGGCGTCACAATCGCAAATCCCTGATGTCATGTATCAATAGCATCTGTCACTAGACCAAATTAAAATTTTCAGACAAATCTGTCATTTAGTTCTCTTTTGAGAGTCACTGAAAACAGACATCCTATTGTTTTTTTGCAAACATTGAATCAAATGAGCTTCTTGTGTTAATTTAAACATTATTTGTTGCGTGGAAAAATCATTACGCTTGATAAATGTTATGGGGACTCTTCACCATCGATTAAAATGATTCACAATTGGTTTACCGATTTTCGGTGTGATCGTACAAGCACAACTGATGCCGAACGTTCAGAACGACCAAATGCAGCAACCACACAAAATTTTGTTGACAAAATCCACGTTACTGTATTGGAAGACCGCAAAGTCTCGAGATAGCTGAAATAGAGGGTATCTCAAAAGAAGGTGTATATGTAATATATTATATGAACAGTTGAATATGAATATAGCTATTCGCACGTTGAGTGCCGTGTTTGCTTACGATCAACCAAAAACCAACACGTGTGACAAGCTCAAGAGCAGGTTTGGCGATGTTCAAGGGAAATATTGTTTAAACCAAAAACAGTATAAACAGTGTATTTCTATTGGCGAATCTGCGCTGAATAAGGCTAAGGCGGTTTTATCGAATATACACTTATTCGGTGCCATGAAATACACTTCGAACTGCTTTCACATCCAATATGGCGGTACAATATGGCGGATTAGCCCCCTACGACTAGCTGCTATTTCCGAACTTGAAGAATTGGTTCGGCGGAAATAGATTTGGCTCTAATGAGGAGATCATCGATGCAACAAACGCCTAATTTGAAGGATGGGAGAAGTTGTGCCATTCGGAAAGGTTGCACTAAGTGTATTGAGTTAAAAAGTGACTACGTTGAAAAATCCTTATTTCATTTTTATCTTGTTACCAGACTTCTCACTCCACCCTCTTATAGACTTTGCGTTGGTTCAAAACGTCCACACCAACATATTCATTAGTGTCAAAAATAAAAAATTGTGGTAATGCTGTTTCGTCCCAAATGAAAAGTAATAATTTTGGTTGGTTTACCCTAGTTTTGTGGGCTTATTACTTTTTTTGTTAATGATAAAACTTTAAAATGTTTGACAAGAACAGATCTTTTGTTTAGATTTTACAAATGCACAGGAAATAAAATTATTTGAGGTAGTCTAGGTAGCATCGATTGACTACATTACTTTAAAGGTTTTGATTTATGTAATTAACCAAAGCAATCTTGATCAATAGGGCTTAACCAAAGCAGTCTTGAAGTGATTGAAGCAGGAATGTTCAAAATGAGCTTTATTTAGTGTAACAAAAAATACAAAAATCAACGTCAGTTTCATACAAAATGTATGAGAGGTAAGGCTTTACTATATAGTAAATATTTGAATGAAAAGTAGTAATATTTAACATAGGTTATATTCAACTGAAAACAGAAATTCCAATTTTCATCCTGAAATTGATCATTTTTCCATTTATTTTTCCATTTTCTTTTATTCATTTAATGAAAATATGGTATTTTAATAACTTAAAATGTAAACAGAGACAGATACATAGTAAGGTTACGAGAACTATATTTTATTTTAAGTATGCTCACAAAGAGAATAAATCAAAATGGCACTTTACACCAAACAAATCAATTTCATTAAATGTTAAGTTGTATTGTAATTTGTATTTTGCTTTGATGATGTATAAAATCAAAGCGATCCTAAATAAAATGAACAATACCAATGCACTAAATCTCATATACACATTTAACTAGATTTAATGATTAATGCACACATGTATGATTTTAACATGAATGGCTTGCAAAATTTTTATACAACAGCGACGCTAGTAATGGCATTTCATCGAACTATCATTCAATATAAAAAAATATTCTCTCTCTCCCATTGTTATGACATTTATGTCATTATGAAGATTGGTTTTGTATTTAATGCATAATTATGCAATTAAATATTATTCTTATGTTGAGACAGCATAAATAAACCTTTTTTAATGATTCTCTGTATTTCAGGATTCAGAATATAGTGTAGTGTTGTGCTGTTATTGTAAATAAATGTGTAGCAAAATAGAAATTGTGATTAGGTTATGTGTTCATTTTGAAGTGTAAACATTAATCAGCTGATTATATTATTTATTGACCACTGCATGTTGAAAATATCTTTTGAGCTGATTTATGTTTATAAATTCGGTTTTAGTTAATTTTTTCGCATACATAATTTCATTTAACTAAATTAATTATTAATTTTTTATGTTTTCGCGTTCAATTATGTGTATTTTCGTCAATATTATTTTTCTAAATTTATTAAAAAATGAGTTTGACTTTCGTCGTACAACCAAGCGAAAATTAGAGCGAGGAAAATATATTTTAGAGGATATCGTTTATATTGAAATAAAAAGCACAAAATTTATAAAAATTAGATCAATTTATAATTAAATTTGATCGTGATTTATTTTGATTTGAAAAAAATGACATTTGTTCAGATCTAATTTCACCCTTTCTTAGTCATTTTATGAAATAAAATTGTAAAAGCTCTAAGTTGCAATAGCTAAAAACTTAAAAAGAAATTTGTACGTTTCGTATGAGTTTCTTGATAAAACGTACATTATTGATACACTAAATAAAGCTCATTTCAAAAAGTGAGTATTCATTCTGGCTTTATTTATTGAGAGGGCTTTGGCTTAACCGCTTCTACCACAGCTAAATTACTATATAGTATACTGTTATATATAATATAATATATAATAGTATAATATTCAAGGGTGTGGCCTTGAATCAGTTTGCTGGTTCTGCAGATTGTTTGACGTAAACATTGAAAATACAGGAATAAATAGCCAGCGTAATCGATTCCAAGTGGCATGTTTCGTTAGTATAAATGGGTTCTTACACGGAGTCGAGGTAGAGAACGATGGTAGCCTACATAATAGTTGAAGCAGTCGGAATTAGCAATATTGTTAATATTACAAAAGAAACCCGTAGAATGTTTAAAAGCCTTTCCTTAATATTAAATGGATATAATCCATTTAATAGATTTACCCAGTTGTTTCACCAGTTATTTGTTTATATTCTGCAGACGTAAAGTAATAATGTTGGGTCGTGGGCATCATCATATGAAGAATCTTCATTATATAAAGCAGCATAGGAATCAGCATCGCCTAAAGAGTTGGCCAAACGATGGCAGGTATTCGATTTTTGATGTTTTGTGAAACAAAAAAGCGTGCAAAAATAAAACTAATTTCAAATGGTTCAATCTAAAAAAAACCAAAGAAACTGACTTTTACCATTCAGATAGTTACGAAAACTGGTTGAGTCACTAAAGAATTAAAGGCAACAGACGTAGAGAAAACTTATATTTATACGTGGTATATTTGTATAGTTCCGCTACTGCTGCTAAATAATACTCTGTCGAAACCCATGGAATATATAAGACTTTATGGAAGCCAACAGGAATTTCTGGAACTAAACCATCGTTACGAAATGTTCAAAAGGCTTTCGTTAGTAATAAAAAACACCAAGAAACAAATCTAGTAAATAGTCAACATACTGTCAGAAAAGATTAATAAAATATCTGACCGGATTGTCAATGTGTAAAATTGAGCACCCTATAAGTATCTCAATCAAACTGATACAAAACGTTTAGACATATATGTGAAGTGCTGTGCAATGATATTGGAAAGACTTGATTCCAATCACATTGGAACGAGATGCAAAAAGCTTATTTCGTCGTCTTATCAGTGAAAGTTATCAACCATCTTCCATAACAGTTTGGAAATTAGTGCAGATGGTTAGCCCAAATTGAACCTATAGCTAGGTTGATGTAAATTTGACAAGTAACAGCATTTGAAAGGACGTTAGAGGTAAACTTCGAAAAAGATACGAGAGCTTTTTTGTTCTATTGCACCATAAAAATACATAGTTGCACAAGTGTGCGTTGTTTACATAGGGGAGTGGTTCGAATCAAGATGCACCATATTGTCCTGTTTTAGTTCTGAACCGATGGAGTCAGATTGTTGATACGGTACGGCCAACAATGGCTGTAAAACTATAAAAACAAAAAATTATCAAAAGTTAAATCAAATTGAATGATATCTTACGAACTACTGAACACGAATTGGTGCTCATTGTAGGTGGTAGTCCAACGAATATTTTTTAAGCACAATTTCTTTTTACGTCACCCCAAACATATCATGTTTTAGTCAAGTTTTAGATTTTTTTATTTTATTTATTATTGAAACTAGTCTTTTCAGACTAACCATCATAATGTGTTCACTGTTGATTCAGCGATGTACCAGTGCCTGTTCGTTGGTAGGTAGCTGCTCACTTACTAACGAGCTCGAAAGGTTTGATTCTTCGTTGTCTCTTAACCAAATGCTCTTTATCCAGTAGCCAAGAGTCTTCCGCATTGTCATGTTCCATTAGCCTTGATTCATGCTTCGTTGCAAATCTTTTTATTTCGTGTCTTATATCCGGAATTTTCAAACCACGATGCAAATAATTAAAACGAATGTACCAGGGTGCGTTGACTATGCTTCGAAGTACATTATTCTGGAAGTTTTGTTTAAATTTGTTGTTAGTATTCTTAATACAGCCTAAAAGCTGATTGTAAATCTGTATTTTTTGTATGAGATTAATTTTGACCTTCGTCCAATTAGGACCCCTTCGTACACTTGTCGATATTTAAGATCAAACTCGTATTTAAGATCAAGCTCGTTTCTTTTCTTTTCTTATTCACATGCTTTTGCCATTTAAGCTTAACATCCAGCGTCATACCCAAGTATTTAGCAGTGTTCTGATACTGATTGTCGGTGGAATAACCAATGACTGCTGCTCTTACGTCTCTCAGTCCAAGATACTCATCTTCTTGTCTTACTCTAAAAAGCTTTTAGAGTAAGACAAGAAGATTAACAAGAAGATTTTTAGATAAATATTATCACAAAAGATCAACATATATGATCCTGGAAGCATAACCGTTAGTGTATGTAATAAGTCGACTTCATGCTTGCGTCCCTTCCTTCCTTCAATTTCATTGGTTAAAAATGACGTATTTTTTCATGTGAATTTTTTTCATTTGCTTAAAAAAAATTTGGACGGATGGAAGGAACGCAAGCATGCAGTCGACCTTAAACCCTAATGCCATACCTTATCAAAAGCTGCTGGCACATCCAGAAATAAGATCAAACAAATTTGTTTATCTTCTAACGGCTTTTCTATAATATCTGTAATTCTGTGAACCTGATCAATTGTCGAATGTTTGCATCGGAATCCAAATTGGTGATCCTGTATTAGGTTTCTACTTTCTATTATTGGCTTCATTCTTTACAAGAGTAGTATATCCGTTAACTTTTAAATGATAGGGAGCAGGAGTATTGGACGATACGATTTAGCTTCACGTGGTTTTGGTAACATAATAACTTCCGCAACTTTCCAGGCAGAAGGAACATGCCGTAATCTAATAACAGCTTTAAGTAAAGGAGTTAGTTTAACAATAGCTTTGGTAGTTAGTCTTTGGAGTTCTCAGATTGAATTTTATTTCCCTAGTAACTTCTTTCTGGGTTATTAGAGGAATTCGATTCCTATAATTGTTCCTTTTCGATTATCATATCCGATCGTTCGGTTTGAAAATATCAGTTTGATGATTCACAAATCCTTCAGTTTTTGATTTGTTTTCCCTAGTCCACGAGCAATCACTTTGCTTAACAGGAAGGCTCTGCATGGGTTTTATAATTTTTATTTTTGTTGCCTTCCATAGTGAGTAGTTCGTACCTTAATCAGCGGTCAATTTTCCAAGATACAAAGAAAACGACTTTTCAGTTAGCTTTAGAATCGTCTTGTCAGAAGGACTCCTCCTATATCCTTTGATGCTCAAAGTTAAAAATGATGTATCCAATACGTTAATTACCTAAGAATATCAAGATAAAAAATGTGTCTGTTCTTGACTAACAGTCAAATATGAGGCTATCTGTCGTCTGGCGTTTTCTACTTTTGCGATGTTTTAGTAAAATCGCGGACGTACGGCTATAGGTCTATACGTGGAAGATGTGGCGACTCTAACTGAAGGTAATAGATGTATAATCCACACCATTGATCATATTCAGATGGTATGAAACATGACTTTAGCATCTTCTGCCCCAATCGGCATTCAAACCAAGTGCCTCAGCTTTAACCAATACGCAATTTGGTCGGTAATGCGGCCATCAATGTCTTAATTATTTGAATCGATACACCATGATGAAATACTTCAAACCTGTCTTGTTACCAATAACCAAATGAAAAATAATTCTCATATCTCTATTGTTCTGGAGTGCCTAAATCAATTTAATACTGTCCGTTTGTATAGCAACATCAATTATTTACGTATCGAACTGACCCAAAAAAAAAAATTATTAAGTATACCGATTTCTTATTTATGAAGCTCTTTAGTGGGAAAAAAGGAAAAATTAAAAGCTGCAAACCTTTATTCTTATAATTTGTACTCGACTAAATGACAAGATGGGATGGTTAACATAAAGGTTTTATTTGTTAAGAATGGTTTTATTTTAACATTACTTGTGTTCATGATTGGTTTGCGTTAAGTATAGGATTTTTATATTTATTAACGTCATCGTCTATATAATTTAAGCTTACATTTTGTAATACTTAATTTTATGTACATGTACACGATTTAGTTTTTTTTTGACTATTTATACACCTACATGAATTATAATACTCAATTCGCAACATGATAAAATATAAAAGCTGCTTACCATAAAACCAGATTATTTTAAAGCAACATATGTAACAACACAATTTGATCCAATAAATTACCACCTATAACGCACCAATTAAATTATAATGAATAAATATTTGATTTTATGGGGCGGGCAGATCAACTGATTGAACATTAATTGGCGATATGCTTTTCCATCTATACCATAAATTTATACATAAAATAAATATTTATCGTCATGATTGTCGCGACACACACACATAGTGTAATTTACATTTTAGGTCCGTCCAAATTATGTATGGATATGTTAAAAATAATTATGCTAATTATGTCATCATAATTTATGTTTCTTTTATGATATGTCCATCAAAAATTGGCGTTTATATTCGTATTATCAAGCCATAAATAATGTAATCGATTTTATCAATATATTACTCGTCTGTATAATAAAGCTTTTCAGGATTTTAATGTTCAGTATACTCGTTTATAGTTTGTTTATCGAACCAACTAATTTGTGGATGTTTCGAACACGAATGATTTATATATTTATCAATTTATTCATAAATTAAACGTTGTTCGACTCTTTAATGACTTGTGCAAGCTGTGAAGTGTATATGACAGATGCAGTGATGCCATTCATGAACTTTTGTTCTTGATGCTATTTCACTCTTTCAAATTAGGGCTGGGTTGATTAATCGTTTTTAACAAAAACCGATTAATAATTAATCGATACATTTTTGCTCCAATTAATCGAACAAAACAAAACTATGTATATCTTGTTTTTTAATACAATATGTATTTCAAATTTATTTCTTTAATTAGAATAATATAATAGGACAAAAAAACATAATTTTAATTCAATTATTTAATTTTTTTTTAATTTATCCAAAAAATACGATTATAAAACTTAAAGGCTAATCGGGCTTTCGTTTTTCATTTAAACGATGTGACTTTAAAAAGCACAGTGAGTCGGTTGAATTGTCATCCAATGACGTTCTCAATTTGGTGATAAATAATTCAGCTGCACTGAAACATCGTTCATCCTCAATGGAAGATGGTGGACTACTCATTAAAGCGTTGTAGATTTTATCCAGCAGATATGTAAGCTTTTTTATCTGTTCAAATATAGTTATTTTATTCTTTAATGATTCTTAAACTATTTCTAATTTCATTGGTTTAATTCCTCTGCCTTTGACTCGAACCTAGTGGATTTGATCAATTCATCATCGTTCGGATTTTCTATCTCTGCTGCATTTGGCTTTTTCTCTACTAAACACAATCTTTGTACAATGTCTTAAATCGTTTCTACCATTTGATTTAGTGTATGCCGTTGTAAAATTGGATTTTTCTGTGTTAAGTTTGACAAGTAAAGGTTTGGTTCTTCCAAATATTCCAGCAAACCTTCTAAATTTGGACATCTCCACTCGGATATTCTCCGTTTTACCGCTTTATAAAAGTTTTGACCTATGATCCCCCTTGTGCTTTCAGCTTGCTTAGTAAAAATTCAAAAATTCGTAGAGCTTTGACTAAATTGTAATCTCTCTTCCCGAGTGCCATAGAACATACTTCTATAGACTCTAAAATTTTAGTAATAACATTTCTTTCATTTGGAGATGGATAGAACTACATGGCCGATAAATCAACGATTTAACAACGCATTTCAACTCCAAAAATCGTTTTAACATTGCCAACATGGAGTTCCATCGAGTACGCATGTCTATTATTAAAGTTAACTCCCTGCCAAGTTTTGTTTTGATGGTTCTTTGAAGTTTATCATTTTTTACCGGTGATTTTCGATAAATTCTTGCTATTTTTCGTATTTTATTTATGATTATCAAAAAATTTGGAACTAGTTCTATAATATTTGAAGTTGGTACGCTTTCCTGCCAACTCTTTAAATCGGTTTCTGCGTTATCATTCTCCTCGCCAGATTCTGAATCCAATTCATATTCTTCTAATTTATTCTGAACTAATTGTTCGTCATTTTCTATATTTTCAAACCATAAAAAATCCGAGTCCTCATCGTCAACAAGGTTACAATCCAATTCTTCCGTCATATTTTGATTAATATACAAAATGTTAGCTACAGCTAGATGTATGCCTTGGCTATGGCAAATTTGATGATAAATGCCCATCATCCGTCCCATTTTCTTCATTACGGAAGCTCCATCTGTAACCACGATAATAATATGTTGTTTTAGTACGAGATCGACTCGTTTTAGCTTTTTCTCGACTACTTCGATTGCATTGGTGGCCGTCATTGTGCTATTTATCCTAACCATCCCTAGACTACTAACGTTTTCATCTAACATGTTTAGAAGTCCATTCGTCTATGGAAAAAGAAAACCGTTCTCCGATTTCAATTTGTTTTTTAAATAACTTCATTTGCGAATTCTAAAACTGTTGATCTTAAACCCTTTCTTGTTAAAGGCATTTTAAGTCCTTGAGCTTTCCAGCCATTTTGATCTCACTATTTGTCAATGTTGAAAATGAGATTCTATCTAATGCAGTAGGTTTTGGTAGTATTAATCTAGCAATAGAATTTGAAGATTTTTGAAAATAAGATGTGATAGATTGTGAGGCATTATTATTTGATGCTGTATTATTCGATCTCGAAGGCCCCAATGGAAAAGATTTCAAGTTTAAAATGCTGTGCTTATGCTCCATATGATCTATATATATATATATATATATATATATATATATATATATATATATATATATATATATATATATATATATATATATATATATATATATATATATATATATATATATTTATATATATATATATATATATATATATACATATATATATATATATATATATATATATATATATATATATATATATATATATATATATATATATATATATATATATATATATATATATATATATATATATAAAGAGTTCGCCAAATTCCTTATGAAATATTTTCATTCAAAAGGCTGCCTCGGCTGGCCATGCAGTAGCCTACACGATTGGTCCAATTTTTAAGCACACTATCGATTGTGTGCAGCTGTATTTCACCAATTGCTACACGAATATTGTCCTTTAAAGCATCAATTGTCTCTGGCTTGTCGGCGTAACACTTATCTTTGAGGACACCCCACAAATAATGGTCCAACGGTGTCAAATCGCAGCTCCGAGGTGGCCAAACGACATCAGCTCTGCGACTGATAATGCGATCTTCAAAAACAGGGCGCAAAACATCGAGTGTAGCTTCAGCTGTGTGGCACGTAGCGCCGTCCTGTTGAAACCAAATGTTGCCAATATCCTCCTCTTCAATTTTTGTGAACAAAAATTCGTTCAACATAACCCGATAACGATCGCCATTGACTGTAACGGTCACTCCTTGCTCATTTTCGAAGAAAAATGGCCCAATTATGCCTCTGGACCAAAATCCGCACCAAACAGTGACTTGTTTTGGGTGTACCGGCTTTTCAATGTATGCGTGCGGGTTTTCCTTGCCCTAAATGCGACAATTTTGCTTGTTTACATACCCGCCAAGATCAAAATAGCTTCATCCGAAAAGATGATTTTTTTGGCAAAATCGGCATCTTCTGGGAGTCGATCGCAGGCCCACTCAGCGAAGCGAAAACGCATTGGATGATCAGTTGGAGTCAATTCCTGAACCAATTGGACTTTGTATGGCGTCATACCAAGGTCTTTATGCAAAATTCGTCTCAATGATGTCTCCGAAATGTTCAATTGTTGAGAACGACGGTGAATTGATGTTTATGGCGCATCACGCACACTTTCTGCCACAGTATCAATATTCTCGGGTGTTCGCACTGTTTTTGGCTTTTCACGCTTTAGTTTATCGATGAGGATGCCAGTTTCTTTTACTTTTTTCACAAGATAACGAACATACGGAGCTGACGGTGCTTCCTTTCTTCGAAAATCCGTACGCAATTTTCGCACACATTCTGCAGCATTAACATGATTTTAAAAGTATAATGTCGCAATATTTCCCAGCGTTGTTCAAGCGTATACACAACCATATTCGTTCAGCGGAAGGATAAAACTAATTATCTGTCAAATCAGACATGAGCTAAGTGTTACCATTCACGAAATAAGCACTAGTTGAAAAAAAAACTTTAGATGGCGGACCCGTTATATATATATATATATATATATATATATATATATATATATATATATATATATATATATATATATATGTATGTGAAGTTGTTTTTTGGTGAATTTGAAATGCCGTGGTATACTCGTTTGTCGGTATCACCCATTGTTATAAGCCCTACAATTTCTAAAAGGAATTATTAACGAATATCCAAATATATTGGTTTTAATGAAAAAATAGTCTTACGTATTTTTTGACACTCTCGAACGAAAATTTTAGGTAGGTTAAACTTAGAAATATTAAATACAAGTTCAAATAAACCACGAATATTCACTATACTTTCCTCCTTTATTATTAAACTATTACTACACACTATACAAAAAACCTTAAACAGAAATTCTAAACACAATAATTCACAGTGGATCAATCACTTTACCGTGCGTTCATACGCTTGGATATTTTAGTAAGATTTACATCCGTTCAAAGTTGAATATTTTTCAACTCAAAGGGGGCGTGGTTTATCATCATTTGAGTAATTTTATTTGAGTTTCGGGTTTGGATTTAAATCGTAACGAACATATCCAAGCGTATGAACGCACAGTTAGTCCTAACAAACATTAACGGTTAAATACAAAATACGTACAATTTCATATAATAGTATCTTTCTCTTTCTTCATGTAAAAAATGTACTTTCTCTTTCTTCGCGTATAATAGGAAAAAATTAGTTTTATTCGTCTATTTTCAAACCGTTCTAGCAAAAAAAGTAATCGTTTTTTTTTAAATGAATAATCGATTTATGGTAATTGAAAGCCCGTACGGTGTCAAAATTACGACTGCATTTGTTTCGACCTCGAGCCAGCTTTTCATACTGTTATAAATAATTTAAAAAAAGCCAGATCACTCCCTACGCCGTGGAGTCAGCGTCGCCGACAGTAAACGATCTTTGAAAGAAGAACCAGAACGTGAGTGAGCCAGTAAATAAGTTATCTCTGGTACTTATCCTCCAAGGTCCAACCCTTACATCCATACTTGAAAACGGGTCTGATCATTAATTTTTTCAATTTTGGATTATCCGTTAATAAAATCCGTAGACTTCAGAATTGGTGGTAGAAGATATAAGATCCGATTGTCATCGACACGACGAACCTTAGTATTCTCTCGCACACTATTAACGAGGGTGATAGATACTTTAATCTCATCATTCCTTTAAACGAGTCCTTACCGCTACGTAAATTGCGTCTTGATCTCTAAAACCAGATATTATAGATATTTGAGACTAGTAGAGATATTTTCGACTAGTTGATTTTGAGACCAACGGAAGCTGAACATTGTTCCAATGGTCCAAGAATCTCTTTAACTCCGTTGCCATTTAATCTAATCCCACAGATATCATCTGCATATGAAAAACGTCGATTGGATTGTCGGAGTAAGATATATTTTTCAGGTGTTTCACTTTTACAAATAAGGAGGTAGGAATATCAAAATTTGATTTTCAATCTCAACCAAGCCAACAACATTACTAATCACAAATCACAACAGTTTACATTTTCTGGATATAGTTAATGAGCACACCTTATCTGAATAAAATAAAGAGTTTGACACTCATTTTTAGTTAAAATTTTTCTCAAGCAAGTAGCGGATATCCAAAATATAACAACTAGTCAAACCCTAAACTATTTTGTAAACACTCTTGAACCATGTCTCACAACAACACTAATTGAATCCGCATGAGTTTGAATGCTTCGGTTGTTCGGTTCAGTTTTGTTTGATCACACCATAATACTTAAGTACATAATACTCGTTTTTCATTGCTTACTACTACTATGCTTTTACTTCTCAAAATAATTATAATAGTTAAGCCATCGACATTAAAAGCTCCTCACCCAATGACGAATATTATAATTGTTGAGATTTTGTATCTTGCAAAATCTGTTTTGAAGTTGTATCGAACTGCTTTTAACGACCAAATTATGCTAACCAGAAAATATTTTAAGCTCGTAGCAATTCTAATCAGCTTCAACAATTAATACTTAATTAATAGTCAATTTGTTATTCGCAAAATTATACAAATGAATGGCAACCGGACTCTATGAAATTTAATTTCTACTTTACGCCTTGACAGCTAAATCGTAGAAGCATCTACGTATTGCATAGCTCTATGTCAGACTATATGCCTTAGGAAATGGGTCGGTCGATGAATTCATTAAATTTATTCGTAACAAAAAAATCGAGCTTTTTCACAAGTCCAAGCTTAAACATTAGTATATAAAACGGAGAAATAAGGGTTGTTGCTACTTTTCGATGTTTTAGTATAATGACTTGCAGCTACTCGGTATGTAGTCAATATCCACGATAATAGGTCAACATTGTTTCAAAAACATAAACTTTCAGGTTGTTTGATATTTAGGTATACAATATTGCACCAATTATTTGGGTTTTTCCCACATTTTTGTTTTAATGGACAAAAATGGCTAATGGATCGACACATATTTAAAATTTGGCCACTAATCCAATTTTATAAAATAACCTCGCTGATTAATACTCAGAAGCTTTGGTGATGGGTGTGATCCTGACAGTATACCCTTATCTATTTAAAAAGATATGTGAGTACCCTATTGCTATCTTTCTTAAGTCAATACTTCATAAGCCTCCAGTGTGATCTTCACAAATTTTATAAAATCGTGGAAAGTGGAAGAGATTATACCAGTATACCACCACCTCATGTATCCTAAAACTATTGGAACTATAGTAATTTGTAACAGTTTCAAGGTTATATTCTCACATCATATTTTTTCTTTCGATGAACACGAGTTTTTTGTCCAACAGATCAATATAGTTGAGTTTACCGGCAAGGTGATTAACGTTATCAGAATACACTATCAGATGGATATAGCTTTCACAGATTTCAGTAATTGTCACCATCTTTGGTTAGTCTTTATGAATTTGGATTTTCTCGATAAAATTTATAAAGTGGTTTAACTCATATTATTACGCTACTGCCGGTATTTTTTGATAATATTGGACTGATCTTGGTACAATTGAATTTTATTATCTACACAATTTCTTTTCAAAATTCCCTTTGATCTTATCTAAAACCCACGTATTGACCGCATGGTGACCAATATTCCATTCATAGAAGAATGAAGCGAATAATTATGAGAGAATTAAAGGCAGCAACATATGAGCAAGCCAAAATTGTAAATCGTAATTTACCGATATATCGATTGTAGGTAGGATTTGCAGCGATTTAACAAACCGGTATCATTAGGTTGCATTCACCTGGAATAATTTAAAAGCAATAAGGGAACTGGGTACTATATGAATAAGAGAGGCATTGAACTTAGTTTTTCTTGCTATTTGCGTCTTGTATGTCAAAAAAAATGGTTTTTAGCGTTCGAATAGTTATGGATTCTGTTTAAAATAAGATAAATTATAATTCAAAGGGTAATAGATCTTTTGATTTGTCCGGATATGCTATAACACCAAAACCTAAGTTGGGTATCCATGATCAAAGCTATATTGCTTTGTATGGCACAAGTTAAGAGTATTATTTATTAAGTGAGAACCAACATAACAAAGTGCTTGTTCAGTTGACCTCATAAAACTGAGTCCTTAAAATTCAAAAAAAGAATGGTTTTAGCCTCGGAAATGGTAGTGATTTAAAAGATGAGGAATCGTTGAAAACTTAGATCTATTCCCAATACCAAACTTTGTCCATGAAAATGAGGAATTATTGAGATTGCACCGAAGTTATGAAAAAATGTACTTCCTATAGATGTACAGCAAGTAACGATATATAAAAAAAATTTTTTTTTTTTTTTTTTTTAACGATATATAGAAATTATGATTTATACTGAGTTTACAGATTTGGTAAATCTGTCAACTCTTTTATCGTCTACAATAGATTTCAAATGAAGTGTGCGGTTGTAGTTCAAACAATTATTTCAAACAAATTTTATTATTCCTCCTGCAGAAAAGTAATTAGATCTCATATGATCATGACTTATCGTTCCATAAAAAACCATTGAAAGCTGCTTTTGTCGGTTATATCTCATTAGACTATTATAAATTCACCAATTTACCCAGGAACAAATTTCGATTTATACTCCGAGAAAGTCTCACAGAAGTCATTGATTATAGAACGGAGAGTGCCATTCAACCAATGATGGGTGATATCAACCCTAGATTAATAGAATGTCAAAAACATTTATCTTAAACAAACTAAGACAATCAACACTGGAGCTATATTTGATTTTTCTTCGATTCGACTATATATTCACCCACATTTGAAATTAGAAATTGTGTTGTCGATTTAAACTTTTCATTTCGGCTTACTTCACTGCAAAGTAATACTGTTGTACTATTTATTATATAAAGTAAGCTTTTGGTAATGTTGATGGCAATCTATCACATATCTTAGCTTAAAGCTCAAGATTCTACGGTTCATTTATTTACGTCATACCTTACATCATTATACCTGGATTGGAACCCGGTACCTCTCACTACTTTAAACACTGACTCATCTAGGGCAGTGCCTAGTATTGTGCAAAGCCAATTACAAAAATTAATCCGCTATTATATAGTTGATTTAACTATAGCATTCATTTGCAGATTTGGTTGAGCCCACTGAACGTTGTTTATGGCCAAAAAAACAATATTATATGAAGGTAAAATCACCCACCAATTATAAGAAAGAGAAACGTTTCAATAGACCGTCTGTTTTCTTATTGTTCTATATACGAGTATGTATTAAATTGTTTGTCGATGCTTTCTACTGGAAAATTTAAAATTAATTGACTTGTTTCTTAAGTGTAATGGGACTTGGTTTTCGGTAATTGTAAAATAAAAGAAAAAAATTTATTGCCTTGTGTAGATTTGAAATCGTACTGTTTGGCTATTACTTATAGTATCGATAAATCCAGTATATATATATATATATATATATATATATATATATATATATATATATATATATATATATATATATGTATATATATATATGTATATATATATATATATATATATATATATATATATATATATATATAATATATATATATATATATATATATATATATATATATATATATATATATATATATATATATGTAAACACCTAGGTCCGGCCACAAAAACGTATACCATTCACTAGGAAAGAACTAGAGCCTGCATGGAGAAAGCTAAAGATGAAGAAAAGTGCAGGGCCGGATGGGATCCTACCAGAAGTGCTCAGAATTGCATATGACGTCCACCCAAAAATAATCTTGGTTGTTATAAATCAAGATTTTTAGAATGCAGAATTTCCACGCATCTGGAAGATAGGTAGACTTGTTTTACTGAAAAGGGAAGGGAAACCGGATGAGGTGCCTGCGTCATTTAGCCCACTCTGCCTGTTGGACACCTTTGAGGAAGTAAAGGAGCACCTAGCTTGTCACAGATTAATAGATGAATAGTTCTAATTTAGATGCTTTAGTGGAAGTCATGAGGTTTGTCGTCAAAGCAGCTGACGGATCTAAGCACACACGGCGTATCCCAGTAGTAATTACTCTAGACGTACGGAATGCATTCAATAGCGCAGCTTGGGAGTTAATCTAGCAAATATTTAAGAAATGTCAAGTGAGACTGAGTCTTAGGAATGTTCCTCAGAGCTGGAGGTTACGAGTGGTGTACCACAAGGGTTGGTTGATAGACCACTACTCTGAAATATTCTCCGGTGTTCTCAGAATTTCCTTGCCCAAGGACTCCAAAATGGTGGGATATGCTGATGAGCGGGCAATTATTGTATCGGCGAGATTTGAACAACAACTTGTACAGTGAGTTATAGTGCCAACAGCAAACATTAATGGCAGGAGAATGAAGCTTTCAAGAGCACATAATACAAATGCTGGCAAAGGCG
The DNA here is from genome assembly GCA_963932295.1 of Tipula lateralis. NCBI lineage: Eukaryota > Metazoa > Arthropoda > Insecta > Diptera > Tipulidae > Tipula > Tipula lateralis. Next base: position 158,047,007 of record OZ010737.1, read on the forward strand.
AATAGGATACGAATATGGACATCTAATGCCTGAAGTTGTGCAAATTTAAAAGTAAAAGTCCGGCACAGCGCCCATTAGGGGTTGCCCCACATCGAATATATATATATATATATATATATATATATATATATATATATATATATATATATATATATATATATATATATATATATATATATATATATATATATATATTGGAATTGAAAGTGGCCATTGTAGAGAAAGAGCTAGTCCAGCGTATTTTATCAACTTCGGGCAACAGAAACGAATTGCAGCTAAAACGTCGAGACAGCTTTGATAAATGTTGATTCGGTTGAACATGAATTTAGGGTTCACAAATGACAATTAGGAGTATAAAATTGAACCAGTAGGGGAATTTAAAACGCAAAAGGGGAAAAACCAGCTATTAATTGTAAAAAGGAAGTAGCCATAACGATTCGATTACTATCAATTTTGGCATTAAGTATCTACCAACAGTAAATATAGTCCGTACCCAACAACTATATATTCCTACAATACCCAGACAAACAAGACTGAAGTCTGTTTAGAGGTGTCCTAATCAACTGTTGGTAAATATAATTCTTGGGTACGGACTTCTTAAGAAACTCGTATAGGATTTTGGACAAGAGATAACATAGAGCTGCTACTAGAATGGAACAGATAAAAGTCAATCGTACGGAGGATTATACTGAATCATCGTGAAGTTGTCACTATGGTCGGAGGCATTTATGTGGACCATGGAGAAGAAGCATCGGTCGGCGAACGAAGTGTGTCGTCTGAATGGAAGATATATGCAGTTGCCTTGTTTCGGCATCTCCGTATATGTGGAATTAAGGAGATACTCATGATGAAGATCCGGATTTTGTAAAAACGGGACATCGAACATTACGAAGAGTATTGGGCGAGTATTATATAGAAGCATGTAACATCCACCTTGGAATGAGAGGTACTTTGGAAAAGATTCGTGAACTCTTTTGCTGGGATGTTGAAAGGTAGTAGCACACTGGTGTCGAAAATGTCACCATCGTTTGGGGACCTTGATCACAGTATTAGAACGACTTTACAGGAATGATCCAGTAATAAAATACGATAATGCCATTTTATTCCAAATAGTGACATCTCATAGTGAAAATAGTGAAAGTTAAAACACCGTTCAAAATTATAGCAGGAAATGTAGTGTTAGCCTGTAACCAAATAGTTTGGTCGATTTCATAATTCATAACTGACTGTTTTAATCAGACAATATTACTTTTACAATTTTAAGGGATTCATCTCAGACGTGTGGTTCAAATTTTTGATGTGACCATCAGAGTGGTATGAAAAATTAAAACGAATTTATGACTTAATATTTTTTCATAAATAACTACGAGTAGTAACCAACAATATCGAATATTACAGTAAAAATAATTTTAAATAGTTAGTAAGTAAAATAAGCACAAAATAGGAAAACTTATACTGTATGGTAAACTCAATATATGTACTCGTATGTAAAAGATAAATAAAAAAATATTTATGATAAAAATACACGATAAAATGAACAAGAAAAAATCTAAGCTGTTGACAAAAAATAAACTGAAACTTCATCATTTGTTTAAATCTCTTATTTTGAATATCAAACTTTTCGTATATGTATACTGGAAAAGCACAACCAAAGCACAACTTTTTGTTATGCTGCTTGTTTGAAGATTGTTTTTGAAACTTTTAAATTTTTTCCATTTATGTATTATGCATATGTTTGTGAAGATCCATATAGAACGTAAACATTCCAATCACTGATGGTACGAAATGAATACTGTTCGTCACAAGACTTAATATATAACAAATGTAGAAGTATAGTGATGTTTACACTTTATAAAAGCTTTAATGAATTTAAAACTCTTTGTGTAGTGGCGTATGTTACTTTAATTTAAGTTAATAAATTTAAGTGATAACATAGTGAAGGATTTAACACTTGTTAAGTTTTTTGTTATGCTGCTTGTTTGAAGATTGTTTTTGAAACTTTTAAATTTTTTCCATTTATGTATTATGCATATGTTTGTGAAGATCCATATAGAACGTAAACATTCCAATCACTGATGGTACGAAATGAATACTGTTCGTCACAAGACTTAATATATAACAAATGTAGAAGTATAGTGATGTTTACACTTTATAAAAGCTTTAATGAATTTAAAACTCTTTGTGTAGTGGCGTATGTTACTTTAATTTAAGTTAATAAATTTAAGTGATAACATAGTGAAGGATTTAACACTTGTTAAGTTTTTTTTAAAATTTTATAACTATGCAATCTGTTTTGGGACTCAAGGCACTCCCAACTCTTCCGCGGTTCGATTAGATGTCCGATTCACCTGACCATCTGCACATTGCATAGCTCCATGCTAGCCTATAGTACTGACATGGAAGATGGGTCGGCCCATGGATTCTACACTCAAACAGAGGCTCATAGTTGTGTTCATTCACACCACCGATCGAAATCAAGTGGTGGAAAATCCCTTTTGCATCCTGCCCCTATCGAGATTCAAATCCGGTATCTCCCGCTCCAACTGACGCAGCTTTAACCACTGCACTACCTGGGCGGTGCTTGTAAAGTTTAATTAATCATATGAGTGTGTTCATTTTCTGATACGCTCGACATACAAAGTCGGTAGTAAAACCACCTTAAGACTGCACTTAATACATATAATGGGATCCACCAAGTTTAGTACTTAAGCATAAACCTTTGAGTTTCATAATTCAAAACACATCTCAAAGGAATTCTGTAAAATCAGGCGTAATCAGGCGAGCTCACAATCGTTGCTGTTCGGAAGACCACTAGAAGTAAAGGAACGAGTGGCTCAGAAAGAATACTAGGCAAAATTAAAAATATCACATGAACTGGCCAGAGGTGGAGACAGCTTGGTGATTAAAGGTGAAGTAGACGGTGGATTCATATCATGACACATTGGTTTGGAAAGCATGAGGAAGATTGTGCGAGAGCCTATTTAATAAGGTGTAGTATTCAACCAATGCGGGAATTAAAAGTTTAAATGACATATGGTGAGAAGCAGTTATTTACTGTAAAAAGGAAGTTGCCATAGGAATCGATAATAATCAATTTTGGAGTACTGGTGGAAGATATAGTGGATAAAGTTACCTTGGGTAGGGACTTCTTGAGAAAAATGGATTTATACTAGATTTTGGAGAAGGTTTGAAGAAATGATTCATCTAGTGAAAGATGCTCTTCGGGCCGTATAAGTTATTTTAAAATTATTTATAATCTTTTTTATAAATCTAGCATTGTGACTGGAAATATCGTACGACGGTTTTGACCTAAACAAGGAGATTGACCTAAAATACAAATACCTTATTTTAAGGGTTCTAATTATGCCCACCAACAAGCATAAACTTTGAATGACATAATTTGTATGTTTCAGAAGACTGAAACAACACTGTCCGAAGTATAGCACGTTTCTCTAAATAGTGCTTGCTCGCCATCTCGTTTACAACTACCAAGGTCATACAAAAATTAAATTGAATATATTGTAATAGAGTTTTTCAGATGGAGTTCTACGTTAGTAAAAATGAATTTTGTCTTTCAGGGTCATCAGTGGATGGGAATGTTTTGATAACGCAGAGGAAGTTGATAAGATGATTATAGTTTATTTAAGAAATCAATTCAAGCAGTAATGGCCGGCATTATTTCTGTATATTTGTGTCATTTTAGACGACTTTATCGATTTTTAGGAATTATTTGTGATATCCGATGCTTAAAAGTTTTCACGACTAAAAGTTTGACCAGTAGATTTTCTCAAAAATAATTCTTGCGGTATGGTGTTTAGTTGAATGGACGTTGATGGAAATTATCCCGATCGATATAATAATAATATCAATAACAAGCCACGGTAAATAAACAAACACTGGTGCGGCTCTTGAAGAACTTGTTGTTAATCCTAAACAGTTTATCTTTAAGCTTAAGAAACTTTTCGGAGAGCTAGTTAGTCAATGATACTCTTGTATTCTCCGGTAAATGTAAACATTTTAAATCATCCATCATCCGTTTCGGGCACCTCCATTTTGTTATGGCTAAATTTTGCCCTTATAACTATTACATACCAAAAATGAATAACAGTTTATCCGAACTGGAGAACTCAGGCTATTTAATTTATCACTAGCACCATCACAAGAAAGAAGTCTAGAAGCCGTACATAAGCGACCAAATAAACACGAAGCAGTGAATGAGTTCACTTCTATGATTTACTAGTATGAATAGTAGTAAAACATTAAGAATTGCCAACTGGAATGCAAATGGCCTATTGCCACAAATTCCGGAGCTAGAAATTTTTTTAAACATGGATAAGATAGACATATGTCTAATATCGGAAACCCATTTCACAAATGTATCGTGCGTAAAAATTCGTGGATATCACTGCTACCATGCTATCCACCCATCAGGAAAAGCGAGAGGAGGATCAACTATTTTCGTTAAAGAAAATATCAAACACTACGAAGGAGTAAAAATAGAAAAGGAAAATATGCAAGTATCAACCATTAAAATTCGACTCAATAATGAAAAGGAGTATAGCATTTCATCTATATACTGCCCACCGCGATATCAATTGGCTAAAGAAAATTATATCGCGTTATTTAAATCGCTTGGAGTCAACTTCATAATTGGAGGGGACTTTAATGCTAAGAATACGTTACGTACTGGGGATCGAGACTGTCAACACGTAAGGGTCAAGATCTATATACGGCAGAACAAGAATTAAACTGCGAGTTTTATTCTGGGGGTAAACCAACATACTGGCCTACAGATAAAAACAAAATCCCAGATTTAATAGACTTCTTTGTAACAAAAGGAGCATCAGAAAACTATGTAGTGATAGAAAACAGTGAAGGAATATGGTCAGATCACACACCTGTTATTATGACAATGAGTGCAACCATAATCAAGAAAGTGAATTTGCCTAAACTAACAAACAAGAGAACAAATTGGGATGTTTTCCGGAAGCTAGTAGAAAACAGTACGGTTTTACAAGTACCAATTTAAACTCCGACACAACTCAATGATCAAGTAGAAATATTAAATAATAATATAATTCAAGCAGCGTGGCAGAGTACGCCCATTAGTCAATATAAAGTGCCAAAGAAAAACAACTATTCATTGGAAGTGAGAGATTTGGTTAGTGAAAAGCGGAAAGCTCGAAAAGTTTGGCAGCGGAATCGAGCATCACAAAGTAAATCGAGACTTAATTATTTAAGCAACAAATTAAAGCAGTTAATCAAAGAAATGAAAAACAATTCGATAAGTGAATATCTAACTGGTCTTTCCAGCCAAAACGACACTGACTATTCACTTTGGAAAGCAACGAAAGGACTTAAACGACCAAATAAGCAGATACCTCCTATCAAAAAGAACGATGGATCTTGGGCAAGAAGTGGTAAGGGGAAGGGTGTCTTGTTTGCAGCCCACCTCGAAAACACATTCCAGCCCCTTCCAAGGCAATCAGCGGAAGAAAATATAAACCCAGTTAGAAAAGTGGATAACCTAATCATCAAACCAGTGACATTACAAGAGCTAAAATATGAAAATATTAACAACTTGAGTTCAAAAAAATGTCCTGGTTATGACCTAATTTCAGGTCAAATAGTAAAAGAACTTCCCGAAATAGGCTTACGAAAACTGCTTCAACTAATAAACGCAGCATTCAGACTGAAATACGTCCCATACCAATGGAAGGTTGCAGAAGTGATAATGATGCCAAAACCGAATAAGCCGCCTAACGTTAAAACCTCGTACAGGCCTATTTCGCTTCTTCCTATAATTTCGAAGTTGTTCGAAAAATTATTGCTGAAAAGGCTAAAACCAGTTATAGAGGAAAGAAAACTAATCCCACCACATCAGTTTGGCTTTATAGAGAGACATTCTACTATAGACCAATTACATAGGGTTACCGATTTAATTGAAGATTCACTAGAAAAGAAGAAAATCTGTTCAACTATCTTTTTGGATGTTGCACAAGCCTTCGATAAAGTATGGCATCAAGGACTAGAATATAAACTATATCGAGACCTGCCAAAGCAATTTTACCAGATATTAAAATCTTATCTAGCTGATATTTTCGAGTTAAATTTGAAGATGAATACTCTGACCTTAGACAAATATCGGATGGAGTTCCACAAGGAAGTGTTCTGGGACCAATACTATATTTACTTTATACAAGAGATGTTCCAAATACAAAAGATACAAGCATTGCAACGTTTGCAGATGATACAGCAATCCTAGCAGTAGGAGACAGTATAGAAGAGTCAACTAGTAAATTACAAAATGCCACTAATGCAATAAGTAAATGGACAAAGAAATGGCGCATTCAGCTGAATCAAACGAAATCCATACATGTCAACTTTACTAACAGAACAGTTAACTGTATTCCAGTTCTACTGAACTCGCATCCAATTCCGCATGCGAACACAGCGAAATATTTAGGCATGACTCTTGATGCTAAGCTGAAGTGGAAAGAGCACGTTAAAAAGAAAAAAGAAGAACTAAACATCAAATACAGAAAATGTACTGGCTCTTAGGGAGAAAATCTGAGCTAACAGTACATAATAAGCTACTATTATATCGGCAAATATTGAAACCTATATGAACATATGGTATAGAACTGTGGGGTTGTACCAAGAAGAGCAATGTTAAAATAATTCAAACCTTTCAAAATAAAGTTCTACGTATCATTGTGAATGCACCATGGTACATAAGAAACGACAACCTTCATAAGGACCTAAAGATGGAATACGTTAGCGAAGAAATCAAGAAACATGCGAAGAAACAAGCACAACGGCTCGGTCAACATCAAAATGCAGATATGCGTAATATTATGACCAACACAGACCCAGTTAGAAGGCTTCGAAGGACGAAACCTTTAGATTTGGGGCGGTTAATGTAATCTTATAATATATTTGGAGCTAACCAGTGGGTTAAACTCAACAAAAACTAACAAATTTACTAAAGATAAGTTACTAGATGAATTATATTCAGTTGTAATAAAATCAAAAACTAGTACCATTCCAAAAGTTATTAAGTTCTTCTATATGATATTATAAAGAAAAGTTTCCACTTTCTATGCCAAATGACATCAGAGGCATGATGCAAAACGGTTTTCTCACCATCTGTTTACGAACCGTGGTGCGAATGAACTTTGATTCACTTTTGGAGTGCAAAAATCAAGGGCTGCCCATGTCAGTACCATAGGCTAGTAAGGAGCCATGCAATGTGCAGATGGCTCCACGTACATCGGACCTATAGCCGTAAATCCTCGATTTGGCTATGTACTGGTGTACAGTAGAACCAGAATAAGCGAACCGCAAGATAGTTGTGAGAGCCTTGAGCCCAAACTATTTTTCCTACTGGATAGTGGCTCCCCTATTATATATATGTTTACAATAAAGCTCTAATCTAAGATTAAACAAAAAATTAAGTTTTAACACAAATCAATAAATGTGTACTCGTTAATCGAATTTAAGCGTCTTATTTATCCCGAATAATATTCAGTCTTGGAGTTAGTACATCTTTATTATTTATAAATGAACTTTATATGCCCATTAGCTTTATTTCCCGCGGTTGTGATTATATATAAATTTCTTCCGTTGTTTACGTTTCGTTGTACGTGAGTTCATTATGTATACATAATAGGATATGTACATGATTTAGGTGAATTTGGGTTTTATTATATAGCGTACAATATAAGCTTGTACATTAACATAATTAAAGCTTTTTTCAAAAATTTTGGCACTACAAAACGATGTGGTATTATACTGATTAGATTTGTATCAGTGATGAATATGAAATGTGAAAAGCGTTACTATAGTGGGGTGATGGACTTTAATTTGGGTTCATTTCGATCTACAAGAGATAACCGCACACATTAAAATGAAAATAGGAAACAGTTTTCAAATTAATCTATCTGTGCATCTAGTACGCATAAAACATTTGATGCCTATATAATATATAGGTCATAATGATACATAATCCCCGGACCATGTGTATGTTTTTTTCAGTATTTTAAACTACGTTTTGTGTGACGTGTTTTTCCAAGAACAATTAAATTATATTTTTGCATCAAATCAGGACAATTTATATGAGCTGTTTTATATAACAACTATAAACATCAACATCATTCCACAACAGCAATCAAAATGATAGCATCAATCAAAAATGTGTGAGCTGCCATTGTGTTATTAAATATAAGATTATTGGCATCAGTTTTTAAAAAGGGCCGTAAACGGTTCTAACCATGTTTCAACGGAGACCTCAAATGCTCTGATAACATTTTTTTTATCTATACGTCCTTACCTTACGTCATTACAGCCATATCGAGGACGTACGGCTATAGGTCCGATTTAGGTAGAAGCAATTGCATAGCTCCTGCATATCATTGCATAGCTTCATGACATGGAAGATAGGTTGGCCCATGAATTCTGCACTCCAACAGGAGGTTATAGATGCGTTCATTCACACATCTATGACACACACATCATTTTTTATGTCATTCCGATGCATTTTAATGACGAGAATCGATCTCGAGACTATGGCATTCTAAAGACAGATTCTTATAATCGCTATTCGAATGTTTTGATTTTGAAACGAAGATAAATACTTGATGTGGATCTGTGCCCTAAAAACATGCAGTGCAAGAAAGAGAGAATTTAAATGAGGGCAAAATTTAAACGTGTGACCAAGTTCTACTCACGACTTAGAGAATAATAGGATTGATTTGTCTATGAAGCTGTATATAATATGACTACTATGCAATAAGCGGAGTTTCTTATACATATAGCGTTTTACCCATTGGATATCATTTTGATTGCGGGAATTCAAATTCAATCAATTAGACATATAATACTGAAGTGGGTACAATTCTGCCTCTTTACGAAAATTAAGATTTAGAAAGTTTTTTAATTGAAAACTAAAGAACTCTAAGTATACTCGTATATGATACAAAATGGACAAAAATCATACGAAGTACAATTCTAATTATAACATGTTGGTTCAATATTTTCAATCAGTTTACAAACTAGAAAATTTCGATAAAATAGCCACAAATGGTGGCTAAGCTCATTAACCTGGATTTTGATATGTTCAGATATGGTCTTGTCCTAACGGCATACCAGCCAGCATAATCCAAAAAGACAGTCAGCTGAGGGGATAGTAGTCGACGAATCGAATCTTAAACGATCAAAAACGCAACAGTCGGCCGATAAGGTGAAATCGTTTGTATTTTGGGTTTGCGAACGGAATAATATTCATCAACTACTTACTGTGCACTTTTGGATCGATTGAAGGCTGGAATCGAAAAAAGGGCCACATTTGAAAAAAAAATGTTATCACTAAGATAATGCACCATGTCAAAGATAGATGAAAACGATGGCAAAATAGGATGAATTGGGCTTCGAAATACTTACATATACCCACCCACCATATTCGTTTGCACCATAGACGTTTTGCTGTTTTCAGATCTTAAGAGAATGCTTGCTGGAAATAAATTTAAGTCCATTGATGAAGTAATCGCTAAAAGATAAATCGTTCTATAAAAGTGGTATAGCAAATTGGAAAATCCCTATACTCGTTGTATCGCCCTCGAAAGCCACTATGTTGAATTATAAAAGCGATTTTTGTTAAAATTTTGTTTTTTTCTTACTTATCCTACGGACATATTGAAAAATACCATATTGAACCATCGCTAGAGCTTACATCATAGAATACCATATGTCGTCAATATGTCCAGAAAAAATCCTCCATACAACTATCTTCAGGTTAAAGCTGCGGCAGTTGGAGTGGAAGGAGGCTGGCATGGAGCTATGCAACGTACAGATGGTTGAGAAAATCGGACCTATTTGGTTGTAATGGCGTACAAGCAAGGACGTAAATAAGGGAACCGCGAACAAGGAGGGAGCCTTGAGCTCCAAAATAGATTAAAGATTAGATAAATAACTCCATTCGAAAACAGACGGGAGTTGTTAAATAGTGTGTTCATTAACATTTTATTACAACATATCATCATATCGACAAATTCATATTGGAAGTATAAGTAGGTAAAGTTGTTGTGGCTGCTTTCGAACACTTAGACCGCCGATGGTCCGTTGTGATTCCACTCTCTTTGTACGGCTGTAGGTCCGAATTTTCGTAGAACCATCTGCGCATTACATAGCTCCATGTCAGCCTATAGTACTGACATGACAGAGGCTCCACATTTATGTTCATTTTTACACCACCGATCGCACCGCCCAAACGATCGAAGGTGAAAAACCCATTTGCATCTTGCCCCGAATCGAGATTCGAACCTGGTACCTCCCGGTCCAACTGCCGCAGCTCTAACCACTGCGTCACCTGGGTGGTCAAGTAAGTATAAGTAATATTTAGATAAAATCTACAAACTCATGAATTACTACGATCGGGAGTGTACACATAACAAATAAGCACGATGGTTTACATTTTTGTCCTCTAGTGGTATCAAACCAGACACTTATCTGTCAATTTCTAGTGGGTACTAATATTCGTAATAACTTATTTCTTTCTTTTTCAGATAAATTGCTACTCGATTGTATAAACTCTTTTAAGTCAAAGCTTCTTTTCAGTTTGATGTCAATTACGTCTCAAAGCTTTAGGTAACATTTTACTTCAGCTCAAGTATAATTGTTTACGATTCAACTTCACACAGACGCACGCAAAGGTGGTCTTGGCGCTGCCATGCTGTAAAAACCTTTGGTAAAATAATTATCATAGTTATGGACAAGTTGGCTATTATTTATGGTCTAGCTCGTTTCCAAGTTTGTCTTGGGAGAGTTCCATTTACCATCTTACCTGATAAAAAGATGTAAATTCAAGAACTCCTAGGCGGGAATTGGAAAAATGTAACGTCAAAATCAAAGAGCGTCGTACAACTGTAATGGGTCATGCCGATTAAGGACATCGGACATCAAACTTCAATAGTTGCTTTCATTGCCACTTCCGATATTGATTTTCAGTTAAATATTACGAAGCACCATGACTCAGCAACTCAAAAATTATCGAAAATAAAGTATCACCGGTTTATCAAATGACTGATGGTATGATTTATGTTGCAATAGAAATGGAGTAGCAACTCATAGAGGAAAGATTTATGACCCGATCGGGGTGTTCTTGTTTTATGTCTTCCGAATTTGATTACTATATAGATAAATATAATGCCTGGCTTGTTAAAGTTGCTGGAGCCTTACATGTAGAACCTATCCTTATAATTTTGTTAGAATAGTTTAAAGAACCAATGCAACATTAAGATGGGACAAATAAAATTAAAACTGTTGAAAAAACTTTAAACAATACGGTATACAGGTCTATTAGGGCCAATGCCTAGTCAATTATTGTTCGGTGTGGTTCAAAGAGCTGCTGCTTCCAATAATAGTCAGAAATAACTGAAAATGGTTTGAAGAAAATTTTAAAGTTGAAAGAAGTTATGTGGTTATGCCTGGAGAATGGAAAGTGGTTATGCCCAATATTCAAGAAGCGTGATCGCTTGAAATGCAAGAACTATTGCGGTATAGCGTTCAAGTTACTGTCATTAATTATCTTGGGAAGGATTACTCTACTGGCGGAGGAAATTGTCGATGACTACCAAGAAGGATTCCGTCCAAATCGGTCAGTCACTGATCAAGTTTTTTCGCTACAGATGATTCTTTCCAAATACTATAAAACATCTCGCGATGTACAACAGGTATGACTCGATCAATAGAGAGAGAGAATGAAATCGTGAATGAAATCAAAAGACAGCGAGTACGCTGGCTCGGTCACGTTTTGCGTGCTGATACTAACCGAATGACGAAAAGGTCGCTGTCGGCGACGATGTCTCCACGGCGTAGAGAACGATCTAGCATCTTAAGGTTGTTTACAACAGTATGAAGCCAACTCGTGATCGAAACCAAAGGAGTCAGATTGTTGACATGGTACGGGCCAACAATGGCCTCTAAAAACCGTTAAAAAATAATGAAAGAATACAATTGTTAACAAATAATAGAATGAGAGAAAGGGAATGGTGCTTCACGAAACATTCAGGTTTTCACGTGATAATGAATAATACTAGGGTTACTTTATATACCTTATCCTCTGAAAATTGTGTTCGTTAGATATTTATGCATTTCAAAGTAATGCGGATTACTTTGAATTCGCAAACACAAACGCGGATTATCAGCAATTCGTTGAAAGAAGGATTTTGGGGTCAAAAAACACTTTGTTGGCAACAAAGTGTTTTTTGACATAAATAATTTTTTCTTTGTTAAAATTAGACATTTTGATGGTTTTGTTTTCTAGATTTTGACGTTTTTCCATTAAAATAATTTCAAATGTTTTCGTTATAATTCGTAGAGAAAACAGTGGATGCATTCGAGTGAAAATGCACTTGGATGCTCTTAAAATATCACTATAAGCTTTAGTATTTTTGTGTATTGAGTTGGGTTTAAATATTTTGTTTCGATTGTTATTGGTAGGATTTCGCTATATGTAGTTGAAATTAAATGAAAATTTCAACATTATACCAATTGTGCTCTAGCTGCCATTCTATAAAAGCATAGACATCGTAAATGTGGAGTTCTTTAGAAAATAAAATAAATAAACTACAGTGGTATGAGGAGTCACTCAACTGGTCGGTCAAGATTTGGCTGAAATTCTACAGAAAACTCACTTTTGACATTATATGGATATATGGATATATATATATATATATATATATATATATATATATATATATATATATATATATATATATATATATATATATATATATATATTATATATATATATAAATATATATATATATATATATATATATATATATATATATATATATATATATATATATATATATATACCGTTGACCAAAAACTAACATGCAACCGGATGACATAGAAACGTGTTTGAATGCAAAAATCATTCGTTGGGGTGACCACATATAATGTGCACCAATCGTTTAAAAATGGTTCAAAAAGGTGTCATTTGAGACGCGGTAAGGGCCGTTTACGACCTCTAAGCCATAGATTATATATATATATATATATATATATATATATATATATATATATATATATATATATATATATATATGTATATATATATATATATATATATATATATATATATATATATATATAAATATATATATATATATATATATATATATATATATATATATATATATATATATATATATATATATATTTATTTTTTTAAATTCATATGAGATATTTTGGAACATACATATGTTTTAAAATTATTTGTAATTTACAGAATCTAATAGTTGCTGTGAGTCATATAAACATATCAGATTAGGTAAAAATTTTGCACCGCTTATACTTTAATGGGATTTTGTGGTGTGCGAAATAATTGCGAAATAATTTAAAACTTCAGCAAACAATTTATAAAATTCATTTTCTCTGCTATGTATACAAGTTAAAATTAGTATTTAGTAGTATAGCCTTTGGCTTTTATCACAGCACTCATTCGTCGAGGCATTGAGTTTATTAAACTTTGACTCCTTTCAACGGGAATGGACAACCATGCAGATTTGGTTATTTCCCATAATTGCTTCGAGTTTCTTGGGTTGGAGTTGGAAATCTTTTTTTTTTTATATCGGTCCACAAATTCTCAATTGGATTGAGATCAGGTGATTGAGCAGGCCACTCCATAACATTAATTTTATTTCGCAAGAACCACCTTTGCCTTTTTAAAAGTACGTTTCGGATCATTGTCTTGTAGCGTGACCCATTTAAGCGACATTTCGTATTCTACATAAGGTAGCATAACGGTTTCCTTAATCCAATATGTCGGACCGATGCCGACCCACGAATAACAACCCCAAACCATTATATTTCCACCTCCATGTATTGTAATCGGTGTTCTTTGGACATACTGAAGTATACTACTATTTAGGACTCGTCCGTAAATAAAATATTACGCCATTTTTCAAGGGGCCAATTGTCATGATTTTTGGCATAAGTTATACGCACCTTCACTTGTCGCTTATTTAAAAATGGCACCTTCGTAGGCCTCAACCCTTTGAAATTTGCTGTTAAATGGTGGTAAACGTTTTCTAATTGTTGAGGTATCTATATCTAAATTAAGATCTTGTGTGAACTTCGTTGAGGTATAAAAAGGTATAAATAGTATACCTTCGTTGAGGTATAAATTTCTTTTCGCACAAATCACGATGTCCCGGCCAGTTTGATTCGAAGTTTTTCGTTTTCTTCCTCGTGTTTCTTGTTTTTCTTTGTGCTTAACAGCATTGGATATAACCAGGTGAACATTCCAACATTTGATGGATAAATTTATATGTTTTTCCTCCTTTGATTAATGTTTAAATTAAATATCTTCGCTCTTCGGAACAATGCTTTCCCCGGCCCATTATTATTTAAATAATTTTTTTTGTTTATAAAATTTTTATAATTTTATTTATCTTATGATATCAGAACCACTATTCTTGACCACCTCTATTTTAAATAATAATCAATAAGAGACTACTTTTATTTCGACCATAAAAATTTAGACTGACAATCGAACATAAGGGGAATCCCGAACTTGTTTGAGAAAAAAATTACAAAGAGCGTTTGGTTTATGTTCAGTGAACATTAAAAAATTCATTTTGATAATAGATGTCAATAGACGTCAATCATGAAAGGATATGTTTATAAACACAAAACCTAAAATACAGGTACACACTACTATTATTTCGCACACGACCATATTTATACATATATATGTATATATATATATATATATATATATATATATATATATATATATATATATATATATATATATATATATATATATATATATCAGTGCTTAGTCATATTTTAACCACTTCAAATGTGCCTTGTTTGCCTTAGTTTTGGTTACATCTTTATTATTATATTTGAAAAGAGAGTGAGAGTAAATGATCGTTTTACTTTTTTCTAAAAAGTTAATATAGGAGTACCGTAAGGATCAGTTCTGGGTCTGTTGTTGTTTCTTATCTGTATAAATTCTAATTTAAATAGGAGCAGTGCAGGTTCTGGCTGTAGCTTATACCGCTTTTTCCACAACTTAATTATTTTCTATTGTGAATTCTGACCTTCAGGTTTTACGTATGTGACTTGCATGTCTTATATTAAGTGAAAAACAAGTTTTATGTAAGGCTACAAATCAGGGATGCTAACTGTTTCTGATTGATTAGAAATAATATAACACAGGTGTACTGTGTAGTCTACCACTTATTGTCATAATGATAAATGTTTTTACATTGAGCCTCTGCAACTTTGTAAGGACATTGGAACTTATATATTCAATTATATATGCTTGCAGTATCTTAATGATTTTGTCTATTATCTTGCCCTTTATTCAGAGTTTTAAATATTCGTTCCTTGCAACATTTATAATTTTATGATCGTATCAACCATAATCTTCTTTACAAGATACCCTACAAACGAGCTTAATAAAGTAAGACTAAGGTCAACTTTTATTTTGTCTATTAGATTCAATGTAGCGAATCAACTCGTAGCGATTCATTTGTATTAGATTAGAACAAGTTTAATTGAAAATAAATATCGACTTACCTGAAGTACTTTGTGTTGGTATGCAAGTAAGTCGATATCTGTCAGTAGTAATTCTTTCAAAATCTCAAACTGTTCAATGTTCTTTTTGTGTAGGTTGTTTTTGTCTAGGGCCCAATAATTCCCACGATGATGTCTATGAGATATACATAATCCGCGAACATTATAGTGAGAGGTAATAAGGTCCTAAACAAACATCATCAATTAAGTGGCCGTCTTTATTGACCAAAGCTAAAGGTGTCCTTTTTGTTGCGTTTGCACTATCTTTTTGAGCATCTCGGGCGGTATAATGATGATTTCGACACGAATGATTTCCTTGTGCTCGTCAATATTCTAACGCTTGCTGGTGTACACTTTGATTGTAAAATAAACCAACAAAAACAAGTGGTGGGTTCAATTATGGAGATCTGGGTGGTGTGTTAATGTCGCTTCTTTGTGACAGACGTTTAGACAATTTTTGTTTCTGAAACTGAATTACTTGATTTGCAGTTTCTCATGGCACACCGTTTTGTCGAAACCAATAACCGTCAAGACATATTTCACGCATTTGAGAACAGACTTGATAAGCCTTTATCGATTTGCATAGACTATTTCGTTTTCTCTGAAAAATATGCCCAATGATGGTTTTGGTGAAATTGACAGCCCAAACAGATACTTTTGGATCATAGAATGGAGTTTCATGAAAAATATCAGTGTCTACTATTCAAGCGAATGTTTGTCCGTATTCTAAGCAACGTTGACCAACAGTTACCAACAGGCAATATTATTTGTGTTAATTGTATAAACAGTTTAAACGGAAACAAATGCAAATCATGCTTCAAACTGCTCCGCAAAGTGGTTTCGATAAAGTTCAACTATTGAGCACTGTGGAGAAACCATCTTTTTAAGGTTCTGAGCTACACGTTTTCTGACCACTTTAACTACTTTATTAGAACATATTGGTCCTTGACTGTTTTGTGCGCAACAAAATTTGATACCAAACCAAAGAGAATAAATATAAAGAGGAATATCTTATATGAAACGCGGTTGCATATAAACTAAAAATATTACTGAGTTTTTTGGTCATGGCAAACGAAATACGATAAACATATATGTTTTATTTCGTTTACTCTTTCGAACGACAGCAAAAAATTTTTTTTGACTATTTTAAAACCTCGCTTAATATTTGATATTATATTGAATTATAATATGAAATAGAAAGCGAAGTTTTGAAATAGTCAAAAAATTTTTTTAATGTCGTTCGAAAGAGAAAACAAAATAAAAAAATTATATGTTTATCCTATTTCCTTTGCCATCACCAAATAACTCAGAAATATTTTAAAATTTTTAGTTTATATGAGATCAGTGGATCTGTACAGACTAGCGATAGAGGAGATAGGCGAATTGTGGCCAGGCGCAAAGTTTGCGCGAAGGGAAGAAATTCCTTGAAGACAAGGGCGCGCGTCTGGCTACCAATCAAGCCAAAAAGTAGGAGTGAGGTGCTGGATACCATTAGGGTCAGCAACCCTGATCTTCCGACGGAGAACTGGAAGGTCGTTAGGAAAGAGCAGGCCAAGGGAAACTTTCGTTTGTCAGTATTGGTGATAAACAAGAAGTGCCTTGCTCCTCTTGCCAAGTCAAAGGGGATTATTGGTTTCGGGTCGGTTCCCCTCAACGTTTATAAACAAAACCAAGATCTGTGGTCTTTGAATGAAGGAGTATAGTATTCTATACTCAAGAGGTTCTGGGAGGATCAGAACCTGTATTCTAGAGAAAGATAACCTACCTAAATCTTTTCTTTCTTTCCCAGCACAGCGATATGGATATAGAGACGGCCAGTCTGGAGGTTGGTAACAACAAAATCTGGCTGGTGGCTTGCTACATAGGGCAGGAGAAGGAGGTATGATTCTGGGCTGCGATGTTAACGTGCATCATACGATCTGGGGAAGTTCGGACATCAATGAAAGGAGTGAGACACTTTTTAACTATTTGTTGGAAACGAACCTGTATGTCTGTAATATTAGACGATAGTCCATATTTATTATTAATAATAGGAAGGAAGTTCTCGATGTGATCATCAGAGAATATTTTTCATATGATTGTAGAGTAGAAAGTAGGGAAGGAACATTCCTTCTCTGACCACCGTTATATAACCTTTAATTTCAACATTTGCTTCGCTTTCCAGACAACAAACTGGAGTAGGTATAGGGAAGTCCTTAAGCGAGTAATGCCGTCCGGGGTCTCGGAGCCTCCAGCGACCATTGACGGCATGGTGAAATCCGTATCACCTTGTAACCAAGCTTGTAACCGTTTCACAAGTTTGTTTGTTGTCCAAAGAATTGGGAACCAGAAAGAAGTCTTGCAGAACGGCGTTTAATAAAGCCAAGAGGACCAGAGAACCTCAGGACTGGGACTCGTACAAGGAGATGCTGAGACTATATAAGAGAGAATTGAAGAAGGCACAAAGGAGCTTCTGGGGGCTTTTCTGTGACAAAATGGAAGATGTCTCGGAAACTTTGTGCCTTCGGAAGATTCTCTCCATTAATCCAACGAACATAGGTTACCTAAATAAACCTGATGGTTCATGGACCGAGTCCAGTGAGGAATCCCTACAAAATTCTCATGGAAACTCACTGCTCGGGAAGTTTGGAAAACTCGATGGAACTGAAAGCGTCGGGAGAAGCTTGTTCGCTGCGCGCACCGGGTACGCACAATTGAGAGATCAATTCACTCAAAGGAGTATTGTATAGAAGCTTTTCTTGATATTGAGGGCGCCTTTAATAACGTTCAGACAGATGCAATCCTGAAAGGATTATCGTTCATGGAAGTGGAATCCTCCATAATCAAGTTGATCAGTCATATGCTGGGAAGCAGGACTGTAAGCTCAGAGTTAGGGGAGGCAACCATAAGAAGGCGAGTGGTTAGGGGAACCCCACAGAGAGGAGTCTTGTCATCTCTTCTCTGGAACATGGTGATCCATGGATTACTTCTGGAGTTGGAGAGGAAAGGTATCGGAGTGGTTGCCTACGCTGATGACGTAACGATCATGGTGTCAGGTAAATTCTTACCGACCATTAAGGAGGTAATGTAGAATGTGCTTCTTATTATTACAAGATGGGCCAGTAAATGTGGATTGGAAGTCAATCCATCTAAGACTGAGCTGGTACTCTTCACTAAGAAATATAAAATTCCGGCAGTTGACCCACCTACCATAAATGGCACTAAACGGGCCTTTAATGATAAAGCGAGATTTCTGGGTGTAATCTTAGACAGTAAACTAAGCTGGAAGCCGAACATCGTGGAGAGAATCAGCAAAGCTACGACGGCGATGTGCATTCGTGTAGGAATGCAATAGGCAGACGAAGTAGGTCATGTGACACCTTCTTTCAGTCGAAATCTATGGCAAACAGATGGCAGCTTACTTAGCCACAAGACTAACGGCCGTGTCTCAGTGGAAACATCTTCAGGCAGGTCACTCGACAATAATTAGTTCGCTAAAAAAGGAAATGGGGAACCTTGATTATATTACACCGATATTACGCTTCGAAAAAGGTTTTCAAACCTGAATCCCTTCAAGAGAATTCTGGGGGAATAAGCTAGCAATTCTACAAGGACGGCTCAAATCTAGATGGTAAGGTCGGACCTGTTCTGTTCTGTGGAGCATTAAATATAAGCACTTCCGTTCGTCGCCCTGACCACTGCAGTGTGTACTAGCAGAGATAATAGCGATTGAGGAAGCCTGGAGCTGGTTGAGGCATAACGTGATGTCCAAGAGGGATATCACGATTTATGTGGACAGTTAGGCGGCTATCAAGTCGCTGGAAGCAGTGCTGTTGAAGTCTAGGGTGGCATTGGGTTGCCACTCGCCTCTTAACGAGATGAGTGAGCATTTCAATATTCAGGTTATCTGGGTTCCGGGCCATTCTGACGTCGAGAGTAACTGCAGGGCAGACGAACTAACTAAGCAAGGTACAACTCTTTAGTTGAAGCCTGAGAGGGCTAATGTGGGGAGGCTTACAGCGGAGCTTAGACTGGCTCTGAGGAAAATGGCAGAAGCTTTAGCACTGGAGAGGTGGTCTAACACCTTCACATGCGAGAGCGCGAGACAAATGTGGTCAAGGCTGGATTTGAATCGCTCCAAGGCCTTTATCTCTCTGGAGAGGCGAGATCTAAGAAGGATAGTAGGAATGAAACTGGGTCTAGAAACAAATGACTTCTTTAGAAGCTTTATGGACGAGAAGGAGGAAAAGACGCTTGTTCACTTCCTGTGCTCCTGTCCTGCACTGGCACTAAGAAGGCATTTACACTTGGGTAGGCATGTAATGCACAACCTTTCAAATCTTGCAGATATGAAGGTGCGGGACATTTTACGCTACATTAGTAGCTCAAGATGGATCCAATAGAGTGTTAAGGGTTCTAGGGGACTAAGATCCTGTGGTATCACAACGGACAACGGTCTAAGTGTGCGTTAGCAACATAACCTAACCTAGTTTATATGCAACCGCGATTCATATAAGATGTTCCTCTCTATATTTATTCTCTTTGACCAGACGTTGAATAGTGTTGTAAGATAGTGCCTTTTGGTCAGGATTTTGTTGAGCCGATATGAACGATAATCGATTCACACGATTGAACGTGGGAATCGATTACCGAATATGAATGTGTGTCACACGAGCTTTTGAGATTATTATGAATGAGAACAACATATTAATTCAAAAATATCGTCCCCTTAATTATTTAATTATTCTTAACCAAGTAAAAACCATAATAATATCTATTAACATTTATATGATGGCAATAAAATACAGGCAGCCATTGGCTTTATTTTAATTATCATTTTGTGCTTAACGTTTATGGCCGTTCTCGTATATATAAATATATTATATTTTATATCAAAAACATCTAAAATATAATTTAATATTTTTTGATAATAATAAAGATTTAATATAATATAACAATCCGAAATAATTGTTGTAATTTTATTTAATTACTCGTATGTGAATTTTTGGAGTACATAAAACAGCAACAAATGCTTGATAATCGTTATCCCATTATAATGCTCGTATAATATCCTCGTGATACTGTGGCGAGACATACTCCATACATATATTAATGGTTGGGATTAGTCGAGTGAATACCTCTCATATATGTACGTCTGTCTGGATTATACTCATTGTAACATTTTTGGGTCCGTCATTGTTTATCATTGAGTGCTCCAAATTAACGGTTGACATTATAAATTTATATCTGTTTATTCCAATGTTTTTGGAAATAAGAGGTGTTTTTGGGAAGTTAACATCTTTAAGTTGGCAACCCTGATTTGGCATTTGTTTCATCATTTCACGATGAATAGACTCACGCCAGAGCAACGCTGCAAATTTCTGAAATCTTTTATTACAATAATGGTTCTGTTAGCCAAACTCATCGTGATTTAATGGTCGACATACATACTCGTCCAGGGGTTAATTCGGTTGAAAAGTGCGCATCAAACAAGCGATCAGTGATGGGCACTTTACATGTAAAAAACGTTATTTACATTTTTATGTAAATAACGTAAATTACAGTAAAAAACGTGTAATTTACATATAATATGTAAAAAACGTGAAAACTCTGAAAAATAACTGAGAAAGTGTATAAATGTAACAAACATTAGTTTATAAGGGTTATACGCATCATAAATATCAATCATTATAGTGTAATACGTGCCATCTATTATCAAATTATAGCATTTTACATTTTTCTTCGTAAATGTCAAACAGTCCAGTAAATGTCTTCAACATATCGGTAAGTTAATTTTTTTCTACCACCAAAAAATCCATATAGAGATCGTAATAATTTTAATATATAGGATGATATTAATTACATGTCGAAATCATCAGAAACCACCATGAGACTCAAAATGGAGGAGGGAATCTTATTCAATATTTAACTCCGTCCAATACCTACGAGAGTTGTAATGAATTATTGCATCTGGTGTTGCTGAAGTATTCTTTATGAGAAATCTTATGAGATTTGGCTGGTCAGGATATGCTCGATTGAGTTATATGAAGAACAATCCCCGTGTAATTAACCCCCGTTTAACATCCCCGTTTAAACAGGAATGTATTCGAAAATTAAAAAAAAATGTTCAATGAAAACCGGGAAAAGATCCGGGTTGTTCAGAGTTTAAATGATTAAATGTTGATAAGAATAAAATAATCTGGAATGTATCAAATTTAAAATACAGATAGTACCAATGCTAATACATACTTACGTTTTTTTATCAAAACGATGTTATGAAACAACACAAGAAAACTTATAACTCAAATTTTTGACATATTAATTTGTTTTTGGTTTATTTGGAGCGTTACACAGTCAATTTTTACAAAACAAGTCGCACCTCTTTCATCTGGATTGTCCGGATCCAGATCAATTCTGGATAAAAGATTTTTCCGGATATTGGATTCTTAGAGGTTTTTGATCATTTGGATGGAAATGCAATGTACTGTTTATGTTTAAACTTATAATTTCAGTTCTTTTTCATTTCCACTTCATTTTACAAAATTATAATATAAATATTTCATTAAAATACATAAATTTACTACAACAATCGATTTTGACTCTTTATAAACCGACTATTTCTTGAAGAACTGATCCAGAGTTGTTTTTTTTTGCTTATTTTGATTCTCTCCCAGGAATTTATTATGAATTAGGTTAAGATTATTTATTTCCTGTTCATTAAGGAATGGCTTCGTTTCTAAAAAGCAGATTAATCCCCGACAAGATTCTATTGCTTGCCATGGTTTTGCATTATTATATCATCTTCTGAATCCTCAGAATTATCACTTCATTTAAGTTTCCCGGATTAAGGACTGCATTAATGAGTTCCTTGTTTGTCATTCTAGCATACACTGGTGCACAATCATCACATCTAAGCCAATTCGTGACATCTTCACTATTGTAGGTGCTGCTCACAATCTCTACTGTTGCTGTACTACTGAACATATCTTGTTCCAGCGGTTTTTTAACACCGTTGATGGAACTGAATTCCATGCTTGAAAAATGCACCACATAAAATTTTTAATAGAATCCTTGTTTTGCAATTCCATGATTCTTTAGCTAGTATATTCGTTATTTTACTCATCATTTCCCTGCAATAGTGAGTCTTTAAGCTTGTAATCATATTAAGCTTGATCCATGGGCTGTATTGAAGATGTACAATTTGGTGGGTGGTACAATCAAAATTATTTTACAATTTTTTGCAAGACCAGTTTTTTTTACAATGAACACACTTCTTGTACAAAATGATTTTAAAACAGTCAATTTTGCGTAATCAATTTATATATAACTGGCATATTCCGAACATCCTTTCTCACCCGAACGAGATTTAGCACTTTACCCAATAACTAACAGTTTACACTTGTGGGTACCGGCAGCTGTTACGTTTAACTATCGGGTCGAGCCATCACCATATGCACCTTCTACACTTTTTAGTTGGGAATAGCTTTCAGTGGCAGGGAGGGTAATTTTACACCTATGGTGAGCTAAGCCCAAGTACAATGAAATAAATTAGAGTGTTGTATGCAAAAAAAAAACTAATTCATGCTTAAATCATTAGTACCATCCCTACAGTCGTCCCCCAATATGATCGCAAACTATTTCAACATCATCGTCACATTTAAACCAGTCAAAATCAATATGTTTGGATAAACTTTTAGAACACCGATAAACAATAACAAAAAAAAAATAGTGTAAATTTAGTCAGCCTTTTAACAATAACACCTTTCTTTGTTTTAAATAAATGCAATTAAACAATAAAAAAAAAGTTAATCAATAAAAGAATAAATTTTTACGTCACCAAATTCGATGTCGTTGATGAAAATGATGTGGATAATCAGCGTCCCACTTCTTGGTGGATAGATAAACTTCCAATCTCGCTCTTAATCGATCTCATATAAATGGTCAATTATCAGCTTTGAAAAAGTGTAGTCGCCGTAATCAGCAAACCATAAAATCACCGCAACACCGGAATTTATTTAGTTTATTGAACACCTGACAGCACTTTCTTTGTCTAGAAGCTTTCGACTTATAAAGCTCTTATTGTTAATAAGAGTTTAACAGACACTTCTAATAAACAACTAAAAAACAGTTGTTTATTAGAAGTGTCTTTTCAGGTTATTGAAACTAGTACTTGAAATTAGTATGAGGGCACATGGATTTTTATGTTTTCAATATTTTATTTTACTTTTTATTACATTCGGTATTATTTTATACATATTATTTCTTTACAGATTTCTAATATTACACAGCAAATTTTCTTTTTTCCAAGTTAAAGTTTAAGTAATTTTATTTTTTTGTTAACTTTAATATTTTTACAATTCGACTGCTTAATCCACTATCCTCGACTGACTTCCTTTTTCTTTTTTTCTGTCTCATCGATTTTTTTTTTGGTTTTTGTATTTATAGGCAGCGTAATTGTTCCCGTAATTCCATCCAAAACAAGATTTTTTTCTCATCACCTTTGCTTTTCGGATTATTAAGCTTTCCCGTTTAGTTATTTACCCGCCGATCGGTGTTAGGGTTTTAATTATTTTGTACCAGAGTAGGACTACGATTATTTAAATTGTTACACAGCGTTTGCATATTCCAGAGCGGTTAACCTTTCTTTTGATGACTTCAAACCAGATGCTCAACTTCATCAGATGATACGTCTTTTGTGGGAGAAATTTCGTTCACAAAAAGTGTAGTTTATGTATTTAACTCGATTTAATTAAATCAATATTTAACAACGCTTTACAATGTAATTAATCTTTAAAATATGTACACTCGATATCCACTTTGTTTGGGGACTAACCTTTTTCTAAAAACTAAGAGAAATATTCTATTTTTACGGATAAAAGAGGTTTTTTCCGGATAAAAGGTGTTTAATTTACGACTAAAATACTTCCGGATGTTAAAGATTCCGGTTGATTGGGTTACGGATAAAAGAGGTTCGACTGTAATTAAATTATTAGTTATTAAATTATATAATAGATAGCGCCCTTGTCATAAAAAATTCATTATTTACATTACGTAATGTAAAAAATAACTTGTGTAATTTACATGTAAATTACATATAAAAAGCTGTGTAAACTACATCGTATAATTTACGCGCCCAACACTGAGCGATAGACGATATATAGTGTATATCATTGGGAGGACGACCAAAATCATCCAATTCGACGCCGTTCTCAATAACTGGAGTAAATCCATCCACTTTATGGAAGATGTTATCTATAAGGATGTTTGTTTAGGTGCTCATACAATTTAACTATGGTTTATCAATTAAAGCCACCTCATAATCGTACATACCGCCAATTTGACCTATGGGATGAAGTACAAATTGATTTCTCAAAAAAAAATTTATTCAACGATGAAGCGGTCCATATGCCTTCAAAATCGATAATGGTCGAATGTTAAGTCAACGATGAACGGTATAAAGACATAATTTCTAACTTCCTTGCACCACAATTGGCTGGAATAAATTTAGTTGAAGTAAGGTATGAACGCCGGTCGTCGGTCGTAGCTTATTGGTTAAGAAAGTTTCTCATCACGCCGCGGTCTCGAGTTCGATTCTTGCCGCTGACCAAAAATTAACATGCCACCGGATGACATAAAATGCGATTGTGTGTAAAAACATTCATTGGGCTGACCACCTACAATGTGCACCACTCGTTAAAATGGTTCGTAAGGTCTCAGTTGAGACGCGGTAATGGCCGTTTACGGCCTCTATGCCATAGATTAT
The DNA here is from genome assembly GCA_963932295.1 of Tipula lateralis. Taxonomy (NCBI): domain Eukaryota; kingdom Metazoa; phylum Arthropoda; class Insecta; order Diptera; family Tipulidae; genus Tipula; species Tipula lateralis. The sequence goes on from OZ010737.1 coordinate 158,072,343, forward strand.
TTTTTTTGTTAGGTATGAACAGGACAGTGCCGAATGCGAAACACACGGGCAGTAAATTACTTTACTCTTAATAAATTAATGTCGTAATTAATGTTTATAGTGTATCCGGATTCCTTTGGCAAGTTTCAGCTGAATCGAACACAGAATTATTTTTATATAACACAAAGCAAAGTTGAAAAATACAAAAGCTCTCTTGTTATCAAACAGAATGTTCTGGGATGGCTTATTATCTCCAATATATTATTATCTCTTGAGGACCGGTCGAACAACCTCTTTCTATTTTGGCTACGATTATTTCAAAAGCCACGATTCAGATTGTTTTGGTAATGGTGCATAGATTTTGCTAAAGCCCCGTGGAAGTTGAGGAAGGTTTCTTCTTTTGGTATGGTCAATATGTATTGAGGTTAACTTTGCCTGATTATATGACTTTTAATGAAACTCAGTTAATGTTTGTCATCTAATTCAGTTTTGGTGACTCCTTTCTTAAATAGGAACGGTCTAATTGTGAGACCGTTTATTTGGAAATAGGAAGAATCTTATGATGGGATCCAGTATGCGTCGTAGAAACTCTAACGAGCGAGACTTCAAAGTATCTCGGACAGTGTTTATTACTGCATATTGAACACCAGAATAACTTTCCAAAAATAAAGAGTCTACTAGAGTCACTAGACTTTTTTCCAGTTTGGAAATTGCTTCAATCATAGCAACCATCATAGAGGTTCTACTAATACTTTGTATGAGGATACTATACTCAAAATAGTTATTTTACTCATTTCTCATAGGTTGGCCAAATTGATTATTTACTAGATATGTCCTCAACGTCGTCGAATATTAAGCTCTGGAATTGTTCCTGCCTTATCTTGAATGAAACTTTAACTTTTATTCGTCATAAGCTATAGTTATCAATTGATGGATGGTGCTCACTGCTTGGTCTATAATGACAAGCTCCCGCTGAGAGTAGGTTTATGACTAAGTTCCTTGGAACTAGGAATCTAAAAAATAATATGTGCTACTACTTCGTCTTGGACTAGAGGTTTATCATTGCAAATATTCCAATAGGGCCCTCGGTTCACCTCAAAAACGTACACCTTAAAATGGGTTATGATGATTTTGTTCATTGCCGGCTAAAAAATAGTTTTTCCAGTCAGAATTTTGAGTTCTTGCTCTCAATAAGCTAACAATAATCCAATTTGTTCGATACAATCGAGAATTTTATTTGTTTTCCAAACATCCTTACCGTCAGTGTTTTAGAAACGTTCCTATTTCCTGACTGAATATGTTTAAAAGGCTGCAATTGTATCTTTGTCCAAGGAACATATCAAGGAAGTAGTATTGGACGGTAGGAAACAAAATTTACGTGGAAACTGGAACCATTTGCGCATTTCATAGCTCCATGTCAGTCTATATAGTGCGGACATGGGCGATGAGACTGTCCCATGGATTCTAAACTCAACAGGGGATCCATATGTGTTCATTCACACTACCGAACGCACCGCCCAAAACGACCGATGGTGAAAAATCCCGTTTTGTATATTGCTCCTATTGGAACTTGAACCCGGTACCTTTCCGCTCCAAATGCCGCAGTAGTGCTATCCAGAGATGTGATAAGAATAAATATAAAACTTCTTTCCGTCTTGAAGAACGTAAATTAGAAATAGAATTATTGTCTTCATATTAATCTTTTTGGTTTTAATATAAGAAAATGTAATATTGTGTTATGCTGTTATATACTTCGCTAATCCAAATAAACATTGAATAGTTTATACTTTCAATATCAATTGTCTTCAGTTGTCGAACAAATCTTTCGCCTTTTACTAAAGATTTCCGCGGAGAGGAGCATTCAGTCTAGTTTGAATTTTTGCCAGCATCTTATCAAGTTGGGTCATAAATTAATTATTTTGTTGTTTTGAAGGTAAGAAGTATTTCTGATAAGTTTCTAATATTTTTTTTTAAAAGTCTCACTTTTTTCTAATTAACTCTGCATTTTGTTTATTTCTAGTTCAAACTTCTTGGGTCCAATGAAATTCAATCCCCGAAGAATATTTAGCAGATTCAGTTTGGGCGTCTTAGGAAATTTGTACCCGTTGGAGATTGTGCTGTGCCGCTTATTAAGCCTTATGAACATTCCTGGTCCATTGGATACTTTTACCAAGTGCTTGCTGTGAGTAGTAGTTAGACTAATTTTACGTCTGCGACACTTTTAAATTTTCGTTTGGAGAGATACAACCTGTGATATATCTACAAATACGGCAGGGCCATATCTTGTTGCAGTCACGCATCATCAATTGTCGACTTATGTTCCTACGACTTGATCAATTGTCGAATGTTTATATCTGAATCCAAATTGGAGGTCAGCAATTTTGAGATAGTAGGTAACAAATAGATCGGCCTGTATGTTGCCATTGTGTTCAGCTGGTTTATCTGGTTTTTTATCATGATTATTTGTACAATTCGAAATGTAGGGTTTGGTTAAGATTGCTGTCCGTTCTTGAGCACGGACACTGGGATGCAATGTGCAATAGGCTTTCTATCCCGTTATTTTGATAAGGAAACCCTCTCTTATATTATCATATAGTTCTGGCGCTTTCTTATTGCTAGTCGGATGACCTTTTTTTTCACTAGTGTAGAAGTGGTAACATTTCGCGGCTTTGACATTGGTTTGTTTGATGGGTCTCTGCACATGTGGTTCGGTCTTCGTGTGTCCTTACTACTGTATTTCGTATGTGTCCCTTTTATTCCGCTTGAAATAGGTGTACATAAAAGAGTAAGATAATTTTGTTAATGTTGGTTACCTTGTGGCCATGGTCATTTGAGCTGATAGGTATGGTATTCCATGTTATAGAGTCTAATGTACTTAATGGATTCAGTTGCTTTGTTATTTTGATATTGCTGTTTGTGAGTGCTTTAAACTCTCAGTTTCTCTGTCACTGATAGTACTTTAACTCTGAGCATAAAGTGTTCCTTTTGAAGTACGTGTTGTGGTTACTATAACAATACCTTGCGGTAGAGATGCCTCTAGGGATAGAGTTTTGCAGTCTCCTCTTTGTTGTTTATTTATATTCACGTTAACTTGCCTGAGTTGGACTTTATTCTCAAGTTCCTCTTTATCGGTAAAGTATTCATTACCGAAACTTTTTGTAGGCTCTGACCTTTACCATAAGTAGACGTAAAATGTTTCGTTTGCCACTCTAGTGTTTCGATTGTGTTTTGTAAGTTTACCATATCATCTTGGTATTACATTGTAACTCGTATTGTTTGACAGTTTTGATGTCATTTCATTGCTGTCTGGACGCTGACGGTATTTTTGGGCTAGCATTGGACAGTTTTTTGAATTCTGGTGGAGATAGTGGTCTTATGTTTCTATCTACTGTAGTATAGCTAATCTTTCCACTACTAAAGCAATGCGATCGCTGAATATTGAATGAGATATCGACGACTGGAAACCAGTACGCTCACGTTCTGAATTCGCTTGTACTGGGGATCCGAATCTCTGCACCGTAGTATTTTTCTTCAACTTGTTTTCTATGGGTGGTTTATATTTCGAGGTTTCTTCCCCTATCTAGATTTGGTTCGCGGATGGTATTTTATTTCGCACCTACGACGTGCTACGATGTGATTCCGGATCTCCATACGAGAGAAAAGTGACGACTTTATTCAGTCATACATCAGAGCATATTCATTTAATGGGGCTGGACCATCATGTTCAAAATGACTCGTAAGTAAACTCTTGCTTCTAGGATCTCTATTTCCTAAGTTTATTGGCTGTTCAGTGCTTCTTAAGATATTCGAATAACTATATGACTATATGGTTGGTCATTCTATCCTTCGGTATTTGTTAATGAGTGCGAGAGGTTTTCTGGAAGCCTGTGCCATATATCTAAGAGGACCCAATCGGTTCAGGTAATTTTTTTTTATGGTCGTGGGTTGATATAACCGTCCGAATGTAAGAGGTCTGTTTATAATTGTGTTTAAAATATTATATAGATAAAAAAAATCTAAATCAACACGTTTTTATATGACCTAAAAAGAGGAAAATAATTTCTCTCTCATCCCACAGACTCATTAAATTGAAGTCTAAAAACGTGGTGCGCGTCATCCAAATACAATTACCAATTCAACGATGTCATGAAAATGTAAAGCCGTGAGAATTACATTGATTCATACAAAATCTCATCAGAATAAAAGCATAGTGGGTAGAAGAAGTGTAGTGAAAGATAAAGATGGCACCGAGTTTAGCGAAACACATAATTCGTTTCATCAAGAACATAGAATTTACCTCGGCTCTAAAGTGAATTAATTTCAGAATCACCCTTCATCAACAACAACATCTCTTGTGATCAAAATAATTAATCAGTTAACGAAACAAAGAAGTGTGCTTGAAAAGAGACAGCGATAAACGATAAATCTGAGAAGAAGAGACATAGAGAGGACAGTTAGAGAGTAATCGAGAGGAAAAAGATGACGCGCACCACGTTTTTAGACTTCAATTTAATGAGTCTGTGGGATGAGAGAGAAATTATTTTCCTCTTTTTAGGTCATATAAAAACGTGTTGATTTAGATTTTATTTATCTATATAATATTATTTTCTCCTTTTTAGTTTTTGTCTCTTTGTTGTTGTCAGTTAATCTTGCAACTTTTCGATTAAATTTCCTGAAACAAAAGAGTTTTTAAAGCCGAATAAGAACACAAAGTTTGTTTTATCATTGTCGAAATTCAAATGCTGGGTCTTTTATTTACTTTACCAGGAAAAGCCTGGCAGATGCCGGCAGTAAAAACTGGTAGAAATTTCTATGTGACAATGATAGGGGAGAAATGCGAAAAGTAAGCTCGTAAATTACAAAACTGAAGGTCGTGTCTACCTGAATTTATCGTTTAAAAGCGTACTCTTGACATCGTGACAAAGCAGAGATTCAGGCTGTCATGTCCCGATGCAAGAGCAAGTGCAATGACGACCTTTCAGTTTCATAATGTACAAGTATGATCTCATCGCAATTGATGCTCTTTGGTTACACAATAAGCAAATATTGAGACAATCAAAAAGCATCAATTGCGATGAGATCAGATACTTTCCGCACCAACCTGCAGGCCTGCAACGAGATAGAGAAGAAGAAGAGGGTCATTAGTATTAGATATTTAATTACTACGCGGCTGGAGTCCTCACAATCGTTTCATTTCTTCGTGAGCTTCCTCGTTGCAGGGCTTCTTTCCGGTGAGTTTGGCACAGTCTAGACTTTCGATGCGCAAGCCATCTAGTGATCTCACTCGGCTCAAAGCGACGTACGCTTGACCTTTCTCGAAGAGCGCTGGACCCAGATCGCAGGATCTTGTAGATGTGTACACCTCGATTGAGTCGGTATTCGGCAAGAACTCTGGCGTTGTGTTCTGCGACAAGTGCACGAGTGGGGTAGATTCGAATGGCCTTGTCGATCGCGAAATCTCCCACTTCATCGGTCAATTGCTTCGACAGAAGCGTGTTGAATAATTCCCTGTTCATTTTGCCTTCACGCAGTGCATTAAGCAAGTTCGCGAATGTGTCCTTCCTTTTGTCGCATGTTTTCAGTCAGTTCTACCAGTGTGAGCAGACGCCAGAGATGAGTGGCGGGTTGGAAGCGAGCTGCCTGCTTGTATACTGGTGATCCCGGTTTAACTGGCGGGAGTTGCATCAAGACTCCGAAGACGATGATGTTGAGACCGCCGAAAGGCTCGTCTTCATTGTTTTTCAGCTGCCTTAAGATCTCGTAAGGCACCATTGAGATTTCGTCAATGAAGATGTATTTGGTCCCTCGCCACTGTTGTCGCATAATCTTCAGATAGTTGCCAGTCAGGAATGGCACGTTAAACGACATAATTCCATCCTTAACTATTGGCAGCTTTAGCGAGCTGTGAAGTGTCGATCCGTCCACGAGTTGTGCTGCGACGCCAGTTACTGCACACACCTTCACGACCTTCTTGGCATAGCAGCGATTGAGTTGGTTCTCGAGGGTCTTAAACGTGAATGTTTTGCCAACTCCTGCGCCACCAGTGAGGAAGTACCTGTCGCGTTGGTCACTTCCAGTCATTTGTTCCAGTGCGCTGCGTGTGAGGACATTGTATAACTCTTGCTGTTTCATGTTCATGACTGCCTTTGCAAACTCGAACTGGTCGACAGTCATGCCAGGAATGTCAATTTCCTCTTCGTACTCAAAGTCGACATTGGCATCTTCTGGCTGATCGAAGAGGTGGAACGCATGAGCCTGATTAAATGCGTGTTCCAGCTCTTTGTCGCGCTCACGGAAGGTCTCCATGTGCTTGTTGCGCTGTTTCAGTTCATCTTCGCATGCCAAGAACGCATCCTTCGAGTGCTCAAACTCTCCCAGCAGCTCACTTTCCTTGTAGAAGGGCTTGTACTGGAGAAGAAGACTGTAGAAGAAGTTCTCAGGATCGTTTTGCATGATAAAGTGCGGGACACGAACGACCGCAGGAATTTTCCTGATCAGGGTCTTGCTTTTCTTTGGGTCTGTCAGAGTGATCAGCATGTTTCTGACTCTGTACGCATTTTGGCCCTCGTCGTCTGCATCGTATGCATCTTCATCGACATTCTCGTCAATTTCGTTGCTCTTCTTCGCATAGTGCGGCTCGAACTTCATTGCGAACTCGAGAAGTGTCATGTTCTCAAAGTCAAAGTCCTTGTGCGTGCGTGGGCGGTACCCGTAGCGTTCAATCATGTTCATGCAGAATCCTGCTGCCTGATCGCCATCGAATTTGAGCACGCGATAGCGCTGATCGGGCTTTCGCGTGTTGAGAAAGACACATTTTCGCGAGCTGTCCCTGAGTTGCAGGTAAAACAATAACAAAATTTTTTTTTCTTTCGAAAAATAATCTTCGCTCGCGTTTATTCGCAAAACTTGTGGTCATTCGATAGAAAGAAACCCAAAAAAACTCTTTAGCGTAGTAGTCGAGTGTTTCGGAAATTTCTTTTGGAACCTGAAAATTGATTTGTCAGTAATGGCGACTCGTAGTAGCTCTAAAGTGCTAGAAACGGTCTTAGATTGCATTGTCATCGGGTTCTTAGCTACTCTCAAAGTTTCAGCCCGATAGCTTGTCAGGAAGTGGTCGAAAATCGAGTTGCAAGATTTGCACCGAACAGACAGACAAACTGCTACCAAAGCGAGCTAATAAAAACGTGTAAAATAGCTATTAATGTCACCCCGATGTCACCCCGATGTCACCCCGATGTGTGTAGGCAACCGATATTTGGGTAATTGTTACGTTTTTATACTCATTTTACCCGCTTCTCGGTCAAAATAGAATTTTCTATTTGTTTATTATTTCGCTTGTATACTTCGATTCATGCTGATTTCCAATTATGAACATTAGTTATTCTATTTAAACAGAAATGTCACCTGCTTCCGTAACACCCTTGATATTTCTTCATATCCTATTGTGACTGTTCTATGGGAGATAATATTATTGTAGTTCTCTTCAACCATCGATTTAATCTTCAAAGCATTCCAATGAGTCTAAACTTGAATTATTGTCAGTAATTTGATCATTGATATAGTGATGGGCTATGTGAGACGTCATAATTAATAATTTGTGACAAACTTCTCAGTTAAGACCGCTATAATTCAATCAATTATCGAATATCTGTTTCATATTCTTCATTGAAATTGTAAGTCAAGTATAATATACGTTCAACCTCTGCTTTCAATTCCGGTATGTCGGTTTCTTCCAAAACATCGTTAAGCCATAGTTTTGTACCAACAACCATTAAGTTGTGCATGGCATTAATTCTAGATTTGGAAAGTAATTTAAAGTCATAATTCAGACACTTCATATCTGAGTTCGACAAATGTATAAGCCTTAAATGTGGCAATCATATTTATTTGAACGTCTGAATGACTGCTGTAGTACAAATATCGCCTTAAGTCCGTATGTTGTTTAGGCAAAACAGCTATGTAAAATTTCCAAACCACTCATTGCTAGCCCTTTATTTATGATCATTGCATTGCACAAAAGTTTCAAGATCGATGGTGTTTAAATATGCATTGGTATTGTAAGACATCAGATTTATTGCACAAGGATTTAAAAATAAAATTTAGGACCACATTATACGAGGGTTATCTGTAATATTAATTTTGCGTCATGGGTATCTGGGTCAGATTTTCACTAGTCCTATTTCTTGACTAATGATCAGGCACTGCAAGTAATGAGTAGACATATATTGTTGGTCGATATGGAATCATTGTAGGATGCTTTACGTGATTATTAACGTGATATCATTCCATATTAGATGATAAATTAACCCGTTTGGGTACAGCTCCAGTTTTGAGAGACCTGAGTCTGCCCTTAGAGTGACTTTATTAACTTTTATGTTATGAGAGATATCGACTGCCACTTAGTCTGATCTACACGAGAAGAAATTCAACAAACTCACATTTGGTCGCTTATCAAAAATCTTCTGTTCGAACAATAAATCAGCAAAGATTTGTTGAATTATAGATGTACTTTGTTGATCTTGATGGATATTCTCACCAGGATATTGTTTTCTGTACAAGATGCAAGGGGGAGGGATGGTTAGAAACTGTTGAGTACTTCTTGTACTCCTGTTCTTCATACTTTCACCATAGACTGTAGTTTGTATTACGATTGCTATTCGAGGATCAACTGATGATAACGGTTATCTTGGCCTTCATTCGAAGTACAAACCGAGCACTCCCATACCATGTCCCAAAATTATAATGTGTTTATATTTGATGCTTTTATTGATCATACAAGATTCTGGTAATATATCTTGGATCGCCGTTATCGTTAAAATTTCCTGAAACAATTAACACACAATATACACTAACTATTGACAACTTAATGACTGAAACCGGGTCAGTTCTATAATATTTAACAAACCTTCCACCTTGCTATATGTTTAAAGATGTACGATGAGGTTGGGAGATTTCTGGGTTCCTTAGGCTTGGTCGTCGTACATTCAAATCAATCAGTTCCAGTGCCATGAAGAAGAATTTTATATATTAATTGCTCTATAGCTCTGAAGGGTTGGCCATATAATCCATTTTGCACATAAATTATCTTTCAACGTAGTCGACTTTTAGTTCGATACACTTCGTCCAACGTTTTTCCAAATTCTCGATCTCTTCCGGACAATAAGATTTCTCCAAACATGATTTTGGTCATGAGAAATACATACGTGTGCACCCGTGCATTGTTCTGATGGAAGATAATTTTTTTCTTCACTAAATACGGTCGTTTTGTTTTTCAAAACGTCGTTGAAACAGTCCAATAAGTTGCACAGTAATATTCATACTACACAGTAATATATGGCCATGACTTTGTTCGCCGATAAAACCTAAGCTTTCTTCGGCGTAGATTTGTCAGTAGAAATCCAACATTTAGACTGTTCTTTGTTCTGCGGTACATGTTGGTGCATGGTTCATCCCGCAAAACCGGCCTTTAAGGTTGGTACACGTCTGCGTTTTTTGGTTGATTGGAAGCAGACGCGTTACCCAACCTGCCGATAGCCTTTTCATATTTAATTGCTCATGTAATATATTGTGCACACTTCCATCAGAGATGCCTACTATCTCAGCTATGTCACGCACTCGGCGGTATTGAAATACCGTATCATGGATTTTGTCAATCGGTTTTGGTGACTTTATTTGGGCGTCCTGAAGGTTCGACATCAGTTATGCTTGTACGACTACACGAAAATTAGAAAACCACATGTAAAATCATTTTAATCTATGGTGAAGTGTTGCCTTGATATTTTATCAAGCTTTGTTTGAGTTTGCGTAATGGTTTTTCCACACAAAAAATCACTTGTTTGAATTCACTTATGGCGGGTTCTCGTACGTGATCAAAAATTATTCATCACAATATGATGTTATTAATAAAAGATATTGCTCTAAATATTAAGCTATTTTATTTGACGTTTCATATGCCATTTTTAATCATTTGTGTATTGAGTTTAGCTGAAGTGGATAATTCCAAGTGATTTTTGCTGTGTTTTTTTTCTGTTTTTACGCCTTTTATTGTTTATCGGTAGTAAACCAAAAATGTCTTTGTCAAGACAAAACTCAATTAACATTTTGTCGCGCGATTTGAACATTGTAAGTTCATTACTTACATCATATATCGCTGAACATCAGTTACGTAGTAGTGGTAGAAGGTTTGGTGTAAATCCAGTGAATTGTAATAGATTCCGACAAGGATGACTACAGCACATTCGTCAATTTTCATCGAATGACACCTGCAGCGTTTGACAAATTGTTATCAATTGTGGGCCCTTCAATTCAGCGATTGCCTGTCGGAGAAAGGTCAATAACTGCAGGTCAGCGGTTGTCATTGACTATTCGGTAATTATTTTAATTATTATATTGTAATTGCTTTATCGCAAACTAATTATATCACAAAATTTCTTTAGGTATCTTTCTAGTGGAGACAGCATGATTTCAATTGGAAGATATGGTTATCGTTTGGGGAAAAGCACTACCTCCCAAATAATAAGAGAAACATGTACACAATTGTGGGAATTGTTAAAAGAACAAGTTTTCCCTAAGCCAAGCTGTGCAATGTGGAAGGATATTGCCAGAGATTTTGAGCTTCAGTGGAATTTCCCAAATTGTTTAGGAGCGATGGACAGCAAACATGTCATCATACAGGTAAATCTGTTAAATACGTTTAAAAATAATATTTTGTTACTAATTAATATATTGTTATGTTTAGGCATTTGGTAATTCGGGCTCGATCTTTTTCAACTACAAACATAGCCATAGTCTCGTACTATTTGCGGTTTCGGGTGCAAACTACAAATTTACCATGGTGGAAATAGGAGCACCCGGTCATGTTGGTGACAGCACTATTTTTAGAAATAGTAATTTTGGGAAAGCAGTTATAAGTCGTGGTGTTTCACTGGACATTCCCCCACCTGCGATGCTACGGGATGGTGAAGAACATCCTTTCGTTTTTGTTAGGGATGAGGCGTTTGCACTTTTACAAAATTTAATGCGCCCTTATCCTGGAAGAAATGCTTAGGTACTTCCCCAAGATAAAAACGTATTCAATTATCGTCTATCTAGAGCAAGAAGAGTCGTTGCGAATGCCTTTGGAATACTTGCCAGTAGATGGCGAATATATCGACGCCCTATTATAGCGAGCAAACCTACCGTGCTTGCAATAATTAAATCAACGGTCTTGCACATCTGGCTACGGGAGAAGCGACTCGATGAGTACATGAGTGCCGATTAAGTCGACAGCTATGTTGGTACAACACATCGCCCAGGAAGATGGCGAGAAGAAGGTGGAAATGGAATGACACCAATACAACGGTTAGGATCCAATAATCCAAACCGAAATGCAGTCGATGTCAGACACCAGTACAAAGTAGACTTCAATGAAGTGGATATACTACCTTGGCAGAGTAGTTCACTATTTTAAATAAAACTTATATACTTAAATTCATATACTTTTTATTATCACATTTTTTTTTGAAACATATATCTGAAATTGAAATATAAAAATATTATTAATAATTAAATTAAATTTAACGATTTTAATCCATCCTCTCTCTTGTCATTGTCAAACAATATATTAAATTCATTAGCGAATTCGGTTTGCTTTGCGGTTGGCCATTTCAAAAACCGCTCAGTGAGGTTATCCACTAAAACTGAAAGCACAGTCACCGGTTTGTTTAATTCCATTAAGGCGTCCCGATTGGCTGCCATTTGGGTCATTGCGTTGTTCATTAGGGATTCAAGAGCCCCTAAATTGCTTGAATCACTAGCCTGTTTATTAAATGGACCTGGCGTAGGTGTGGTTGAAATAATAGGCGGTAATATTTCGATAACTTCTTCAATACTCTACTTCCATTGTTTCTAGATCATCCGTAAAGATATCAAACAAAGTTTGATAGACTTCCGGTGTGACCGTCGAATAACTGCTTTCCGTTGGTCTTAAAATAAATAAACAATTATTGAATTAATAAAATTTCTTAAATGAAATCATGGAATCGACAAATTACATGTAATCCTGGAGCTCCCGGTAGATAAAATTGATGAAACGTTATAAAGAAAAAAAATAAAATCTTCAAATACAATCATTAAATATTCAAAAGTTACTTACTTTGTGATAATTTGATATTTTATAAAAACTCCATTTCTTGTTTAACCAAGAATCACAACTATTTTTTGATGGTCCATTGCTACTTTAAAATTAAAATTTAATATTATAAAATATTTATAATTTACTTACTGGGTGATTATTTGTTCTTTTTTAAATTCCATCTCTTGAATGAGCCTCGAATCCCGATTATTTTGTGATGGTCCATCGCTACCGCTCCTTGTAGGCTTCAATAGACGGACATATTTGGCGCGTAACATTTTCCACATCTTCATGGCATCATCGGATGACATGGCCATTGCCATGCCAATCTGTGTCCAAGTATATCGCTTTAATGAATTGTTTTTATAGTTAATGTGGCCCATTTTATTGTGAGTTTTATTGTGTTTGTTTTATTAATTTTATTCATTTTTATAACTTCGTTATTATATTTTAAACAATAATACTTAAATTTTACTATACACGCAAAAAAAATAGAATGACAAATGTCAGAAAATAGCAAAATTTTATATAATGAGCGTAATTATTGCTCATAATATATCCTTTTTTTTCATTATGTTGGATGTTTGCGATCAACATTTGCCCAAAGTTAAAATAAATTCATCACAGGAGGGGAAATTTGTATATGTTTCCAATGATTTGATTGGTTTGATTCGCGAATCATTTTTTGATCGCGTACGTGTACGCACCTTTAAAAGAAAAACAATGGGCTTTCAATGGTTGTCAAATATTACTAAATTACAGGTCTGTCCATAAAAATTACATTAATTAAATGACAGGTCTGGCCATCTGTTGAAATTTAACCAGACTAGTCACTGCGCCCTCGTATTTTAATAGTTCTTTCTAGGTAGTATTGTACGATTTTTTCCAAAAGCCTGTGCGAAATATCTGATAGGATAGGCAGACTAATAGGAGCCCAACACACATCTTCACCTCAACTGTGGGTCGAATTATCTAAAATTTTGCTTCAAATAGGTCTATTATATACGTCACCCCGATTCATGTAGGCAACTGATATCCTTATCCCATATTTGGGTATTACTCGACGTATCTACATATCCAATTTGTTCATTTTTATTGAACTAATTAAAAGTGAATAATTAACAACAGCAATTTAGACTGTGCTGTGGGAGATAATTTTATTGGAGTAATTAAAATCTTAATTGTCGTAACAAATCACAAATCATCGAACCGTAAAACAATTTCGTTCGTACAATTTTTATATGAGTACGTTTGTGTTTAAAAAAAACTTGTACCCGATGCGGATGTATCATTTCGTTCGACTTTTGCGGCATAAGCTATTATTCTATTATATAAATAAAAACTTTTAAATCATTTAAATAAATTATTTATTCGTATATAGAGTTTTTATTGGTTTAGTTTATTGCATTGTGTTGGTGTTCAATGTTTGCTCTCGATTTTAGTTTCGTCTCTGTATCGTGACGACAAAATTGTGCTTCTAAATTAATAAATTGTACTATCTCACTAATTAGGAATTATTTGTGTGCGGTTGCAAAATAACAACAACAACAACAACAAAACGAGGGATGAAAAATTGGGAGGGATAAAAGTTATTTTAAAAACTTTTATTCGTACAATACACTGTACTGTGTGTTGTGGGATAAAACAGCGTGATTTGTATTTTGTAGCAATGGATCCTCGTGGCTTACTTAAAAATATATAATCTCTTATAATTAAGGTTGAGAAATGTTGGTCATTTATATTATTTTTTGGTACTTGGCGAAATCAGTTGTTGGATTTTTGTTTTAAAAAAATGGAAATAAATTATCTTAAGTGCAAAATTAAGTAAAGAGTTTATACGAGTATATGATGTGCAAACGTAATGTAATTATTTTTAATTGTAAAATGTCACATAAATTTGTTTCCTAATTATAGCAATGTAAGGATCCCAAAAGTGCTGAAATGGGTTAATTTATAACTTAATGTGGCAGAAAAGAAATATATAATGTACAGATACTGCAGCATCATATAATCTTGGTCATCATACCCCCAAACATCGTAATTATATTGAGTTTTGGGAATTTCGACTAATCACAACTAGAAGAAGAGTGGTTGATTTTGAGTTAAATGAAGCAGAATCTAGATTTTATTCTTGGTATTAAAGAACAAAACATTTCCTAACGTCGATACCTTCTTAGAAGCGGACCAAATTCTGTAGTTCAATGTAGAGGGTAAATTTAAAAAATTAAAATAAATTTCATTAAAGAAAATCGTCGAAATAATCTATTTCCAGATGTAACCTAATGGACAGCCGACATCAAACAGAGAAATTAGAGAGTTATTATTATAGTTCTCGTGTTATCTCAAGTTCTAACGGATTTTTTATTTTGCTGAATCGTCCAATTGGGAACTGACTCATAAGTTGACTATAATATTGAGAATAATATTGAGTATCCTGCGTCTTCTTTCAGAGTTTGTGTGGCTATCAGTGTTCCTTATTCTTGGAGCAGAATTAGTTTATTTCGAAAGTTGGTAAGTCTGATAATACAGGTCTTAGATTATTTCGACCAACTAGCATATACCTTTAGTTTGACATGAGATTAAACTATTCTTTAATAATAAAGAGTTTATGGTGAACACTTTTCTGAATGATGAGGGTTGTTTTGATTTTACATGATTCAATGCGGTTACTAACGCATCTATTAAAGTATCGGGTTAAATATGATCTTGATTAACCCTTAGTTAGCTCTTGGACCTTAAAGGTCTACATATTAGGTCTGGCGGAAGACTGGCTTTACTGTACACGGCTCTGCCGATCATCTGTCTGGACGAACGCAACAGATAATTTCTGAAAAAATCGAGGAGGGCTGGTACTTAAAAATGTTACTTTCATATTATGGTAAAGTCGAAAAACTTTTGGAAAGCCCTGGAGTTTAAGCCTCAATTTTTTAACTTTTATATACAAATCACCGGTGCGTTCCCATTATGATATTACATTTCTGTAATGTGATGGGTAGTGATTATATTAAAGACAGCAACAGTGTAACTTATTTGTCATCAGAATTTTGCATATAGAGCGATTATTGGAGTTATGGTTTCGTCTCTATTGCTTACCATGGAGCCCATTGTTTGTTCCAATTGTCTATTTCGTTTTTAAATTTAGCGTGCTCTGCTGCGTTTCGTTTGAAGTGTGGGAGTATGGAATATCAATAGTGGTGGTATTATGGAGTAAAGATTTTTTTTTCATTGTTTCATTTTAGTTAACTTTAACATGTTATTAGGATGAGTCTCGCTTTACTATTGGTACTGGGTTCGGAAACAACTATTACACATATGATCTGATATCATCTGGCAAAAAAGTACAATGCTTCAAGTAGAATTAATAGATCTTACATTGTGTTGTAAAAGTCTTAAATCTTCCTGTCCAGATACACTTACATATTTTGCTTTGCAGTGAAGTAGGTCTGTACTAACCGCCCAGGTTGCGCAGATGCTAAAAATCTGCGGGGTGGAACGGGAGGTATCGGGTTTGAATCCCGACAGGGACAGGATGTGAGAAGAGATTTTCACCATCGATCGGTTGGGTGGTGCGATCAGTGATTCGAATGAACTCATCAGAGACCCAGTTGAGGTTAGAATCCGTGTGCTGTTCCATCTTCCATGTCAGTACTATATATCTCCCGCCAGTCTAAATTGATTGTTAGTGAGCCTAACCGAAAGTTATCTAAGTAAGCATTGTCTTTGAAAAATCTAGGTGGCGTTCAAATCTAGGTGGCGTTTATCACGAGTCATGGTCACGTTAAACATCAACTGCATTGGTCTATATTTTAGGATATTATTTGCAAGGGATGTCTTAAAAATGATCCTGACTCTATCCACTTCGTTTTTAGTTGCCCATCAGAAGCGTCAAACAAAGAAATTAGATAGTCAAAATAAGTTCTGATTGTGTTACCTCAAGGATTTACAGCTTTTTTTTTTGCTGAATTGCCCAATTGGGAACTTACCCACAAGCTGATTACGAATAATATTGTGTACCCTTCTATTTCACCGTATAACGCGGGTGGTCCTGATGGATTGGTCCTGGTTGAATTACACCATTTCCTTTCATTCATGATCATTGATTATTAATCTTACATTGTGTCTATGACTGTTTCTTAATGTTGGAGCAGAAGCAGTATTATCATAATTTACAAGGCTATGTAAATGAACTTCTTCTAACCGTGTCAGGTAAACATCTAAATGAGTGTATGAATCAACGCAACAGACAATTTTTATCAGTAAGTGTTTATCATCAAGATCAGCAAGTTTATCTGTTCGTATTGGCAGTGCAATTACTTGACCAGAGAACATCAAGCATCCTGGTGTTCTCTTGGATACTACAGGGTGGCTGAGACCAAATGTTACTAACTTTACTCTGCTGTCATTTGTGTAGTTGTCATTTATCGCGCGTCAAGTTTTTGACAGATTGAAGTTTGGTTAGTTGTTTATATGTGGTCAGTAAATAATTGTTCTAAATTAATATCTTGATAAAAAAGTCGTAATGGAATTCAAACGTAATAGTGTAATTGCACTGTATTTGGGTGGAAATTCACAAACAGCAATAGTTCGTCAGCTCCCGCATTTGAATGTGAATAAAAGGTTTGTGTATCGAACCATAACTCGATACAACGAAACTGGTAGCTTCGCTAAACGCAACAGAGGCGATCCTAAAAAGACAACAACATCAAAAGAATTGATACGAAAGGTGAAGAAACGAATCCAACGAAATCCTCGTCAATGTGCCAATCAATTAGCCGCACGTCTATATGTTTCACGATACAGCATTCAAACCATATTGAAAAATGAACTACACTTGAAGCCCTACAAGATACAAAAAGTTCAAGATCTTACGGAGGCACAAAAAAAATTGGGCTTGAAAGAACACGAGCATTGAAGGCCTTAGCCGAACGTGATGAGATTCCAAAAATTGTCTTTTCTGATGAGAAAATTTTCACCATTCAACAGTATGTGAATAAACAAAATGATCGTGTTTGGTTAGAGCATAAGTCCAACGATAATTTGGACACAAGAGTTGCCATGAGCAAGCAATCACCAGCTTATGTTATGGTTTGGGCTGCACTTACTGCAGATGGACGCACTCCTCTGGTTTTCATCGAACACGGAGTCAAGGTAAACCAAGAGATGTACCGCCAAAAGATCCTAAACGATGCTTTGCTACCTTGGGCACGTAAGCACTTTGGTACGAACCGTTGGACATTCCAACAGGACTCGGCACCGTCACACAAAGCTCGAGCGACACAGCAATTTTTACAATTGATTATATAAGCTGATTTTATCGAAAGAATGGCCACCATATTCACCAGACTTGAATCCCATGGATTTCTCCATATGGTCCATTTTGGAGAGTAAGGTGTCCACTAAAAAATACGAAAGTGTTGATGCATTGAAGTCAGCTCTTGTTCGAGAATGGAATAAAATTCCGCAAGCCCACGTACGGTCAGCATGCAATGCTTTCTAAGGAAGACTGAATCTAATAATCAGAGCCAAAGGAGGTTATATCGAGCAGTAACAAGTTTTTCATAAAATGTAATATGTTTTCAACATATTCCACGAAATTTCAATAAAAAATAATCAAAATTTAGAAAAATTACATCGTTTTCATTTGGTAACACTTAGTCTCAGCCACCCTGTATTAGCTCATTTAAAAATATCACGCGAGTACAAATTTGAAAAAGTTACTTTGATGTTATGGTAATATCGAAGAGCTTTTGGAAAAAATTGACTCACTGTCGTAACTGAGTTTTTTTTCTCTCGCTTTTCTCGTGGTACTGTTTTTTATGCCTACTATTACATGCATGATCTGATATCATCTGATAGGCTAGGTTCGTTTTGTTCAGTGTTTGAAGTAGAATTAATTGATCTGACATATTGTTTATTAATGTTTTAAATCCCCCTGGCTAGATACACATATTTTTCTTGCGAAGTGATAGTAAGGCTTTACTTAATTTAAATAATCTCTCAACTGTTTCCAAACTCATGAAGAGTGCAAGAATCTCGTTAATTTTCCGTGTTCTAGTACATAGAAGATTATGAGATTGCTGATTCTTAAGCCAAATCTGATTCCTAATAAACCTTGTTGGATTTGAGCTCGCTGTAATCAAATATTATCTACCCTTACCATTTGATTATGGTAACTCACGAATGAATTTTTGAGCCACTCTTATCTGTGAATTTAACTGGAAGTTATCTAAGTAAGCATTGTCTTTGAAAAAGGTTTAAATCTTGGTGGCGTTTATCACGGGGCATGTTCACTTTAAATATCATCTATACATTGCCTTGGTCTATATTTTAGGGTATTACATGCGAGGTATATCTTGAAGATCATGCTGACTCCATCCATCTTGTTGTTTGCTGTATAGCTTTTGAGTTCGGTATATTGTGTGAACTATTGGACATTCTACGTCAGACAGAGAAATTAGAGTTCATTATTAGTTCTTATCGTTTTATCTCAAGCAGTTGTTATCTTAAGTGTTATCTTTAACATCTTTTGCTTTGCTAAATTGGGATCTAGCTCACAAGCTGATTATACGAATAATATTGTGTTTTGTTTTGTTGCACCGTATAAAGAGGGGAATCCTGATGGAATTGTCCTGGTTGAACTGCACCATTTCCTTTCATTCATGATCATTAATCTTACATTGTGTTCTTTAATGTTGGAGTAGAAGCAGTATTATCGTATACAAAGCTATGCCAATGAGCTTCTTCTACTTCGCTTCTTCTTTTTGGCAGAGCAATTAATTGAGCAGAAAACATCAAGCATCTTAGTGTATAATTGGAAACTAAGATGCTCTGGAAATATCACTCAAGTGCAAAGCTAGTTTCATGTTATGGTTAAATCGAAGAGCTTATAGAAAGTTCTGAGCTTTAATTCCGAAAAACTTTGATATATAAATTACCGGTTTAACCATTATTATCTTACGCTTACGTTCTGTGGTGGCTTGCAATAAAACTAAAGACATCAATTGTTAAACTTAACTATTTACCATGTAATGCGTTGCGTTTTATTTTAAACGAATTGGGGCTTGGAATACATAGTGGTGCTATAATGTGGCATAGAATTATTTTTAAACGGTTTCACTTCACCTAACTTAAATTTTTATTTCCAGTAATCTATCGTTTCAAGATTAATGGGCCTCACCGAATGGACTTAAAAGAGTTATCTGAATATCGTTCAGATTTTTTATTCGGATAACTCTCGCTTTGCAATTGGTACTGTTTTCGGAACCTAATATTGCATGTAAGATCTAAGATCACCTAGCAGTCTGCATGAGTATGAAAACATGTGTATCTCTCCTGGCTAGATACACATGTTTTTCTTGTAGTGATAGTAAGGCTGTCCTTAATTTAAATAATTCCTTAACTGTTTCAAGTATTTCATTAATCTTCTCTGTTCTAATACATTGAAGGTTGTGAGATTACACATTCCGGAGCTAAATCTAATTCATAATTAACCTCAATTGGCTTTGATCCCACTGTTATCAAATGATCATTAAACAAGGATTCAATAATTTTT
The DNA here is from genome assembly GCA_963932295.1 of Tipula lateralis. Lineage (NCBI taxonomy): Eukaryota > Metazoa > Arthropoda > Insecta > Diptera > Tipulidae > Tipula > Tipula lateralis. The sequence goes on from OZ010737.1 coordinate 158,091,986, forward strand.
GTGCCACCTTTATCTGTCGTAATCTATAAGAACTGTTAACTCTGTAAGCACTGTCTTTATTTGAGAAAGTTTCAAATCTTGTTACTACTGCATGTTTTTAAGTTTTAGCTCTAGATATTACGTTGAAGCAGTCTGGCCTTATTGTACAGGGCTATGAATATCTGAGTGTGTTGTCTGGATAAATGCAACAGGCAATTTTCTGTTCCCCTGAAAAAATTAACCTCGATTTAAAATTTTTTTTTCATGTTATGGTAAAATCGGAGAACTTTTGGGAAGTCTGGGGTTTAAGCCTAAACATTTTATCTTTTATATAAACAAATTACTGGTGTATGATCTTACGCTTCGTGGTCCAGAATTTTTGCTTGTAGAGCGACAATTGAATCCATGGCTTTGATTCCATTGCATGCCCCAATTGCCTTTTACTGCTTATACTTGTATTTCAAATTCAGTGTGTTTGAAATGTATTGATGCCTAGAATACTTCTCGTAAAGTGGTGCTATTATCGGTCATATCATTTTTTAAATAGTTTCACTTCAGTAAACTTTAAAACGTTATTTGGAGTGGTCTATCGTTATCAGGATTTAAAGATGTCACTGAATTTTCTCAAAGAGTAGTCTGAATCTAGTTTATTTTTTCTGGATGACTCAATCTGCTATTGGTACTGGTTTTGGAACATATATGTCCCATATTTGATCTGATATTGCCTGACAGTTTAGCTTCATTTTGTATTGTACAGTTTTCAAGCAAGCTCTGACATATTGTGTTACAGAAGCTTTTAATCTACCTGTCCTAGACAAGCATATCCTTTTTATAGTGATAATAGACTGTACTTAATTCTTTAAATAATCTTAACAATTTCAAAACTTGTTAGTTATTTTAAGAATTTAAACAATCTTCTTTGTTCCAAAAAGAGATTAACAGAGATGTTATGTGAGTTCCTGCTCATTGTGACATTTAAGATTGCTGATTCTGAAGCTAAAGCTGGTTCTTAATTGACTTTTATTGGTATTTTAAGCAACCAGCTATTGTGAAATATCATCCACTCTAAATTTGAAAAAGGATCAAACCAATGTCTTGATGGCGATTTTCACGGGTCTTGGGCACTTTAAATACCATCTCCATTGTTTTAGTCTATATTTTAGGATATTATTTGCGAATGTCCTGAAAAATATAATTTCTTTATCGACTTTGTTTGTAGCTGTCTGGGTTTGAATAATCTTTCTTCTTCTGTGTTTAACTTCAGATCAGTTTGTGTTTGTCAGTTATCATTCCTCCCTTGGTTTAAACTAATTCAATCATCTAAGAAAATTTAGTAAGATGCAATACCGCATGGATCTGTTTTGTATGAGTTTGAGTGTTCCTGCGATAGTTGTGTATTCTTCCTAACAGTTTTCATCCAACTTTATAGTGTCATTGTCTTCATCTAGTTTTGTTCAATTTTACTAGGCTTGATCGAACATTAATATTTAAGAAACCGATATGGTTTTGAATTATAAAACGGTCAGTTCAGCAACTATGTTACTGGCCAACTGGGGTTTCGCATCAGTTATTCAATTGGTTTAATGATTATATCGGAACACCAAACATTTATTCTTGAACATTCTCTAAATCAATTGAATTGAATAAAGTGTACTTTACTCAAATTAACGACTGCTGGTTAGATCGTAAACAATGGGTTGGTGAATACTGAACAAGTGGCTTTAAAGCATTAACTTTTAAGTTGCCCTAAGAGTATTTATATTTTAGTATATTTCAGGACATTTGTTGGTTTTGGCCTTCCTAAGTAAGAGGAACAAAAAGGTCTGTTGAACCTCCATTTTATTCACTATTGTGTGTCATTCTAGATTAATCTGATGAACCTCATATACTAAGTTAATTAACGATTGGTGATTTTAATGCAGAGCTAAATAATGATGCACAATGTGAATGGTATTAAAGTGGGAATTATATCACTTGCATAAAACCAAATGTAAATATATTGGGAGAAGGGATTTTGGGTTTATTTCTAAGATCTATCTCCCTATGGATGTAATGCTCATTTTTATTGTAGGTTTCTTACCGGAGTTGTAATATAGTTCGTTGTTGCTCTTTTTTGTTTAATGTTGTAATTCTGCTTTGACCGGTTTCGATGTGTTGGATGATGTCATATTAAATGTACGATCGAATAGATCAAAATCATGCGTATGTTACCTGATTTGACGTGCAATTATTGTATGTATATATACTTTCAGTCGAGTACGTTCAGTGCTAGCGAATTACAAGAATGTACGCGAAATATCGGCCATTTTCGCAAATTTCTATTTATTTTCTTATCGATCTAGATTGACGTTCACTTTGATAGCAAACTGATCAGTTAAATCATTTAAAAAAACGGTTAAATTTATCATATAGAATACATTTTTATCATAGTGATAAAATATTGTTAAGAATAATGTTCATTAAGAATAATAAAAAATTATAATTTTGTTAAAAATATAAATGAAGGTATAACTGTAATATTCTAATTCGAAATGAAAATAAATTATCAGAATGAAATAATTTTTCAAAATAACAATAAAAATACAGACAAATATTTATCAATATTTTTGTCACTAAGTTTTGTCATATTGAGTGGTATATTTGGTTCAGTGCAATATCGGTTTGTGATGTAAAGGAGGTATTCTAGAATTCGGTGGTCGATACAGACCAAAAACTATCGGTATAGTGAAAACTAAACGCAAAAATGGTAGCTGAGATTGTATGTGTCGTCTTCTTGTTGAGCAAAGAAACAAAAAATACTCGTATAAAGATTTTCCTGCTAAAAGAACAAGCAGACGCTCATGCAAACTCTTTACGAGCTTGAAACGAGTAAGCCCGTGCTTACGCATGTCAGACCTGAATTCTAAAAATTTGCTTCTAGAAATGTTAGATCTCAAGAAGCATGGTTTCCCGCAACTCAGTTGGTAGAGGAAACGGTCGGGGTAAGTGAGATTTTTTTCTATAGAGGCCTAGAGAACCGCACTTATAAGATGGGTTAGAGGCGAAAAAAGAAAAGTGAGTTGCCGTATTTCACCATATATTTTGAGACCTCAGTCAACTGCTCCTGTTCAGGATCCGGATGGAAATCTTTGTGTTGACCTCGATGCGGTAATCGATAAATTGTGTGAAGAATCCACATGGTCAAGAATCCACAGAGATTTCAAATAATCGTTTACTTAGTCTTGATTACATTAATTCAGAGATCTGAAGATTTCTTTGACTTTTAAAAAAATGATCACGGTACTGGTCTCCTTCGCACAGCATGTCAGTTACTGTCTTTCATTATTTCGAATGGAATAGTTTCTCTGGCTGATGAAAACATATGTGACTATAATCAGTCATTATGTATTTCGAACCTCTCGAGACAAAATACATACTTGAAAGAGATACTAGATCCACTGGAATAGCATTTGATGAAAAAGTTTGGGGTGGTCGCAAAACTAACGAGTCCAAAAACGTATCTGATCGTTGGTTTTAAACATTGCGAATGATGATTAGCCGAAATTGAATGAACCATATGGCTCTGTGATGTTCTACAGGTCACATATGACATAAAATCTGGTATCTGGTTGTTGTTTGCAACAGTGTACAGAGTTGACTCGTGTTGGAATCAGACAATAGACACAATACGGAGTAGCTTATAAACGCCAGCTTTATTATTGCCTAATATCTAAATCGGTTGTTAATCTTCAAACAGATCACCATAAATTATTTGTATTTCCGTTCAATTAACAGAGAAGCGTCTGAAAACATTAGTGTGTAGTACGCAATGTTCCCAAAAATTATTTTAATTTATTAATTATCTGTTCCAAAAATGACAAATTACACTCTAATAATTTTTCAATGTCTCTCCAAACAATTTGGCTCGTTGAATTGATAAACACGAACGATTGCTTACCAAAAAGCAAAAAACAAACAAACAAAACATACAAAATTTGATCTTGCGGTTTCACCGTCGTCTTCGTCGTCGTCTTAGTAAATATTTCTGTGTTTTGCTATCGTCAATGTCATATAAGGTAATTCTAAGTTTTTGGATTGTTTTGTATTGAATTTATTTAGTGATTTTGCAAACATCTACATACACAAAAAAACTTATTGTATTCTCTTATATACTCGTATAAGATGTGGGTGGACCACGAGATGAATGAAATCAAAAACATTTAGTAGTAGCCGCGCGTAAGTTTATTTTGGTATATCGATAGATTATCATGGGAAGTTCGTTTGTAATTTATTTGAAATAATCGAGACATATAATATATCGTATTGAGTCACAATGTGTGGTTTGAAGAATACATTACATATATAGCATTCAGATGAATAAACCATATACATGTATATATCGAAAGAAGATACCTTGAATTAAATGTAGATTAACAGTTTCGAGTTTCATAAAATAGATTTTCACTTTCGATTTTTATTTAATTATGAAACTTGTATGCCTATGTACGAGGGGAGTAACAAAAGTTCACTTCTCAAAACTGTCAGTATAATAGACTCACTTCTCAAAACTGTCAGCATTAACCGCATTTACTATCTCCGCGTTACTGTTAAAGACCTTCCCCCTCAAGAATGTTTTAATTTTTGGAAATAACCAGAAATCAAGGTGCTAGATCCGGGGAATATATAGTGCTGGTCGTATGTCTTCGATGCCAGAGATCACAATAAAATTACTCGTTATTTCAACAATTTGAACTAGCGCGTTATCATGTTGTAAATAGTAGCGCCGCAAACCCTCTTTCTTCTGGTTTTTCAAGCAATAAAATTTGTGGAACCCATCGAGCAGATGTCTTCGTGTATCCCACGTTTATAGATCGAAAATATCAATATCGATTTATGGTACTAATACTATTTATTCAGGTATGATTTAATTCGAGGACACTGTCAGGTGAGGAGTTTGGATGTGTCCCAAGCTCAGCTCAGTGCTGATAGAAACCACACATTGAGTAAAAGAGTATATGCTGGCTTGAACCCGATGTCTGTACACATAGACTCCTAAAGCATTTGATCGATCCTTTTTGGCATTAAAGAGTTTTTACTACGAGGTATCAGAAAAAATACTACAGGGATAACTGACTTGTTGCGACTAAGCGTTCATAGCTATATATCATTGTAAAGCAAAATTCAATGAGAATGTGATCTGGGCTTAGACCGTCGTAAGATAGGTAAGCTTAACCCTACTGATTAGTCGTTGTTGCGGTAGCATTCCTGCGTAATACGAGAGGAACCACAGGTCCGTACCCATGGCTCAATACTTCTTCGAGTGGATAGTGGTATGATGAAACGTCCGTTGGATTATGCCTAAACGCTCTTAAGGTCTTATCCAAGATAGGGTGCAACAAGTGAAATGGGGTATATATATATATATATATATATATATATATATATATATATATATATATATATTTATATATATATATATATATATATATATATATATATATATATATATATATATATATATATATATATATATATATATATAAATATAAATATAAATATATATATATATATATATATATATATATATATATATATATATATATATATATATCCAAACGACACCGGATTGGTCCATTGGGTATTCCTCTGGTGTCACGTTGCTACAGATATGGCTGCTTTTCGTTCGTATTGCCTGACTTTCTGCATTGTGCTTGCAATGACCAGATTCGCCTTATTTCAGTATTCCTTATAGGGAAGCTTATAGGGTACAGTATTCTTTATAGGGATTGTATAAGCCCAGGTCGCGTTATTGGCTCACGTTTGTGCTGTTCGATCAAGGGACGTGCTTCTTCAAATCGTACGCATTCCATCAGAACATGTTCTGCAGATTCCTTTCTACCCTCGCAGTAGAGGCAATTTAGGTCTTTTACATGTTTTTACTTGTACAGGTATTCCCGAAAACAACCATGTCCAGATAGCAGCTGAGTTAGATGGTAATTAACATGACCGTGTTTTCTTGTCGTCCAGTTCAATAAATCGAGAAAGTCCATCGTCCGTTCATGAACGTCCTCCATCTATCTTGCCATTCTCTGATGCTAGATGCTTGAACGCTCTCGCGTGTGTTCTGGTTTTCCCCAAGTCTTAGTGCTCTGAGTGTTTGTGCCTCTCTTACCGCTATGTCGATTGGTATCCTGCTGGCAATAACACAGACAGCCTCATCAGACACTGTCAATCTGAAGACTTTGGTAATTTCTCTGACATAAGATGGTGTTCTGATAGCTCTTGCCAAGATCGGTGCAGCATACATCAAAATAGATGTGTTTACACTGGTCAATAGTTTCCTTATCGGCTGTTTCGGTCCACCAATATTTGGCATCAATCTTGCAAGGGCAGCTCTTACTCACTTGGCTTTGTCACTAGCATACTTCAAGTGCTCCCTAAAATTCAGCCTGTGATCCAAGATGACCCCAAGGTATTTCACGTATGGACACGATCGTATTGTTTGATTTCCGACTTGAATCTCAATGGTTTCTACCACTTTCATTATTGAGCCATAGCCTTACACAATTATGAACAACGTCTAATTAATTTATGGCTACTACAGCTATGGCAATGTCATCTGCATATAAGACAATCGTGGTGTCCTTGTACTTTCGCTCTTTGAGAATATCATTGCACATGACATTCTACAAGAGAGACCTCAGAACTGATCCCTGGGGTACACCCCCTGTGATATTGTACGTCTTGGGTCCTGCCTCGGTGTCATATATCATGATTATTTTTGCAAAGTAGTTGGTTATCATCCTGATATGTTACTGAGGAACATGCATTTCATTTAAAGCACGTATAATTTTAATCCAGTTAGCAGAGTTGAGTGCGTTTTTGACGTCTAGAGTCATAACAGTACAGTGCTGTTCCTAACCGCCTAGCCACCATTCACCCGCTAATATGGTCTGTGCTATGTCACATACTAAGCTAATTTCATTAGGTAGACCGTTGTTTCTTAAGGCCGAAATGCCGTTCAGAGACCACTGTTACCTTCAGAGTATTGTTCAAGCCAGTTGCCAATTTTCCTTTCAAATACCTTTCCTGCTGTGTGTAGCATGCACAGCTCCGTGATAAGTTCCGTGAAATGTCCCTTTCTTTAAATGCCAAAGTGGATACAGTAAAAAGACAAATGGAGCAACAGTTCGAAGCGACTGATGAAAGGTTTAGAAACTTGATAAAGTGATTATAAAAAATTGTATTAGTCGATACGGGGTACCTATGGAACTGCATTCGGATCAAGGCCGCAATTTTGAATCAGTGGTATTCTAGGAAATGTGTCAATTATTGATCAATAAAACAACACCTTTCCATTCTCAGTCAGACGGCATGGTTGAACGGTTAAATTATACGTTAGAAGAAGAATTTCTAAAGAAAACCGTAGATAGAAACCAGCGTAATTGGGACAAAAAAATACCACTGTTCCTAGTGGCATATCGGTCAGCAACACATGAGACAACGGGAATAACACCAGCAACCATCATTTTTGGACACAATTTAAGATTACCTGGGGACTTGAAGTTTGGGGCAGTTCCTAGAACTCCTACAAAGGACACAAATTTCAAGTAATAGGATGAAGATAGAGGATTTGAAGAAGGGCTGTTAGTCTGGCTTTTCAACTTGCAACGGAAGAGAGGCGTATCACCAAAACTGCAACCTAGCTGGGAAGGATCATACAAGGTGATTACGAAAACCAATGATGTAATCTACCGAATTCAGAATAGCATCCGAGGAAAACCAAAGGTTGTACATTTGGAAAGGTTGGCTCTCTATAAGGGAAGAGAATTCGATACTATTCGGGACGGACAGGTTTGGGCGGAGGGTGGTGTTACGGACGCGGGTGCCATCTCTGATTGAATAGAAGTACTAAATATTCATAATTGGAAATTAGCATTAATCGCAGTATACATGTGAAATAATAAACAAATGGAAACTTCTACTATGACCGAGAAGCGGGCAAAATGAATATAAATACACGAACGGAAAGCGTTGAGTTTCAGTTTAAATTGGGAAAGCGATAAATTAAAATTGGGAGAAGTGATAAAAAGTGAAATAGTGAAAGTAACAGTGAATTAAAAGTACTGTAAAAGTGAAATGTGGTGATTATTAAATAAAGTTATAGTGAATAAAATTATAGTCCAGTGATCGAGCCGTGTAGTGGTTTGAATCTAGGGGAAAACGTAACCCAAATCAAACCGATCGTTCTCAATTTTTGAAAGATATCTTCTGAAACAATTGCAAAGGTTTTGGTAATTTAAAAAAAAAAATCTATTAGAGCCGCCTTGTAAGCGAACTTTTGCAACTCCCCTCGTATAGTATAGATATTTATACGGGAGGCGTTAATTCTAACCGGAAATAAAGCGTTTATCTATATCATCCATCGATATACAAAACCATAAATGGGTGAGAACTTTTTTGGTTTTATTTTTTTTTTTTACATAATAATGTAATTTAAATATTTTATTTCAATGACAAAAATTATTGTGTTGCCATACGTATTGAATTTAATAGTTTTGGGAAATTAATTAAATTACACTCAAACATGAAGGATATGCTGTGGTGTAGAATGAAATGAATCACTTGAATCACGCAATGTAATATGTTGTACATTTATTAATATGTATGTATGTATGTGTTTATTACAGATTTATGAATTATATTAAGAAATTAAATTAAAATAGTGTATTTTAAATATTTTTTATATTTATGATTGCGTGCCTGTGTCACCTACTGGGGTAGCACGACAAACTGTGATTTGATTAATTAATTTGAACATGTCGGTTTAATTACATCTTGGTCACTTTAGGTAGCACGCTCTAAACCTATTAATTAAGTCTTAATTTTAATATAAAAAATATTATACTAGAAACACATACTCATTTGGGACTGGTCGTTTTATTTTAATGGTTCAGTTGTTTAAAGTGGTTTTTAAATGTGAGAAGATTAATGTCTAAATTATTTAAGGTAGAATGAGATAATTTATTTCAATTAATTAATACACGTGCTCTGATCTCAATGTTAATATTTAACGTGTATTTATTTAGTATTATTTTTTGACGTTTGCCTGATTTATTACCTAAACAGTCGGAAACGATCATTTTGATCAGTCGGGATTGTGTCGTGCGTTTGATGGCCGTATTGAGAAAGGAACGTAGATATTAGTAAAGATGGAACCATTTTGAGCTGAGAAAGCAATATCTTACTAGAGTCGTTCTCCCAAATTATTTATTTAGCCTGATTAGAACAAGTGAAGATAAAATGAGGTTTTGCTACCTTTCTTTTCATCTTAATAGCTTGAATAGTAATTAAGTGAGCAACGCAAGCCAACTAATACGAATTTTCAATTGTACTTTTATTCGGAAGCGTTTCATGTAAGAAGGATTATTTCACAGTGAATCCTGCTTGATGTACAAGAATTAGGTATATCATATACCAGACGGTTTTTTAAATATGTCAAATGAAAATTGGATTACAGAATGAAGTGTTTTATGATTTTATATTTAATCTGAAGGAAATCTTTGTTTCGTCTACTTCATAATACTCACATTCGATGCCGACTCGTTAAGATGAATAACAGTTTTAGACTACTGCTGACATGATTAAGCCTTCTGTCTGTCTGTTAATGCTCTTTCAGATTAAATATGAACTTTTATAAGTTCAATCTGAAAAGATTAGTAAACGTTGAAAGTATTTAATGAAACTTAAATCTTATGTTAAAACAGTAAGAGAAAACAGAAATTTTGTTGCACCCGTAGTTCGGATTTTACATGTAAAAACCGTTTTAACCGTAAGTAATGTAAAAGCTAGCATAAATGGCTAATCATCTCATACAACCACTGAAATCAAAATACTAAAACGGAAATAAGAACTGGTGCGACAGCTGTAAGTAGGAAGCTTAGTTGAGATAATGCTCAGTGTCGCTTCTCATGTCTCTTATCCATTCATATTTAAGGCACTGAATCAAACAGTGGCTCAAATTTGAATGGAGAGATGAGTAGCGACTACTGCGTGTCACAATATGTCACAAACAAACTCTATATTTTACATAGATCGATGTTTTTAAAGTGCCCAAATGAGATGAACAGAATTTTGTTATTGTATATATACAAATTTATAATTTCCAACCTTTGGTGTAGAAAATGAGATAATGGTTTTTCCAAAAATATGGTCCATATACCAAACTCGGAATTTACAATTCCTTTACCCATCGTTCAAATAGACTCATTTGCTGATCTCTTAAAGTCTAATACATTTTTGTAAGTTGAACCTTTTTGGCCGAATTAAAGTGGGTAATCGTGAGTGTTTTGGGTTTATTGTCCAGCTGTAGTGATAAAATCAATACTTACTCAGATATTCTCAACTTGTTGATAAATTACAGTGAAATCGCTTAAAATTCTCTAAGTCTTAAACCAAAGCCCTCTTGTTCAATCAAGATCGCTTTGATTAAATAGACCTACCTACTCGATTGCTTGTTAAGTTTGTCTTTTAGCATAAGGTTTTACTTGTAGTATTTCAAAAGACTGCTTCTCGAGTATCATGAGAGTATCATGAAAAAGAATATGAATACCAAGCTTATAAGCGGTAGCTTGCACTTGATACAAACAAACCTACATGACATTTATTTACGTAACTATTTTAGCTCATATTTTGAGAACTTTATATATCTATTCAACTATACAGTAACAATACATATACAACATTCGATTTATGAACACTCCACAATTTTTCTTGGCATTCCAAAAACAGTGCATTTTGAGTTGTTCGACTTTGAGTTGTAGAAGGACATTAAGATTTAAAATTCGAAGCCCAATCGTTTCGGCGACTTACGCCTAAGAGACAATTGTTCGGATAAGAATTTTGATTTGCTTCTTTAAACGATTTTTAATGGCACCCACTTCATTCAATGAGTCACTAAATCTCGAAATAATATGTAACGCTATTGGAATTCTGTTTGGCCATTCAAGCGGATTATTTGGCAATATTTGACAACATGGTCTAGTGTATTATTCAAACAAAATCCAGCAACATAACCTCGCAAACGTATTATCTTGTAGACAAATTTCAACAATAGATTTATAACAGGAATCTGATGAACATAACATAGAAGCACTGTCAGTGTAGAAGCACTGTCATAAGTATTCTAGGGTTAAACATTCGCGAAGAACAAACAAGTTTTCTATGTCGCTAACAAAGTGGGTTTATCTTCTAAAAACCTAAGACTCATATACTCTAACAGGGTTTAGAATACGTATTTGTAGGTAGTTTCATTGCCTAGCATATCCTTGTATACAAGCAACAATAAATTTAGAATCTGAAGAAAAGAGGCCATACATGAACAAGAATGACGAACTAATTGTGTTAAATTGTATGCCAAAACTATAAGATTGCAAGACACACCAAGTCAGATTTTGAAAGTAATGAGCAAGAATTCGATGTGTAATATAGACCCAATGCTGATTTTGATCTAACCTGGTCAGATGTAGTATCGTAGTATTCCTTGAAATATGTTGCAAGTATTTTAGCAAATATGTAGCTTTACGATGATATTTCCATGTAACATAAGCATGTTTCAAGCTAATGTAGTTTTGATTTTGTTAATTTTACTCTAGATACTTGTCAATTTAAGTATGTTGTTCTTTCCAATGCACACAAATATGTAGAAAAATGTAAAAAATGTCCCCTTGAGAAAATTATTGCCAGAAGTTCTCTTTTTACTATAAACCAAATATTTAGTACTTTCTGTATTTCAAAGAGCCATAGAGTTTTTATGTTTCGAACGTTTCAGACGAGGTTGATATCAGACATATAACTGCTCCATAATGTTTTTTTTTGTAATTATTTTGGACGATGTTGAATGTTTGGCCCGTATAAAACTAATAAAACATGACATCTAATGAATTGTTATTATATATCGCAATTGGCAGATCATAGTTGCTACATAAGAAGGTCAAAACACTAAATTTTTTATAACAAAAAACATCCTTAACTTTTGCTTATTTTCTGAAGAAATGTTATAACAAAATGTATATCGTATCCTAGAAAATGTTCGAAAGATATTGTCATTGCATTTTGTAGAAGAACATCGTGTTTCGTTTATCCTAGCTGTAGCCAAAAACTGTATCCATATTGCTACACTAGCAGATTTGGGAAAGACGGTTATTTAGGTTCTTCTTCCCGGTAGATTACTGACGAGAATAATCAAGATGGGTAAAAAGTTAACTATAGCTGAATGCAGCCAAAATAACAGGCTCATCCATACCAAATTAACTCGTTTATGATGTTCTTTTCCGGTAGTTGTGCCTGATGAGCAGGTTTAAAAAGTCCGGGTTATCTGTGGATGATCAAATGTGTGGAAGCTCCTAATAACATCAACATTTTCTCCAGGTTGCAATTTATGATAATCGCAAATCTGAAGTCTCATTAAGACCGAAAGCATAATAAAATAAATTTTAATACTAAAATAATGGGATATGCAAGATGCCCGAATGCCACTAGTAATTAGTACAAAATAATAAATTAAGTTAGAAAATGACGGAAGCTATGCTTAGCGCTTTGGATAGTTATAACTATTTTGTTTTACAAAAGATTTGACGGCTAATATTTGCTTTGATTTGACATTTCATAGCTAATAGACTAACGCCAGAGCAACGCTTGCAAATTGTTGAAAATTGGTACCAAAATAATGGTTCTGTTCGCCAAACTGCATTGCAACTCGTCGTTGTTACGAGACGTCATAATCGTCTATCAGGGTGGTTAATTCGGTTGACTATGGGTCGTTATCACACTACGTATACTCTTAATGATAATACGCATCTGTAAGAGAGTAGTATTAAGGAAGATCGAAATCAACTAATTAGACATCGCTAAGATTTGTTCAGGAATGAATTGGCTGGGCTGAAGCACAAATTGATAATGATATTTGGAATTTCAATGGAGAGACAGTTAATAAAAAGAATTGTAGGATTTAGAGTGAAGATAATCCACAAGCCCTTGTGGATACACCATTACTTCCAAAAAATCGCGGTTTAGTCTAAAATCGTTTTATTGGACGTCGGAATCATTGGTTCAATATTGCAGTTAACGATGAACTGTAAAAAAAGACATGATTTCTAACTTTAATGTAACCCTATTGGCTGAAATGTAGTTCCAACAGAACTGGGCCACATGCCACACAGTGCGAAAAAGAAATAAGTTTACTAAAATAAAATATTTGCTTATTTCACGTATCGGTTCTGTTAATTGGCCACCGTGATCTTGTGTTCTTACTTGAGTGTGTAAAAATTAAACATCAGATTGTGCCATCTAAGCGCCAGACAAGATAGCCACATGGTTGAAATCATATTCAAGCATTAATGGCGTACAATTATCTATCCAATAAAAATAGTTTCTGTCTGTCTGTCAGTTTCTATCTTTGCAATCTTGATGTGAAGCTTGGTCGCAATTTGACTCATTAGACAATATTTGGACAACATTTTATCAAAATCACTCATCAATTACTGTGACGATTAGAAAGTTGCGTGAAATTTTTGGGAGAAACAACGTGCCAACAAAACGCACTATTTATTTTGTGATTTCGAATGATTTCGAAGAAAGAGGGTCTGTAGGTGATAGGCTCAATCATAGACCACAACGTACTGTAAGATCGGCTGAAAACATTACTATGCTGCTCAAGAAAGTGTTCAAAACAAGCCAACAACCTCAATTCGACACCGTGCTCAGCAGCTTGGTCTTCAAAGTAAAGGGTGTTTCAACAGGTGCGCTTCAACTTTTTTATTTAACTTCCCCCGATAGGGACGGCAAACGTTCTTTTGTCATTTGGAAACTTCATTAGTATATATTTCATCATTTTCACGCTACACAGGTGCACAGCGATTGCAAATCGTGCAAATTTTTTATCAAAATAATCGTTTTGTTGCTGCTACTTTAAGAGCATTCCGGCCATTTTACGGTCCATTTAACAAGCCAACCGACAACCGACCGTATAGGGCAAAATTTGAGTCTACGTTTTCGCTACATAATGTTCCGGTGCTCTCGAGAGCAAGAAGTGCTCGAAGTGTAGAAAACATCGCAGCCGCCAGGGCTTCAGTTCAAGAAGACACGAATGTGTGGCTCACAATTGGGCCTTTCTGTGACATCATTGTGGTGAATTTTACGTAAAGATCTTGGCCTACATCCGCGTAAGATCAAGCTGACACAACAACTAAGGCCGTTTGACCATTTGAAGCGACGCCGATTCGTGAATTAGGCTCAAGAGCAAATCGAAAATAATGCAGATTTTCACCGAAAAATCATCTTCAGCGATGAGGCTCACTTTTGGCTAAATGGATTTGTCAACAAGCAAAATATGCGTTATGGGCAGGAAACAACCCACACGTGATTCATGAGGCACCGTTGCCGAAAACGAATCACGATCGCGTTATTGAAGACTAAGTTCGATGAGCGTGTTTTTTTCGCGAAATGGGCCCGTCCAGTGGCCTCTAGAGATTATTTTCTTTGAGATTATGTGAAGTCATTGGTCTATGCCAATAAGCCGGCAACGTTGCAAGAGCTCAAAGCCAATATTGAACGTGAAATTGCTGGAATTTCAGCCGATTTATGCGAAAGAGTGGTCGAAAATTAGGTTCAATGATTGGACTTCGTACTACCTGAACGCGGTGGTCATGCAAAAGAAATCGAGTTTCATACTTACATGTATATGTTCAAATTCGTTAATAAAAAAAAGTTAGTTCCAAAGTCGAATAGTTTGTGTTTTATTCAAAAAAAAGGTTGAAGTGCTCTTATTGAAAAACCCGATACAAGTTTGGCCACAATTTTGCACAAGGATTTGCATTTGTTTCCATTTAAGATTCAGTTGACACAAGAGCTTCTTCCACAAGACCATTTACGACGCCGTACATAGCCAATAGGATGTTACAGCTCGCCCATGACAACCCCAAACTTCATGAAAAAATCATAGTGAATGACGAGGCACATTTTCATTTGAGTGGATATATGAATAAACAGAATATTTGGTTCTGGGCGATGGAAAATCCTCAAGTTATTAATCAGTCACCTTTACTGAGTCTGGCGTGTAATTTGGTCAGGAGTAATTCATTGGACCTGTTGAAGTGTGATAGTGATGCTGGGTGCTGTAATCGTGACAGCTAATGATAAATGGCGGGAGTTAAACTTTCGACTCCACAGAGTGGCATTGATTGACAAGCTAGGGCGCTGGATCAACCAGCCGATGAAGACGTTTGTCTTGAAATGTATGGCATCTTGTATGTGGTCTGTAATATTCGTTTCGCTAGGCCGGTTTCGATGACGTCATTGACTCGTTGTGTGATCGAAAAGATCAAATCCATCTCATCAGGCATATGCGACCGGACTTGATGTAATGTTGCATTTCGTTTCTATATATATTGTGTGGCTATGTTGCAACAGTTCTAGCGAATTTACAGAATTTGACTCGAAATCAGAGTGGCATTGATTGACAAGCTAGGGCGCTGGATCAACCAGCCGATGAAGACGTTTGTCTTGAAATGTATGGCATCTTGTATGTGGTCTGTAATATTCGTTTCGCTAGGCCGGTTTCGATGACGTCATTGACTCGTTGTGTGATCGAAAAGATCAAATCCATCTCATCAGGCATATGCGACCGGACTTGATGTATGTTGCATTTCGTTTCTATATATATTGTGTGGCTATGTTGCAACAGTTCTAGCGAATTTACAGAATTTGACTCGAAATCTTTTTTCGATTATTTTTATACTTCACTATTGTGGCGTGACTATTCGTCGTATTTGTGAACGCCACAGACCTGACTGCTTTGAAAATGAAAAAGGGTGTAACGGTAACTGTGAATGGGGAGTGATATCGTGATATGATTGAAAATTTTTTAACGCCACAACTGTTTGTTTATGTTAATCATGTGGTATCAACAAGACGGTGCCACATCGCATACAGCCAGGATTCCAGTGAAATTACTGCGAGACTTCTTTCCACAACAAGTTATTTCAAAAAATGGTGATGTTGATTGGCATCGCCTAATTGCCGCCTAATTTGACTGCTCTGCACTTCTTTTTGTGGGGATATCTGAAAAGCAAGGCTTATGCAAACAAACCAGAAACGCTTGAGCAACTCAAACAAAATATTCGTGATGAAATGTGTGAGAATGAAATGAAAAATGTGCTCAAAAGGGTTCGCATTTGCTGATGCTAACAGAGGCGGACATTTATCTGATATTGTATTCCATACATAATTGCATACAATATCAGATAAATGTCCGCGGACACCCTGTACGTATATACAATTCTTATGGCTCATGAGTCACATTGCGACTCAAATTCCCGTCCTGTTTGTGGGCTCAGTGCTCTCCCTACACTTTTATGTTTTCCTTATTTACGTCATTACATAGCCAAAAGATCGCATTAGGTCCTTCAGATATATAAAACCTTTATCAGACCATGTATAGAATATTGCTGTTAGGTTTGAGGTGGACCATATGGCATCACTCTCCAGTTGCTGGATACAGCTAACGGTTTGCCATCCGTATAAAACTAAACTCCAGACTTACCAAAGAAAAAACTACCATTTGTTATGCCAGGACGGGTAACACGAGGAACGGTTAATGCGCATAGGTGTACGATGAAGAAACCTCGAACTGAAATGCATGAGTATATAAAATGCACAAGTCTAAGGAAGCTATCAACCTTTACTTGAAGGATCGCGCGTTGGTCGCAGAAGCTCTGTCAGACACAAGGAGCTAGGAGAGTCTAAAAATGACAACTATTATAGTCCTACCACTTCGATATTATAGGCATTTTCTGAATTAAAATCTGATTAAGGGCTTACTTGGCTAATCTCGTTTTTATAACAACTTCTGTACACTGAGTTATTTTGAGTATGATACCGCAGCTTTTCACAAATGAAACTTTTAATCTACAGTTTTTCACAGTTCAGCTTTGCTACAATAAAACACCGATAGTTAATTTAATTTCCTTCTTAATTAAAAACATAACATTTGATCCAGTTCTCAAACACAAAATAACACAAAATACGAAAACTATAAAATCGTGACTCTTATATGGTTGTGTAAATTTGATCGTAATTACAAGCTCAATGTATTTCTTCGTTGTATCCATCTTCACTATTTCTCACCTCCTATTTGGTTATTGTAATTTTAATTAAATAAATTTTTGTAGATACGATTTAACTTTTTTACAAACTCCAAAATCATTAAGTGGGAAAAAATAACAACAACTACTACCAAACAAATACTTATATATGTATATACACTTGTTTGTATTAAGATATGAAACAGAAATAGCAACAAAATACGATTCTCCAAAAGTTGAGATAAATCGTACGGTTACAACAAAAGCGAAACAAAAAAAAAATTTACTTTAATTTTCTCAAACTATAAATACAAAAGTTTTTATGAAAATTTTTAGAATTTTAATTTTGATCGTGATCTCGGTAGAAAGCTTTTTGTTGGTCCGTCTTCTGTTGTGTTTTTTTTGTTTTGTGTATTGTGCTGTTTTTTTATTTCAACTGTTTTTATTCAAAAGTGTTTTTTGTAATTTTTAAGAAATAAAAACTGACAACAATAGCACCAACGGGCAACGAGTTAAACTTTCATTGCATATTTAATTGGATTAAAGGATTATTTAGCATCGCAACATACAAAAGTTTCGTTCCGAAAGCACAATATATAGGATTTGTTAAATTTTCATAAATTTAATTATAAACAATTTTGTGCTTTTATTTTTTTTTAATATAAAAATAATATATTTTTGTGATTGAAAATTATAAAAATCTTCAGTAAAATGAAAATGGTGAGTTAAATTAAATTATAAAAATTAATATTAATTATTTTAATTAAGATACATAAATCTCTACGTTATATATTTAGTTATAGTTTATATTATAAACATAATTAAATTGTGTATATAAGTACAATACAGTATGTTAAAACTATTTGCATACTAATTACAAAAACAAACAAACATCGACCCAAAAAAAACATTTCTAAATTAATTAATTTGCATATTTTTCATTAAAATATAATTTAAACAAAACTACAAACATTAAATATTTGAAAGCATTACATATTTAACGTGCAATTGTACTTGTTGTGATTGTACACATCCATTAATAATCACTGGCCTTAAAGTATTTTTATGAATGAATTGTTGTTGATTAGTGATTAGCACTTAAAAAGTGTCATTATATGATTTGACTATGTTTTTGTTGTACTCAACTGTCGGAAATATTTATGTTGAGGTTAGTCGATTTATTATTATAAGATGCGGATTGTTCAATCCGATTGTAAAGACATTTAAGGCCGGAAATTCATAATGAAAAGTTAATAATTTGAAACCTTTGAAAAGTATTAAATGGTTTAAGTGTATACATTACGGATTATAAAACAGACATTTTTGTTGTTGATGAAACAAATTTTTTTTTTTTTTTTTTTTTTTAAATTATTTATTTATTACAACTGATTTACAAATCATCGAGTAATTTATCTTGCATTATTATTTAAATTCACGATTGAAGCGTTATAGCCCTTAGGCTAGTACCTTTTACATAATTTTATTATATTTTTTTAGCCGATCCAGGTTGGATCTAGTAGATCAAGTGGTTTCTTCCTTCGCAGCCTTCTTACTGGATTTGTGTCATCCAACATTCGGCGAATTTCAGCATTTTTATGTTGACTAATCCGTTGCATGTGTTGTCTTGCGTATTTATTTATTTCTACGCTAACGAAATCCATCTTCAAATCTCTATGGATGTTGTCATTTCTCACGTACCACGGTGCATTTACTATTCCACGTAGGACTTTGCTTTGGAATGACTGGATGATAATGACGTTTGTTTGCTTTGTACAGCCCCAGAGCTGAATACCGTAAGTCCATACAGGCTTAAGAATTTGCCGGTACAGTAGCAATTTATTATGTAAAGTAAGCTCAGAACTTCTCCCTAAGAGCCAATTCATCTTTCTGTATCTAATGTTTAATTCTTTTTTTTTTCTTTTTCACATGCTCTTTCCATTTTAGTTTCGCGTCAAGAGTCATGCCTAAGTATTTTGCTGTGTTTGCATATGGAATTGGCTGGGAGTTTAGTTCAACTGGTATACAATCAACCTTTTTATTGGTGAAATTTACATGAACAGATTTTGCTTCATTCAGTTTTATTCGCCACCTTTTCGTCCAATTGTTAACCATATTAGTCGCTCTTTGCAATTTGCTTGTGGATTCTTCTATGTTATCAGCAACTGCTAATATGGCTGTGTCATCTGCAAACGTTGCTATAGTTGTCTCTTCTATTGTTGGTAGATCAGAGGTATATAGTACATATAAAGTTGGTCCCAGAACACTACCTTGTGGTACTCCTGCTGATATTTTCTTCATTTCCGAGTATTCACCATCTAGTTTAACACGAAAGTGCCGGTTAGCTATGTAAGATTTAAGTATTTCATAGAATTGCTTTGGTAAATCTCGTTTTAATTTGTATTCCAAGCCTTTATGCCAAACTTTATCGAAAGCTTGTGCTACATCCAAAAAAATACTAGAACAAACTTTCTTTTTTTCAAGTACATCTTCAATTATGTTTGTAATCCGATGCACTTGCTCGATTGTTGAATGATTTTCTCTAAAGCCAAATTGATGAGGTGGAATAAGATTTCTTTCTTCAATTATTGGTTTGAGTCGCTTAAGCAGTAATTTCTCGAACATTTTTGAAATTATTGGGAGTAAGGAAATCGGTCTATATGAATTTTTGTCATTTAATGGTTTGTTTGGTTTGGGTAACATGATTACTTCAGCGACTTTCCATTGATTTGAAACGTGTTTAAGTCTGAATACTGCATTAATTATTTGGAGTAGCTTTCGTATTCCTTTTTCAGGTAGGGCTTTTATTATTTGTCCTGTAATTAAATCATATCCTGGAGATTTCTTTGCATTTAGGTTAGTTTTGATTTCATCTTTTAATTCTTGCACTGTGACAGCAGCTATATTATAGTTGTCCACTTTATGTACTGGTGATATGTTTTCACCTACTGTTTGTCTAGGTAGAGCCTGGAACGTGTTTTCAATATGAGTTGCAAACAATGTTACTTTCTGCTTTGCGCTTATAGCCCAAGTTCCATCATCGTTTCTAACTGGAGGCATTTGAAGTTTAGGTCGTTTTAACATTTTTGTTGCTTTCCAAAGAGAATACTCGGTATCTTTTTCCCCAGACAGGCCACTTAGGTATTTATTAATGGATTCATTTTTTATTTCTTTGATTAGCAGCTTTAGTTTGTTGGACAAAAAGTTTAGAGTAGTTTTATATTCAGGCGCTCGATTCCTTTGCCAAGATTTTCTTGCTTTTCGTTTTGCTGCTACCAATTCCCTAACTTCCAAGGGATAAATAACATTCTTGCGTGTGTTTGTTGTATTTGATGGTGTACTACTCCACGCCGCTTGTTGTATGACGCTGTTAAATTGTTCTAGTTCTTCTTCTAGCTGTATCGGATTTGTAATTGGCCCTTGGAGATTAATATTATCCTCAATAAGTTTCTGAAATTTTCCCCAGCAGGTTTTGTTGTTTGTTAGCCATGGTGGACTTGTTTTCTTAACAATCGTTGCACTGATCGTCATAATAACAGGTGTGTGATCTGACATAATCCCGTCGCTGCTTTCTAGGTATATATAACTATCGTCTATACCTTTGGTGACAAAGAAGTTTATAAGATCGGGTAATTTGTTTCTATCCGTAGGCCAATATGTTGGTTGATTTCCGGAGTGAAAATCGCAGCTGTATTGTTGTCCTGCTGCAAGCAACTCTCTTCCTTTTTTAGAGGTTACTCTTGATCCCCAGAATGTGTTCTTTGCGTTAAAATCACCTCCTATTATGAAACAAGATCCAAGTGTTTTAAATAATGTGCAATAGTCTTCCTTTAGTAGATTAAATCTTGGAGGGCTATAAATTGACGATACGCTATATTCTTTTTTGTTATTTATATATACTTTTATTGTGACTACTTGCATAAATTCTTCTTCAATTTTAAGATCTATATAATGTTTGATGTTTTCTTTAATTACTACTGACGATCCTCCTCTTGCTCTTCCTGCTGGATGAATGGCATGGTAACAACTGTATCCATATAATTTGACATATGAAGTTGTAGTAAAATGGGTTTCAGATATTAGGCATATATCTATTTTCTCGGAATTTAGAAAAATTTCTAGTTCTGGAAGATGTTGCATTAGCCCGTTTGCATTCCAGATTACTATTCTTAATGTTTTATTTATTGCTGTTTGAAACATTTTAATAGAGAATGGATGCCATTTCGTTTAGAGAGGTTTGCTTGTCTAGCCTATTACTTAGATGAAACAAATTGTAAACGGTTTATTTAAGGTGGACAACTACTTTCAAGATTATCAATTAGTTTTATTCGGTTGGTGTTGATTATAACAATTATACACCCGATTTAAAATAGTTTGAGATTATTACTAAAAGGCTGTTGGTTGGATAAATTAATTAAATTCTTTTGAATTAAATCGGTATCGATTATGAGCCCTCGATCGATCTCGATATAGAATAAAACTATAACTGGTATATATAGTGAAAGTCCTCTTAGCCGTAATACCATGGAGCCGTGAGCAGTTTACGGCTCAGAAGACTTTTACGGCATTGAGGAATATTTAAAAAAAAATTATGCATAAGTAAGATTTTAGATTTTGACCATGGTCGAAGGCCCTTCAGCTACCTGGTTATCAGTTAAAGTACAGTCAAAATTGAATCCACAATTTACGAAACATTTCTTTATTGTTTCCTTACAAATTTTTTGTTCTTTATTATTTCCATCGGTAATGGATTTTGAGCGTTGCAATAACTCCATTGTTCAGTTGTTGTAATTTCGAGGTGCAATTAGGTGGCAAAAATTCCAATCTAATGTTGGAGAAATCTATATTTGTGTGAGCAGATGCATTACCAAGAAATAAGATAATTTTTCGATTTTGTTTTGCCATTTTCTGGTTAAGTTCAAACAAGTATTTATGAAATATGTTGCCGGTCATCCATGCATTTTTGTTGGCATAATAATATGATACATTAAGCTTTCTTCCGTAACATTTTTCGCCCTTGAGGGTTAAAGTTTTGTTCGGTAAACGGCATAAAAATAATGCTGTTTCGTCACAGTTGCCAATATCACAGGGCTCGAAACCACCAGAAATGTCGGCCAACTTGGTTTTTTATGTGCGGTTTTATTTTCGTCTACGTCATTTTCCTCGCTGCTTGAATGCAACCCCAAAATTATTTTTGAAACTGCGCAAACAGCCATTGGATGCCTTTAAATCGTGCATGCTTAATCGTTTGGCAATTTCCAAAGCTTTAGATTGTAAAATAGTTCCAGAAATTGGAAAGTTTTGGCTCTTGCTTTACGAAACCACTTGAACACTATTTGATTGAGTTCTTCATTATTGGAAGCGTGCATCTTTTTGGCTGCCTGTAGTGGTTTGCTTGAAGCCAAATATCGCTCCCGGATCATATTTTATTCTATAATGCACACATAAATTTGTGTGGTGCAGCATTTAAATTGTTCTGCAATTTTATTTTTAAAAAAATGCAGAACAAAAATATATGCATACATACCTAGATTGTTGAGAAAAAGATGAAATTCATTCATCATGAATATTTTTTCCAAAAACTTGGAAAGTAGTGTTACGTACGAGACTGAGGAAATTATGTCATATAGGATTTTTTTCATACAAAACTTAGTTGGGGACTTTTTTTACGGCAGAGTTTACGCTATATATAGCTCTTCGGCTCTCAGGATTTTCACTGTCCCATCAACTATATATATATATATATATATATATATATATATATATATATATATATATATATATATATATATATATATATATATATATAAACAGCGGGTTTTCCAAACTGAGTGATGTGGTTTCTTTCAAAAACAACTCACTTATTGTTAAGGAGTTTTTGATTTAATGTGAAGTACAATCGATACCATTATGTTCTGAATAAAAAGTCATTCAAATGGCCTCCACGACTTCTTCTACAGGAACGAATTCGATGAACCCAATTTTCGAGCCTTTTTTCCACTAAATCAAGTCATATATCATGAAAAGCACGTTCAATATTGACTTGTAAAGCTTGAAGAGAGTTTGTTTATTGCTAAAGACCAATGACTTCGAATAACCACACAAGAAATAGTGTAATGGTGTTAAATAACAACTTCTTGGAGGCGATTCAATATCACAATTTCTTAAAATAATCGAATCTCCAAATTTGTACACTTGTTGTGTGACATGTATTCTCGTCTTGTTGGAACCAAATGTTGTCAAGATCAACTTCTTACAATTTCGGCAATGAAAAATTGGTTATCATCGATCTATACCGATCTCCATTGACAGTAACGGTGTCACCAGCCTCATTTAAAAAAAATACGGACCGATGATTCCACCAGACCAAACACCACATCAAACTGTCAATTTAGATTAATGTAATGATCTATCATGAATAATTTGTGGATTTTCTTCGCACCAGAATCGACCGTTTTGTTTATTTATCGCACCACTCAGATGAAATTGAGCCTCATCGGAGAAAATGATTTTCTTAAAACGATCGTTATTACAACGTTTACGGTGGTCTAATGGCTTCAGTTCTTAAGTGAGAACAGTTTTATACGGATGCCAACCCAAATCCTTTCTCAAAAGCCGCCAGGTGGTGGTTTGAGACAGTCACAATTATTGAGGACGTGTTGAAATCGACAAATTGAAGTCTTCAGTAACACGTGTCTGAACGGAAGAAATAGTTGACTCTGTGTTTAGGTGGTATGCTAGATATTATGAACGCTACTTCATTCGAGATTTTCCTATATGCACTCTAAACCCAGTGCAATAGTTCGTTGTACGCGTTGATCACGAGCTTTTGCAGTGACTAATGCTGGAATCCATGCATACGGGTAGCCCATACAATATTATTAATGTAACTACCGAGGAGAACAATTTCCTTTTACTGGTGCTCAGTCCTCAAATGCTGGCCATTATTCGAATAAGGCCAGTTATTGTTCTATTCGCCTTTACCACCGTTTAATGTGGTGTTGAAAGCTTCGTCGATGGTGTAACCCCAAGCACTTAATTTTTGCCGTTGGTATTATTGTTATTCCTCCTATGTTCAATTCCATAGCCGAAAGCATCCTCCTACCCGCCATTTTAACTTCCGGTGCCAGCTGCAATCGATGAGCTTAGATCCATTTAGAGATGACTTCAACCGAGGCCTTTACTCTCTCTTCAAGTTGATGTTGATATCTCGCCGGATGTTCATATATAAATAATATTCCAGGGCAGTGGTCTGGAATCAAAACCAAGCCTTGTGGTAGAACACTCGTAACCTCCATCTGAGTAGCTACGCCTACTGATTTTACAATTATTCCTCATTTACTCAGATAGCTCTTCCAAGCTGCGCTTTTGAATGCATTTCGGTTAAACGAAATCGGTTTTTCGTGATATCAGTAGGGAGCAAGCTTTGTTAATATTAAAATATCAAATTGTACAGAGCTTTTAAGAGAGCTATAGCAAAAATAAACTTGATGGCAGCACGATCAAGTGTCGTTTCAATACCTTAACTTATCTTTCAATACCTTTAATAAAAGCAATATTGACGTTGTGCATATTGTATAAGCGCCACTACCGGATAAAAAGGTAAACTATTCACCAACTCGTATTGGTGTACACTGTAAAGCCCAACGAGTGCATTAAAACACACCGTCAGGCACTTTTTAAGTTATTCGAAGCATGTTAAGTTTTTAGTCAAAACCGAGAATCGAACTCTGTTTGTGGGGAGATGAGTAAATCTTTTAATCATTTAGCTACAACCGGTGACATGGTATTAGAGTACGAATAGGAAAAAAATATTATCAGCGCCCGTAGTTTAAACAGACGGATGGTATGAAATGTTGCATACTAAGCAATATTTTGTACCATCCTGTACCGTTTGAAACACACCCATAGTTATATTACCAAATCTCAAAAAATAAATTTTGTTTGCTTAAAAGTATCAGTAATTTGTCCATCAGATCAGATATCATCAAAATAATTTATTACGCTGAATTATTTTATTTCGACCATCCAAGGGTCAGATATATTTATTTTACTGTCAAACTGCAGAGTAAAATTTTGGAGATCTGCAATAAATATCGATCAATTTAGATACCGATTTATTGAGTCTTAAAAGCTTTACAAATTTATTATCTTTGTCGGGCTCGACGTTGCACAAAATACAGTGCCAAAAGATTACCTTCTCCACGTAATGTTTATTTTCACTACTAACAAAAGGCGATTTAAACAGCATTGGTAGCAAAGAAAACTATCGGAACATCTTTCTTTCAGTAGTCAACAGATTTATTCAAAAACTTAAACTTGGCCCTAGTATTTTGTTACTTTACTACATACCAGTAATGATTTTCCTCAAATTAGCAGGCTTTTGAAATTTCTCGGAGATAAGCGGTTGAGCAGGATTGTTGACGAATAACTAACAGATGCCAAGTAGCAATTAACATTTTTAGCATTTATGGGAAAGTTTTGTATTTTTTCGGTAGCTAATATAAGCATTTATGATGTGTAAAGAAATTTTTTTGGGCCAGGTTATTTGCTGGTACATTTATACGGGAAACTTAGTCAATGCAATAGTAGCTATTTGGCTTATAAGTCACCGTAAAAGTTATTATGCAATATTATTGCTTTCGTGGCAGCTAATTAATCAAAATGGCTGGAATAGAAGTAATTTGGTTATTATTATCCAGACATAATTTTTTTACGAAAACATACAATATTTCAGTCTTCTATAACGGTTTTTATAATCATTAGTGTTTTTTTGCCACAGCTGCGAGATGCTGCTTCGTGTCAGAATGGAAAGATAATTGCTTTGATCCCGAATATCATCGCAGATGATCTTTTCAAAGCTTATAGTAAATATTTTCATCTCTTGGGGGCTATTATGAAATAATCGGGTGTTTTTCGATATTGAAAAATCTGATCCGCGTTAAATTTTCCGCGTTAAGTTAAGTTAGCAGTTATGATTTAGGTAATTTACATGCAATTCGTCTAAGTACAAGTCGGATTTTGACATACAATTTTCGGACAATCCGATTTCGTTCTGTCTTTTTTGTTTCATAATAGCGGATTTTTCGATATCGGATTTTCATAATAGCCTCCCTGATTCAAAATGTTTTGGGGCCACAATATCAGAGGGACTACTTTGAAAATTTTGATATCGGATTCGGATCAGATTTTCCGATATCGGATCATTTTATAATAGCCCCTTAGTATTCATAATATTCAAAGATTAAATGGTTCCGGAAATATTGCCAAACATTTCTTGTATGGTTTGAAGAATCAGGCAGCTGATGCGTTAGAATTTCAATGTCATATTGACCGTACTGAGTAAAAAGTTTTCATATCACCATTACCAATAGAATTAAGGAATTGGACAAACTCAATTTCATGAGGTAGAGTTTTCAGATTTGTTATTAAAGAAAAATGGTGAAAACTTGAAAATTCAGACCAAGATATAATTCAATTCTTAATGCTGGTGACACATGATCCATATGTCACCAACATTGAGAATTGCATATTAAGAATCAATAATTTAAATGTCATTTAGTGGAATATTGATACTTCAATGTATCGATTTACTGTATATCAGCCTTGACTGTTGGCAGTAATGCTTAATTTTGTGGTTTCTAGAATTGGAATAGGCAACTTGAAAACATTATGCAAAGTTCGGCTGTCAATCAAGAGCGTAGAAACTATACCACTGAAACCAGGTGTAATACATGGTATTTGTAATGAATATAATCCACTAGCTGTCAAACAAACTACATTGCAACCGATATTCACGGAAACCTAAATTAATAACATTGCGTTGTTCATGATTATCGCTTTTATTCATCAATTCGAGTAGCTCTTTGTTGTGGTGTGTTGTCCTCTATAGTGCCGTCTTGGATGGAAATGGGTTTTTTACAAGCGTCTTGCAACTGTTCTTTGACTACTAGCAGCCAGTGAGTTGATCATTTTATAATATTAATGTTAAAATATGATTTCGGCCCCCACGGCTGGCGCATACAATGCGCAATCTGAAACACTAACTATCACGAACTTTTCGCAGCATTTGCGGCTGTATTTCACCTATTCAACCAAAAATGGGCTTCATCGGAGGGTAAAATTTTGATTGGAAATTACATCAAGCCCATTCGCCAAATTGGCGGCGCATATGATGGTCTTTTGGTTTTAATTCCTGCACAAGTTGAATCTTGAAAGCTTTTAAGCCAATATCTTTTTGTAAAATCTTCCATGAAGTGAAAGGACACAACCCAAATTTCTGACAATGGCGACGAAATGATCGATTTGAATCTTATTCAACGCTTTCCTGTACAGCGGTTATACGATACAGCTTCTTCAGTGCACACTGTTCGACCTCTCACGGGATGCACATTATCACTACGAGTAAACGTGCTCCGAAAACGATATATTGTTATTCGAACTAACCGCTCTAAAGGGCGATTATGTACGCCATAAAATGTTCGCCGAAGTGCACGATAAGTTTGACGAACAGAACTTTTATTTTGATAAAAAATTTCAACAATTTGCAAGCGTTGCTCTGATGTATTCATAATAAAATGTCAAACCAAACTAAACAAAACTCAGCTACCAGCTGTTAAATGAGTTGTCAAATAATGCAGTGTTGCCAACTTAAAGTTGAGAAATTGTTTGAAGGTACCAGTTTTTAGAATGGCTCTTGTTTATCTGACGAATGACATCTCGTTGATTGCGTTATTCTTCCAGCTTGTGAGGCATTTTCTGGAGTAGCATTTTTTTTAAAACTGATAAGTGACTGATGTCAAATATTGCAGCACTTCAATTGTTTTCATCGAAACATTTGACTACGATTGCTTTAATTTGAAAAGTACTGTATACAAGTATGATAGGTGTCCCTGTAAAGCTGTCAAAATAATTACTAAACTGTCAAATAACTTGTATGAGTCGATTTAGTTGCTCGAAATTGTATATGTACGTTAATGCATCACATGTGATACGTGCATTGGTTTCTAATCATAACATCCTAATTTTAACATGCTGTCTTACACTGTTATTGAATTTATCCATATATAGGAAAATCAAATTATTCCAAAATATTTTGAAATGAAATTTTATATTTTTGGAAATGAACAAAACTTAATTTAATTTTTTTTATATTATTTTGGTTAGTGAATGGCATTATTTATTCTGTGGTTATCGACAGCACACATAGCTATTTCTAATTGCAATGTACATTTTATAATTAAACGGAATTGTTTGATAATGAACGATATGTGTATAGCATGTTGCTATGTGTGGATACAAAACCTCGTATGTGGTATTGACTGATAGACTCCGTTTAGGTTTAGGCTATACAAAAATTATATTTATTGAACTTTTAACCAAACAATACGTAATATAAATACATATATTTGTTTGATATTGGCCAGCCAAATAGCATTGTGCCATACGAACATATATAAACATTAGAATTCGAAGAATGGGTAATTTCATTCGGCTTGCATAACAATATCCACCCGACTGGATTTTAGAAAATTATATGTGTTCGGAGTGTGTAGTATAAAATATAATTTGTAAATATGTCCCAAATTAATTCAATTTATATTTTGTGTGTTCGTTGATTTATTTCACATTTACAAGTGTATATATAAAGGTTTCTCCAATAAGAGGCTTCATTTTGAATTGTATAACGAATTCCACTTCTTAGATGTTTGATAAATGAATTCGTGCTTTGCATCTTCAGTTCGAGGTTTCGGCAGCTTCACCGTTATTCGTGCTTCTCATCCGGGAGTAACAAATGCCGGTATTTTCTCCATTAATACTGCAGATCATTAACCATTTATTAATCTATAGAACACGCAGAGTTCAACAACATCTCTTCAATGCTGTAGGCTGTCCATATCTTTCGTAAGTCTGGAGTTTCGTATTATTCGGATGGCTGGCCGCTGAACTCTATCCAGCAACTGGAGAACAATGCCATATATGCTCCACCGAAGAAGAGTGCAATGTTGCTATCACTAAAAATGATACGATACACGCTTCAACAGCGCATTGAAATTGTTAAAATTCACTAAAATAATGATGAAAATTTTGGTCGTCGTGTAACACCTTCTCAGCCGATGATAGTGAAACTGGAGGAAAAATTTGAACTGTTGGGACAAGTTAGTGATGTGAAGAATCGAAACCGTATGCCTCGCTCAAGACCTACTGATAATATTACTGCTGTAGCTCGTAGTGTTGAACAAAACCCAGGTTTATCGAATATCGACACCTCGTCGATTTTTTGAATTAGATATTCCACAAACGACATTAAGCCATATTTTGCAGAAAGACTTTGGTCTTAAGGCTTTTAAAGTTCAGTTAACTCAAGAACCGGTCGATCAGTATAAACATCGTATCTTCACTGATTGGGTCCTGATTGAAAATGCATCAATTTGTGGCTCACGAAATCCAAGAATAATTGTTGAAAAGACTCTCCAATCTCAACGTGGTTAGAAGTAATTTTCTCGAAAATGATGCTGGTGCAACAGTTACGGTGGATGGATTATTCTATCGAGCTATGATTAATGATTTTGTTCCAGAATTGGAAGATATTGATGTGGACGTCGTTTATTATCGTAGCTGTAGGTCGACTGACCTCCTGGTCGCGATAAGTCCAATGGTTTGGTTCTTTGCAGTCTTCTTGTTAGAGTGATAGTCAGCATACAGCGTATGCCATTTTTCTGCCGGTGCAGATGTTTTGTTGCATGATACCTAATTTCATCCACGATAAGCTCGATCTTTCGTGTCGAATGTACCACGGTGCATTAACAATGCATCGCAGGTTCTGATTTTGAACTGTTTCTATGATTTTGATATTTGTCTTCTTGGCACAATTCCAGAAATGGCTGCCATATGTCCATACAGGTTGGTGTGGATCGTTAGTACAGATTGTCTCCCTAAGAGCCAATTCATTTTTCTGCATTTTATAGTTCATCACTTTTCCTTTCAGCTTAGTTTACATAGCATCTCAAGTCATGGCAAAGGCGATAAATGATTGATCCAAGAACACTCCTTTCTGGTACTTGTCCTGTTATTCTTTTTAATTTTTACTGTTTTACTTTTTTCGCTCTGTAAAAAAGAGCAACACAACTTGTGCCAGTGCACCAACTTCCTCAACAAGTCAGTCAACGACCGTAGAAAATTCATGGCCAAGGACAAACGTTGTTATAATTGTTTGATTGAATTCCACATGGTTTTAGTTTAAAAAAATAAGAGAAGTGGTCGGACATGTAACAGAAAACACAATACCTTGTTACATAGTGATATCGAGTCCAATTATAAGTCTCCACAACCAAGTGGTGTTATTGTTTCAAGCTCCACTCTCAGCAATGATAATTTTGAAGTTTACTTTGTCAATAATTCTTCACAAGATCGCAACTCGATTGTCATCCATACCCGTCAAACCAATCAAAATATTCACATCTTACCTACCGCAAATATAGAGGTGATGAGTACCAAAGGGAATTGGTAAACAGTTAGGGTACTGTTGGATTCTGGTTCAACTCATTCTTTGCTGCACGTTTAAAAATAGGTTTCAGTAGGAACTCTAAACAATTGTGAAGCTGGTATTTCCAGAGAATCAACCTTTTCCAAAAATCAATCGCTTTGATAGCTGGATTCAACAAGTATTGAATCCAGCTATCGTGAAATAGCTATAAGTTATCCATACCTCTCGCTGATCAAGAATATTATAAACCAGCTCCCATCGATATTCTTCTTGGTTGCGATTATTTCTTCGACTCATTGATTGAGGTTAAACTCAATCTTATCCCCAATGTGCTTATTGCAAACTACCAGACATGTACTAATTCGACCATGTTTCATATTCAACCAAATGTAGAACAATGTAATCTGAAGAAAACTTTACAAAGGTTTTGGGAAACAGGAGAGTTGCCCAGTAAACGTCATCAGTCCCATGAGGAACAAAAGTCCATTGAATCTATAAGGAATAATGCCTCTTTTATCAATAGCAAAATTGTCTTATACTTACCATTTAAACAAAATCCGACATTGATAGGAGAAAATTACTCCCATGCGTTAAGAAGATTTTACACATTAGAGAGAGACTTTCAATGTATTCAGAATTAAACAGGCAATATACACAGTTTTTACGTGATTATGAATCGCTAGGACAAATGGGATTAATCCTGCAAGATGAAACACACCAACCCTACAACCAGTTATTCTATTTGCCACACCATCCAGTTTTTAAGGAATCAAGCAGCACTACCCCATTGTGATCGTGGTATGGAAAGTGATACGGAAATGAAATGTTCTTTTATGTTTTATCGTCATAATGGCAACGCTGGTCTTCGTACATATTAATTGTGTGCACTAGTCAAAGCTTTTTCCGGTAAGTCAAAGCTTTTTCCGGTAACACTTTACTTCAATGTGCAATTTTTCTTACAGGTCTAATTTTTATTCCATCCTGTTAATATATCGAAGTAATATTTTCCTCTTCTGTTTGTTTTGGGTAAGGCTATGGAATGTTTCTTCAAGGTGATTTGCAAACAAATCTCTTTTTTTATCATTTCGAGCCCAATTTTCTTAATTGGAGGAACCTGAAGTTTTAAGTTGCTTTCCATAATGAATAATCAGTACTTTTTTGCCTAGTTAGAGTGCTATGGTATTTTTAAACTCATGACTGATTTTTGATGTCTTTCGTGCTTATCTTTTCTTCTTACGAAGTTCTCTCACTTCTTCTGGATAGCTAACAATACGCGTCATTTCCTGACTATAATTTGGAGTACTTTCCCACGCAGCACTTTGGATATCATGGATGGAATGTCTTGATCGTCTTTAATTTCGACTGGTCTCTGTATTAGGTTCTGCAGAGTTATTCTTTCTGTTAACTGTGTTTGGAAGAGATATCAATTGGGTTTGCTAATTTCGCATGGCTCTCTCTCATAATCATTGTTTGGCTAAGTTTCATATAAGATCTAGAGTCTTGCTGATATCCGTAGGCCAAACGATCAGTGCACTGCCTGAGTAAAATTCGGATTTAAGATTTTTGGCTACTATTTTGTGACTTGCATGGAGATCTTTTTATATGATTTTCTATGATCTTTTATGAGGATAGCTGATCCATCTCTAGCTTTGTTCTCTGGATGTAAAGCATGGCAGCAGTTATATCCTTTTATTTTACAGAATGTAGTTTTGATGAAGTGAGTTTCTGATAGTTTAGACATAGATAAATCTAGTTTTTTTAAAAATATTTTATTACTATGCAATCTGTTTTGGGGCTCAGGCACTCCCAATTCTTTCGTAGTTCGCTTATTTACGTCCTTACCTTATGCTTTGCAGTCAAATCGAGGACGTACGGCTAAAGGTCCGATTTACCTTACCATCTGCACATTGCTTAGCTTCATGCCAGCTTATAGTACTGACATGGAAGATGGATCGGACCATGGATTATGAATTCCAACAGGGGGTCATAGTTGTGTTATTTCACAATTTGAATCGTGGGATTTAAACCCGGTACCTCCTGCTCCAACTGCCACAGCTTTAACCGCTGCGCAATTGGGCGGTAATAAATCTAGTTCTGGAATGTGGTGCAATAGACCATTTGCATTCCAGGCTACAATGCGTAAGGATTTATTCATTTATTTTGTTTATAATCTATATTTTGAATCATTCGATCAAGGTTTTCTTCTCTTGTATTGAAACTAGTTTATAATTCCAGTTCTTCTAGTGTGTTCTAGTGTCTTTCCTGCGTAATAAGTCTTTCGTTGATATTCTCTATATTTTTCAGTATATCCTGTAAAACAAGCTCCACTTTAGACTGATTCCGCTCTGTCTGTTGGACTATCTCTGCATAAGTGACTTTTTCGTTTACTTGCTTTCTTTGCATGTTAGGAGTTGGCGGATTTACTGCAACCTCACACCCTCTGTAGTTGACTAGGTGCTGGCCCTTACAGTTGATGCACTTCGGCGCTGTTATTCGGGGAACTGTGCAGTCATGTGCGAATTGGTCATAAAAAATTTCATGAAAAGGATATGGTACCAGAAGCGTACCCGTGGTGGCCATTTGGCTGATATCGGTTTCAAATATAAATGGCATACCTCCCTCTTTACAATGAAATAAACATTCATTGATTTCTCTTAAAAAATACAATTTTTTTAAATATTAAAATGAAACTTCTTATTGAAAAACCCTTTATATATATATATATATATATATATATATATATATATATATATATATATATATATATATATATATATATATATATATATATGTACCGGGTGTTTCTTTTAAACTGAGACGATCAAATATCTCGAAAAAAAGTCACTCTACGGAAAAATTGTCCATTGTCAAAATTTTGTCATACCGGGATGAAATACATTAGTGCAAAAAAAATAGTCCACCACTCCCCCGCGTTGTAGGTGGGGCGTGGGTAACTTTTAAAGTAAGTATGTATGACTTGAATAAAATATTTTGTTCGGTTCATGATAGATGGCGCTGTAATCGACGAAATTCAATATTTTCAGTTTCTTCTTCCTAGAACACACGCATTCTATTCTGCAATACGTTTGAAATAAAATTCGTCATCAAAACAACTTATTCAGTTTTGTAAATCAAATTTAACGTTTGTGTTATTTCTTATCTTCATGTTTTTCGTAATTGCAAAATAAACGATAAAATACTTTAGAATGGAGCGTTTAACTGTGGCAGAGAAAATTGAAAAGGTTCTGGTTTATGGTGAAGCTGGCAGAAATCTTGAAAATGCTATTTACGCTCAATGTTTTCCGGATAGGATTCGTTCACGTCCTTTATTTGGCCGTACTATCAAACAATTTATTACTGATGGAAATGTTCAACCGATGAAGAGGACCCGTAGAGCAACAGTCTCTGGGGAAAATAATAAAATTTCTGTATTGGCAGCAGTGGCTCATAATCCTCATGTTTGTACATGAGAAATAGTTCACGATTCCGGATTGTCCCTCACCAGTGTTTGGAGAATTTTAAAACGGGGCAAGTATCATCTATATCATGTGTCTTTACAACAAGATCTTCATGGCAGTGATTTCCAAAATCGGGTAGCTTATTGTCAATGGGTACGTGAACAAATACAACAAAACCCCATTTTGTTCGTTGCGTAAAGTCATCTGACGAACCGTCTTTTACAAACCATGGAACGGTTAATCGACATAACATGCATTATTATGGAGTGTAACAAATCCGCACTGGCTTCGTCAAGTTGAACATCAGCGTCCTTGGAATGACAACGTGTGGTATGGAATAATTGGCAACAAACTCATAGGCCCCCACATTGATCGTGAATTTAATGATCGCTGGATCGGTAGAGCTGGTCCGATAAATTGGCCAGCCAGATCACCAGATCTTACTGCGCCAGATTTCTGTTTGTGGGGCTTTCTCGAAGACAAAGTTTACAAACAAGAACCAACAACACGAGAGAACATGTGACTGAGCGAATCCGAAATGTGTGCTGAAATTCAACCAAACACACTTCTCAGTTGTGTACAATCATTTTGGCCATCATTTTGAACACTTATTTTAAGCTAAAATTATTTTATTCACCTGCCATTTATACTAATAAATTGTTTTGATGGCGAATTTCGAGTATTTCCAATGAAAACGTGATGTTTTTTATTTCAAACGTATTGCAGAATCGAAGGCGTGTGTTCTAAGAAGAAGAAATTGAAAAAATTGAATTTCGTCGATTACAACGCCATCTATTATGAACCGAACAAAATATTTCATTCAAATCATACGTACTTTTAGTCGTAGAATCCGTATCTGTAATAAAAAATATGGCTTCCTATGTTAGTTTAAAACTTACCCCCACCCCACCTACAAAGCGGGAGTGGGGGATTTTTTTTGCACTAATGTATTTCCCCCGCGGTATGATAAAATTTTGACTATGGACATTTTTTCCGTAAGGTGGCTATTTTTCGAGATATTTGATCGTCTCAGTTTAAAAGAAACACCCGGTATATTACGGGTTATGTTAGTCAATCAATCAAAGTGAAACAAATTTAATTTCTGTCAAATATGGCAGAAATGATTTAAGTTTAAGCAACATAATAAACAATAAAGCATTTATATGAGAGCTCGCTTTTATCAAAATTATAAATTAACTTAATTTGAATACAAAAAGTGAAAACGAAAAAGCTTTTCAGATTTTGTTTTGACAACTTTTAAATATAAACAAACATATTTACACAGTAAACATGTAGTTGAATGAATGAGTCAAATAACATATGGGGGTCATTTGGTTTAATGGCTATCAAATTGCTCTATATAACGATCTTAACATTGAAGAAATTGAAGGTGAAGACGTGTGACAAAAATATCGCCTATTTTTCACCATTCTTTCGATTGCTATTCATTTTCACTTAACTTGTTAATGTATAACTTTGTAAGTGTAAACTTTAGTTTCGTTTTTTGGATTTTTATGTTCTTTTATGGCAATAAAACTAAGACTATGTATGTATACATGTATATATAAACTATATACGGGAAGAAACTCGTATAATATCATAAATAATGTAGATTATGTTCAATTTGATTCATGATACCAGACAATTTATGTTGATATATTTATTTATTTGTAAGAACAATAAAAAAGTTATATTTTGTTAGTCACACCTATAATTTGTTGCCAGGTAATTGAGGTGGGATTTTTTCCGAGATTTTGTTGTATTGTAATACAACCTGTTAAGTGACTGCCGTCTTTATCTATGCATATAAATCATTTAAAGTATTTCTTAATTACATCCAAAAGAGGTGAGTGGAAAGTCTATTTAATAATGAGATATGCTGAACATTTTTATTAAATGGTTAAATTATTAACTATAAATCACGTTTATCTCTGTGCAATCTGGTTTGGATCCTACTTTACGCAATCACATAGCCAAATCGAACACGTACGGCTAGAGGACTGATTATATTTGTTCATACCAATCGTAAATAGATGGTGACAAATCCATTTTGCATCCTATGCTTATTGGGATGCGAACCCGGTACCTCCCACTCCAACTGCCGCTACTTGAACTACTGGGTCCTTTAGTCGGTAAATCATGCTTATACTACTAAAATGGGAGTAATGAATTGTTAGATTCAGCACTCGCAACATAATACGAGCACATAGTACATATTTACGTTATTGACATCACTCATAAGACCCCTTATAGTTTTTTTAACTCATAAGACCTCTTATACTTATCTGAACTGTAAAATCATAACGCTTTATGAAACATGAGTCCATCATTAAACGCCAGAACCAACCCGATAGTTAAAATAATGGTCATAATATGGTTCAAGTGTTCAGAGAACGCAACAGTTGTTGCATTGGTAAGAAAGGCTATTGCCGCCATTTTTTGAAATGCACAATATTCATAGATCGTCTGCAGAAGTGTAAAAGCATCACATATAGAAGAATATTATGTTTCTTTATGAAGAACAGAAAATCTTGGAAAGCGAAAATATTTGAAGAAGGGAATTTGCCCATTTCATGGTTATGCACCTCATCATGGAAAACACAACAAAAATAAGATTTATCAAACTTCAAATAGTTCCCTATTCACCATGTTCATCTGTTTTACCATTTATGACTCAAACTGAAAGAAATGGGTCCGTGGAAAGAGATTTGCGTTAAATGGTATAATATTACCTTTTAACGGGAGAAATTTGAAAGCAACTACCAAAGAAAGCTATCGTTAAACTCATTTACGTGCTTAATGCTGTTATTAGATTAGGGCATTTTCCTTTTGTCTGGAAAGTTATTTTGTTACCGAAACCAGGTAAACCTCCCAGTGAAGCTAAATTGTATCGTCCAATATCCCTGCTTCCCTATCACTTTACAGCTAATAGAGAGAAAACTCCTGAGAATAAAATAGCCAATAATAGAAAGTACAGACCTTTTACCGGATCACCTATTTACCAGATGCAACATTCTACTATTGATCAGGTTCCAAGAATTACAGGTATTATAGAAAAGGTGTTAGAAGATAAAAACAATTTGTTCGACCTTATTTCTGGATGTGGCAGCAGCTTGCGATAAGGTATGGGACGACGGTTTAGTACATAAACTAACGGTTATGCTTCCGGGACCATATGTTAATCTTTTGAGATCATATTTATCTGAATGACTTTTTAGAGTAAGACAAGAACATGAGTATTCTGGACTGAGAGAGGTAACGGCAGCAATCACACAAGCCAGAGTTCTGGGTAACTGAAGAAATTCGTCAGTGGACCAAGCGATGGAAAATCAAACTTGATGAATTAAAATATGCCAATGTGAACTTTACGAATAAATCGTTGGTTAATCCGTCGACAATCTGCTTAAATAATGTACTTTGGAGTATAGTCAATACTCTAAAGTACATCATTTAAGCAGATACTTTGGAGTATAGTCAATGCACCGTGGTACAATCGATTTGACACGAAGCATGAATCAAGGCTAATGAAACATGACAATTCGGAAGCTTCTCGGCTACTGGATAGTGAGCATTTGGTTAGGAGAAATCTTTGGGCGTATCCAGCACGTTGGGATCTCACTATAAAAGTAGATATCTCACATCTCAATGTACTGGATGCAAAATATCTTACTAAAAAAATTTAGAAAATCTCACTATTTAGTGAGATATGAAATTTCTATCTACATTTTGTAGATATTTTATGGGTTGAGTCTCTGCTATTTTTTGACAGCTAAATTGTGCAGTTCAGAAGAAACAATTCATCAATTTAAATATAAGGAACGAAAAGCAATCGTAAATTCGCAATGGACACAAATAAATGCGAAAATAATATGTAAAATAGAATAATATGTGTTTTATATGACAGCTCTGACTAACAGCTTAGTTAAGACCCAAACCCAACATAATATATAGATTGTACATCCAGCACACTAAATGATAGTCTACAATTGAGACTATTCTACATTGTAGAATATCTAATAAGTAGATCTCAACGTGCTGGATACGCCCTTTATTTAAGATAGAGTAGATTTGTTGACGTAGCAAAGGAGTCAGTACTACGTTGAAATGGATTTTGATTGGTGTAAATATTTCACCTGGGGATTTAAATCACAGTAGTATGAAGTTTATACTACCGTAAATGATCTCAAATCCACGACGAGCTATACTTTCTTGTTATCATCACGATTTTCCAAGTATAGGTAAAGGTAATCGATTGTTCAATTATATTTGGCAAGAAATATCTATATTCAGTATTCAGCTAAGTGAGTGAATTTTCTGTTTAGATTTTTGAAGTGGTCACACTCATTTGTAGCTTTACTAATACATTTTGCGGCATTGTCTAAATGTCTTGTTGCTTCGTCCAGACAAATTCAACTCACTGACTGAACAAGACAAGCCAATTTAGGTATTTTTTTCATGTCCGGTAGATTATTGGTTTCTGGTGATTGAAGCAAACCAAACAACTGGTTGTGATTGTTTAATTAGAATGTCCGGGAAGTAGTTAACATACACTCCAAACAAACTGTTTACCGATACTCTAAGAAAACTTGATCGTCAATCCTCTAGTGCATATATATGTATGTTCATGAGAATGGCCATCTTGCAAAATCTATCAAGTTATTATCTGCATTTAAAATTTTAACTTGTTGAATCAAACGTTATGCCACGATCACTGATCGTCTATATGGCCTAACAGATACTATGAGTTTACAATCGTAACTATGAGTTTACAATCATATCTACAAAGATCATGAGCAGTTTCTGGTTGATATTGGCAATGATGACAGCAACAACACCATGGATGGATAAATGGTGACAATAGTGTTGACAAAGCTGTTGGTGTTAGTGAGGATCCATTGTGCACGCGATGACGCATCTCGATAAGCAATTTGCTGTAAGTTTGGCAGTTATTTTCCTTGTTGCTCTATACTTATCATCCTCTGTTAAAGGAGAATTTATCGCTATTATCTGGTCATCTGTGGCAAGAAATGTGGAGTATAGATTTTTTCAATTCTTCTATCTTTCTTTCGATATTGTTTTTAGTTTTTCGACCATCTCCATCTTTGAGGTAATTTCTGACAAGTGTTGTTATCTTTTCACCCGTTTTCTCATGTTTCTCCAGCAACTTTTTTATTTATAGGGTTGATGAGGTGAGGTCTCGAATTCTCGTCTTGAAATTATATTTTTACAATATTTTAAACTGTATTAAATTGGCTCGAAGGACCATGTAAATTCTTACCTCAACTGAGAATAAATAAAGAAAGTGTAGATGCGACTCCTTAATGGTTTGGGAGCATTTCATAAGTTTGAGAAAATCTCCATGTGTTACATTTTGACTTGAAGTCTAAAGAGTGACAGATCGGTGTTTTGACCTAAAACAGCCAATGTGGTACTAAACATCAATGAATATACTCGAAGCAGAATTGCAGGGATTGGATAATTCCATGCCGAGGCATATTTTCGAATAACAATGCAGGGTATACTGTTATTCTATGATAACACCAGTTAAGTATTATTTCACATACGCCTAGGCGAGGTTTCTATTAAATAGTAATTTTCCCAACTGTAATTGAATAAATAATTTCACTACCGTTTCAACACAACCTTCTTGTGTTATTCACCCATTTAATAACTCCTTAAATTTTTGCTACCTATAAAATTGTAAAGAATTCTGCGAAAAATGTCTACATTTTAAAACTCATTAATTTTTATATTAAAATTATAAATACAATTTTTCTCTTTTGTTCCCAATTCAATGGAGACATTTTTTGCCTTTTGTACACATTTCCATTGGTTTTGAAAAAAAACATGTGTCATATATAATTAATTTAAAGATTACCTTTAAATGTAACAATTGTTTTCAAGGAGAGTTTATTGATTTATACGTCAAAGCCCGCCTTCGTATTATTTCTAAAACAGACTACTAAACAGAATGCCTACTTCTGATGAGAAAACATTGGCATTTTGTGTAAATCCCGAATTCACCAAATTCAGACGTCACTCTACTATATAAAGGGAGAGACATGACATTTAGGCTTATACCCTAGACAGACTGCAGTCTGAACTAGTAAAATTTTTCAATAAGAATAAAAAATAGAATAATAAAGACTTTCGATCAAAGGAGATTTATTAAACCGTCCTCATTCTTAACCAAGGTACAATTACGAAGAAAACAATTGTATAGATTAACGAGGTGTCGGAATAAGAAAGGTGCGATACAACACCAAGTAAAATTTGATCGAACCAACACCTAGACGAGATACCCCCAAGCATAAACCAAAACAAAAGAATGTTTTATGTTTTCTCTGTATTAAATTTAATTAAAAGTTTTTTTTATGTTAAATTTTTTTTTATTTGTATTAAAATACCATGTTTTGTAATTTTTGGTTGATATTAAATATAAAACAGAAATGTGTGTTCGTTATATACAGGTATGTATGTGTACACATACACATTTATAAAATATTTGAATTTTTACAAAATTTGTGGTTTTTCATTTATGTTTTATTAAAACGAAAAAAAAAATTGTTAAAGGGTTTGGAAAATTAATTTTAAAGATTATGTAGACATAAAGGTAATGAAGTGGTTGTTTGCAATGTGCTTGTTACATAATTAGCGAAACGGTGGTATTACTTTTAGCACCGTCAAGTATGTGTCTAAGAAATATGGTTTTGAAACGATCAGGGTTCTTGTAATTGCACCCACATGTGTTTATTTTTAATTCGAATTAAAACTTTATATATATATATATATATATATATATATATATATATATATATATATACCGTTATCTGGTTCCATTATGATATCCTTCTGTAAGCGCCTTAGTGCTTTAAGTACTATTGCTGCTGTGTAGTTCACAGCATTCCACTTTTCTTCAGACACAATTATTAGTTCTACTATATTGTCGTGTGGTGGCCGCAGCACGAGGACATTCGCGAGTTCTCTCCGAGTGATCTCGAATCGTGGAAATTCAATGAAAATGTGTTTCACATCGTCTTGTGATCCTTTGCAGGCCAGCAGGCCTATTTGGGAATTCGATTCGTATTGCTATTCGATTCGAATCATCAAATCGATTCGAACATGAATTGGTTTTTGGTAATACGATCGAAAAAAGAAATGCACACTGCCAAATAATTAGAAAGGAAATTTTGTACTAATGGTCAATGCTACCCTAAAATTAATCTATTTGAAATCGGTTCACACTTTCTTCCAGCCATCTGAAGTTAATAGTTGACTGTCAAAATGAAACCTACTCTAAATGTTGGTTGGATGGGTAGCGTGGGTCTATAAAATTTCCCCGTACTAACTACTAAGGTGCTAGAACGCAAAAAGCTGGTGTGGCTCAATACAGTCTCCCAATATACATTGTGTGTCCATTTTCTGCATCAATTTCCTTGATTCCGTTCGACATCATCGCCGAATACATGGTGGCTTTCATTCTGTAATGTTTGTGTGGATACTCCCTTTACCACCAGCTATGCACTGATGCCTGTTTGTATAGAGGGATCCTCCCTCCGCACTACTACTGGGCTCTGAGCTTTCTTTTGTTTCCTTTCACTTCCACTGATCCCACTAGTACTCATCATCATCACGCTTTTAGTTGGTTGATTTGTGAACCATACCAGCATCACTCACTTTGTTTGTTTGGTATGATTTTCTACTAGCAGGAAATAGGGTTGCCTATATGACAGATCTCAGCATTATCGTTGGAAGGCTATGTTGTAAAACCCGAAGCGGTAAGTTATGTCGATTATAAGTTCACCATTCCAGCCGAACGCCATAGCACATTCTGTTACCCAAAGGCTAACAGGGTTCACCATTCACCACGATAAGGCAGACTTGGGAGTAGAGAGAGATACTATAGCAACCTGCATTGTATGAGCGCATATGCATATATATATATATATATATATATATATATATATATATATATATATATATATATATATATATATATATATAAATATATATATATATATATATATATATATATATATATATATATTTTATATATATATATATATATATATATATATATATATATATATATATATATATATATATATATATATAATATATATATATATATATATATATACATATATATATATATATATATATATATATATATATATATATATATATATATATATATATATATATATATATAAATATATAACTACATATTTATAAATAATAAAGCATCGGCTTCCATTTTAGGACTTACAATTTTTTACTTTTGTATCCTCTTTATATGGGTTCGTTAGCAAAACTATAACAACGAACATAAATTCGATCATGATCGAACAAATAATACACGAAATCGAACTGCCAAATAAGGGAAATTCTCAGTCGTTTGTGTTTATACACGATTGCTTTTGGTGTTCGTTTTCATTTTGTACCTTATCGAATTCAAAAATACCGATTGTTCGATATCGAGTTATTGTTCGAGTTCCCAAATAAGGGCCCAGATATTCTGGAGTGTCGACATGTTTAAATCTGAGAAGATATGTACCAAAACAGCCATGCCCACTTAGCACAATTTCGTCAGGTAGTAATTAACATCACCATGCCGCCTTTTTATCCAGTTTTCGATGGATGGTATCTTACGATAAGTCTACCGGCCATTGCCGTGCTATCACAGCGTCTTTGCCATTTTGATACTGTTGAAATGCGTTCTGATGCTCTAATTGCTAGTTATTCTCAGTATAAATACCATGTTTTTGTATTCCTTTGCAAATAGTTCGGTGGTAATCATTCCTGCAATAACAAGTGTCGCGTAATCGGATATAGTGCGAATGCAAAGTGTCACTCTTAAATCTCTTAGGCGGCAAACCGATTTCAACTTGAATATATACGATTTCATATCCACCGCATCGCTCCATATCGGTGATCCATATATGTATTATGGAGACGGTGATGATGGATGTAACCATATTTGCCGCCAACATCCTTCAACTCTGGTTTGATCCTTCAATGTTGGGCATAATGCGGGAGAGGGTTGCAGCTAGAGATTACGATTCCGCTAATATCGATATTTACAATTTCTATCACCTTTCTAGTGGTAATTAAGACTACTTCGGTTTTATGGTCAGCCAGTTGGATTCCAAATGATATTCAGCCATTTTTTATGTATAATGCTCAGCCTACATACCTTCATTATTTTCGATAGTTTTCACTACCACAACAACCACTACGTCATCCGTGAAACCCTCAATTTCAACACCATCAGGCTCGCTGAGCCGCTAGTCGCCATCGTAAACAATGTTCCAAAGTAAATGTCCCAATTTATAGAATAAGGTATTTTCTTGAGCTGTTTCAATTCTACGAAGGTTGTATTCCAACAAGAGATTAAAAAGAATCGGGGACAGAGCGTGTAATGGTCAAGCACCAGAAGTATTTGCAAAAGTTCTCGATAGCCTGTTCCCAACCTTAACACTGTATTGCCACTGGGTAACTGTCATTTTACACAGATCTACGTATTTGTTTGGTATTCCTTACTAATTAAGCGCATACCAGAGTTCATCTCCATTAATCGAGTCTTGCTTGAAATCTAGGAATATCTGGTGTACATCGCGAGATGTTTCGCAGTATTTGGAAAGAATCATCTGTAGAGAGAAAACTTGATCGACTGACCGATTTGAATGGAATCCTCCTTGGCAGTCACCCATGTTATATTTAGTTATACACTCCCTTGCAATTTTAACGCTGGTTGAATCTTCTTCATCTATAAGAGGTTCATCGGGTTAGAATCGACTGAGATAGTAAATATTAATTTAGTTCTGTAGTTTTCAATATCTGAATTCGCGATGGTGCCTTTTTGAAAATATTTTTAACGCTTGAAACCAAACAGCTGATGTTACTCA
The DNA here is from genome assembly GCA_963932295.1 of Tipula lateralis. Taxonomy (NCBI): domain Eukaryota; kingdom Metazoa; phylum Arthropoda; class Insecta; order Diptera; family Tipulidae; genus Tipula; species Tipula lateralis. The sequence continues at coordinate 158,135,934 of OZ010737.1, forward strand.
AGTGAGATCGAAAAGTCTCTGCAACTCTGTGAAATCAATGAACATTACACGTCATATGAACTTATTTCGCTTTTTTTTAATTCGATCCATTTGCTTGTGGTAAAGCTGTTTTACTTATTTTTTTCTTAATGTAAATTCATCCGGAACAGTTTCAGTGGTGTATTTTTACAAAAACAATTTTAAGTGAGGATTACTGTGTTTTGTTAGTATAGGATGTCAGAAGCTAGAAAGCTGAGGCATAAGTCTTCTTTAAATTTCGACGAACTGGGTATTGTCGCATAGAATGTCGAAGTTGTAATTGGAAGATTTATTTACAGCATTTTTGGAGTTCTCGGTGTTTCGCAATGTTTAAATGTTGACCCAGTTGCGATTTTTGTTTTATTTTGAATAGAAAATAATTTATAGTTGCAAATATTATTGACCGGAGAAGATTTATAAGTTCCAAGTTCCAACTTATAAAGAGATATTTAGAAAAAGACTACTCATCCAGATACTGTTGTCTTGATCTTAAAGTTTTGTTTCTCTTTTCAGTCTATTTATTTTCTTGTTCTTTCCATAAGATGGCTCTGATATTACTCCTTTATCAAGTTTATGTTTTACTTCGGGTATGGTTTTGTTGATGGTTCCTCCCCTTTTTATTTAATAAGTTCCGTTTTATTGTATTCGGTTTTTTTAAAAATTGGGGTTATTTTGCTCTTGCAGATCTCTGGTTCTTCTTATCTGTTCATTAGTGGGCCTATCATATTCTATGCACACTTTAGAATTCCTATCAATATCAAAAGCTTCTACTAGTCTGTCTTATGGAAAATTTAGGACATATGTTTTTATAAATTCTGGTAGTATGTGATTTGATACTGTGGGGTTTGGTTTGAGTCGGCTCTTTAAGTAATTTTAAATACTATCGTTTATTCGTTTCTATCAGGTCCATCTTGTTAGCACTCTCCATAGCCACTATTTAATTGTATTCAGTTCTTCTGTGTAATCTTGACTGTTCATTGGTATTGTATTAAGTCTGTTACTTAAGAAGTTAAACACGGCCATTTTATGTTGGAATGCGGATAGTTCCAAGAATTATGGTGTTGTCTGGTTGGGTTGGTTTTCGACACACTTCAAATGTATGTTTATTATTTGTGTTCGTGATTGTTAAGTCTTATCAGTCTTGCATCCAATTAGTAATTTACATTGAATATTAAAGTATTTTGATCAGTCGGTGTTGTAATCACATGTTTATCCACAGTTTTGTGTAACTCCTCCTCAGAGGAGTGTCTTTCCACAGTAAGTCTACTAATCTCCTGGTCGCAACAAGTCCAGTGAGTAGGTTCTTTGCAGACTTCTTCAGTTAGCTATCATATGTTCATAGTTTCAGAATTTGTTTGTATAACAGCAGTTTGTTGTGAATCGCTTTTTCAGATTGTCTTTGTAAGAGCCAATGCATTTTCTAAATTTTATGTTTACTTCATCTTTTTTATGTGCTCCTTCCACCTGAGTTTAGCATCTAGATTATGCCGAGATGTTAGGCTGTGTTTGAATGTCTTACTACTTTCGAGTTCATCATTATTGGTATGCGATTAACTTTTAAATTTGTAAAGTTCACTTGGATTAATTTTGCTTCATTTAATTTCATTCGCCATTTTTTGTCCAATTACATCTCTGGTTAGTAGTCTTCTGTAATTTAGTAGTGGGGTCATTGATATTATTTGCTGTCATCGACAAAGGTCACCATTGTTGCTTCTGTAATTGGTATATCTATAGTATATAGGAGGTAAAGGATTGATCCAAAAACACTTTTTTGTGGTACTCCTGTTGGTTATCTGTTTAGTATTCATTATTTTATTCTACTTGAAACTCCCTCTGATATAAATGATTTTATAAAAAGTCTAGGCTGGCATGGATGTTATCAGCTTCATAGTATTTTTGGTTTTGAACTCTTTCATGGCGCTTTTTTGTTTGGCATTTTCTTTCATACTGCAACTGTCAATATTTAACGGATATCACCGACTGCAATATTTTCTTGTCTCATATTCTATATTTATATATGTTCTCTGTTCTCCAATCTATCATCATCTAACTATATACGATATACATACATATATATACTTATAAGAAACGCGTGTAGGATCAAAGAACATTTCCGTTCTTTGAACGTTTCTGCCATGGAAAATTCCCTATATTATATTAATATATTTAGATTCAATTCCAATAATTAGGCAATAGGTCCATTCCAGCCTGATATAGTACTGACATGAAAGAAGGGTCGTCCTATTGGTTCTTATCTCAACAGGGGATCACAGATGAGTTCTTTCTCACCACTGATCTTAATCAGATTGTGAAAAATCCATTTTTGCATCCTTCCCTTGGTTCGAAATTTCGAGAACCCGGTAGCTCCCTCTCCAACTGCCGCAGCTTTAACTACTGCGCCATTTGGGTGGACAGCTGATTCATATACTACCCTTTCGAGAAATAATTATAAATTGACAAGTTCTCGATAACATTTTATGTTTTTCGACGATATGAGATTTCCTTTATTGCAAACAATTGTCCTTTGAGACAAAAAAACACTGTTTTATGACATTTTAAAGTCAAAACTCAAACTAACTCGTATGTATAGTTTGTATAAAATCAATTTGGTCCAAACACAGTGTTTTTTTATCACCAATATACTCGCACCAAAGGCGATAATAATAGACCAGTGTATCATACACATTTCCAGCCTTATAAGCCTCAGCTATACACCCAATATTTTTTTATTCTATAGCTGGATTGTTGTTGTCATTGTTTGCATATTAAATTTTAGCAATTTAAATTTTTTGCTACACGGATTGTTGTTGTATTTTATACTGGATCCATGTGAAAAACACTATACACATATATGATAAGTACTAGTATATGAGGACATACATATATGTAATAAATAACAACGATAAATTTATAGCTTAAAGCTCGTTCATTTTATTTTATTGTTCATCAGCGGTTGCAGTTTAGTATTTTTCGCTGTCAAGGTTTGTGTTATTGAATTTTATTAAATAAATTCGAATAGGCAATATACGTACATCATCGAGATGAGTTTTAGCAGTTGATTCGGGCTGTCAAATTAAATTTACGTCGATGGTTCAAATACGATGAGTAGATTGTTTCGATGTAATTGTATTAAATATTTGATTTTTGTTGTTAATTGGATGTAACCAATTTTGTATTTTATTTGGTTGAGTCTTGGATAGTAAAGATGATTTTCCAATCAATCCAATCAATCACTTTAAATATATTTTATTTTTTATACCCATAACGGTTTAAAATTAAGATTCTAATTTACGTATATCTGTTTAGTACTGAGATGGAAGGTGAGTTGGACTATGAATTCTGCACTCCAACAGGGGGTTAAATATATTTGCATTCACACCACTAATCGAAATCAGATAGTGAAAATCCCTGTTAGCATCGTGTCCCTATCGGGATTCGAGAACCCAGCACCATCCACTTCGTTTTTTACTGATCTTAAAAGTTGGATCTTTTTTATTGTTTGTAACAACATAGCTTGTTCTAGCCATAATGGCTATTAGGTTAATCGATCACGTTTTATCTAAAGAACTCGTTCCTACGAACCTTAGCAGCATGTGATTGTAACACTGACCATATAATCAAAATACCATTTATCAAAGATTTATGATCTTATAAGATATCAAATGGTTATTTTACATTCTTCAAGTTAATCTTACGACACATTGCAAAAGCTCAATTGTCCAATTGTGACATTCTTTCACAAACTATTCGGTATTTTTAAAATCAATAGTTGATCCTCAAAATGAATCAAAAGTAATGTAATTTGTGGCCAAAACTGGAAAAATAAGAGGAAGTGCTCAATAGTTTCAAAATTTCCACTCTTTCACTACTCACAGGTTGCATTGTTCTAATTAATAACTCAGTGAAAATTTTCGAATGAGAATACTCAGCAAGATATTTAAAGTACTCTGTTATAAAGCAATAAGAATTGGGATCTTTACTAGTTAATTGTTCGAAGGACGATTTTGTCGAACGCTTCTCTTAAGAAAAAGTAACATTAAGTTTGGGGCTGCCTCAGATCCCACACGGGTCAAGTTATCGGTCAACACATTTCCTGTTGACCCATGGGTTCATGATTGACTGTATGACTTAATTCAAATTGCCAAGGCGATTCAAGGTTGTTATTATGTCTATATCAAACTATTTATTGAAGCTAATGGTCTTTAAAGCACTCTGACAGTTAGACAACATACTATGATCTCTATCGTTTATTTCCGTCGCATAGTGCGCTGCTCTTAAAATTGGATTGGGCTATTTAGCAGGTATAGCTCAGCATCAGTCAAAGCGTATGATGGCACACTCTCTTTATATTTGGCTTTGCGCAACACTCCTAGAATTACTATATGTATCCTAAAGGCGTAGGGCTGTATAAGAGCTACGCATCTTCTGAACTAAAGATCCAGCGGTAACAGACCCACTCCCTTATCAAGTAGATGTGGTTTGCTACCAAAATTCTCAGACAAACAAGTCTTTGCAGGTCTTTAAGATTCCACTTTTAGGTCTACACCTCCAGGAAATTATGGGTCTCATAACCGAAACGCATTGCCAGTACACCTTTGAATTAAAAAAAAAAATTTGAAAAAAAATAAAAATTGCAGAAGGCAGAAATTATTCCAGAACTCAATACTACAAAGGTCCATTTAACAAAGAACCCCGAATGACAGAGCAAGCACGTTGTTTTCTCAGCCACGAGAGTGACTTCATGTGTTATCCAATGACTGTTGACATTTCCAGTAAATCTTGTATGCTTTACTATAGGTCTCTTTAATCTATTTATGCAAGGTAATCTTCTGATCTAGTCAGAATGTCAGATCCGTGGGGATAATATATTAATTTAAATACTTGGTGCAATACCGATGATACATTCATGTAAGCAGCAATAGCTCTAAGTATTCTTCCTTTTATTTTTGATATAGCTAACAGAAGTTTTTTTTTTAATACTTCAATCTTTTTTGGAGCTCAAGGCTCTCCCAAATCTTTAACGGATCGCTTATTTACGTCCTACTTTACGCCTGAATGGCTAAATCGAGGACATACGGCTATTTTCGTAGAACCATCTGCGAACTGCATAGCTCCATGCCAGCCTATAGTACTGACATGAAAGATGGGTTGGCCTTTGAATTCTGCACTCCAACAGGAGGTCATTGTTGTGTTCATTCACAACCACTGATCGTAATCGTATGGTGAAAAATCCTTTTTGCTCCAACTGCCGCAGCTTTAATCAAGCTAACAGAAGTTAATTTGTGAACAGTAGGCGTGTAAATTACACGATGTAATTTACACGGTTTTTACATGTACAAAACGTGTAATTTACACAAGGCTAATTTCTACATTGTATATGTAAAAAATGATTTGATTTTTTACATATACAATGTAGAAATTAGCCTTGTGTAATCTAATCAAGTCTTATTGTTAATAAAGCGCCATCTATTAAAAAATCTTTATACTATTATATAAGTTTTCAATTTTTTTCAACTATGTCACAATAGTTTGATTTATATTAGAGTTATTTTAAGATAAGATGCATTAGAAAACACCTTAACTGGCTCGGGTGCAGTAAACAAACTTCTTTACATTACGTGGAACTGAAAGCTATTTGATTTTTGCAAATACGCATTTATATATCCACAATAAAACTGTTATCCAAACTGTTAAAACTGTTTTCTGGTTTAAAAAGATACAAATTCCTTTAATGATTAATGATATCCGGACATAAAGTGATAAATAAAATATTTTATGTCCAAATAGTGAGACAATGTTCGTGTATTGGGCGTGACTTAGCGTTGTAAGCCATTAAGTGAGAGAGTCCAGTATCTACAGTTAATGTTGTATGGGAAATAATGACCAATAAGAAGATGACAGAATCGGTGGAAGATTTATCCCAATTCCGAACATATTCAATGAGCATTGTTTCCCAAAATCTATTCTGAATTACGCATGCGCACAAAGTGATATAATAGGTTTAGTGGTTATTTCTGCAGAACTACTTTATGGCGATCGATCCGATTGTATGAAAGCTAAACAGTGAAGTACAGCAGGTAGTACACAGAAAGGTTCTGACGGAAATGGGTAACGTTTTCCCGAAAAAAGAGGAAGACGTTAGTAGAAACAAATAATATCTATGTTAACGACTTATGATAATAAGAGCAGTGTTAAATGGTTTAGCATGAAAATGATGGCTTACTTACTTCGATGATATCAAATATTGACTCAGACGTTATTTAAACATCTGAGCAATCTGGAATGCCGGAACGAATCAATAAGCCACATCACTTTCAAGAAGAGAAACCGCACAGACAAGATTAAGGACGGTAAATTTTGTTCGGTTACTTACAATGTTCACGAGCTACGCAGTGTTCTTGAGTCTGCATAACGCATTCTGGGTATCGACGCCCATTAAGGCAGTTAAATATTTTCCAAAACTATTTGTGAGGCTAGACACTCCTAATCATACCACTTTAAAGTATAGTTTCTCCTGTTTTGACATTTGGGACAATAGAGAATAATTGCAATAATTGCATTCAAAAGATCATAATAAGAATATTTATAACGATAAGATCTAGACATAGTTTCAGTTATCAACTGGAATGAGGGTTTTTTAAGACTATCTGGAATGAAAATATTTCCGATGCGTGGTCCTCTTTATTAATGGCCTAATCGAATGACGGTTGATTTTTGACATTCAAAGACAGATGGCACTGCGAATGGTGTTGTCTTCGTTATTTACATGTACTTTATTTTTTATGTAATTTACGTTGTTTTTTACATACTTTACATGTAATGTAATATAATGTAAAATACCAACAGTGAACAGTGGTTCTTTTCATTTTTGAGATATTTTCAAAATGGAAGTAAAGAAAATATTCGAAGTCTTGTCTAAATAAAGCTTTTGTAGAAGTCGATATTATAAAAGTGGATCAGGTTTTTTCACCTTTGGTTGAAATTTTTTACCACGGTACGGGTTACTATAAATCTTAATTTCTCTTGTACACTGGAAGGTCTTTTAAAGTCTACGAAAATACAACAAAGCTTTCATAGCCGATCGTTGAGTAAAGGTAGGCCACATTCAAAGCATAATAATGATTATAAGATTGGGAATAATAAATTCTATGAATCTAAATAATCTAAAACGACCAACTTTTGAAATTAATTCTACCCTCGAGACTTGCCGGCTTAAAATCATGTATGAGCCGTAAAAATGGACGATTTACAGTATCTATTAAGATAACATAAAATTAAAAATTCTAAACTAATTTAATATTCCAATGTAGAAACTTAAAAAGGCCATCCAATTACCCCAACGGTTATACCTAATAAAAACGGTCACGTTACAATCAGATCTTAAATGTATTCAATTATTTAAACGATTCTAATTAGATAACAGTATTCAACTAAATACATGTGTTTTAATATGTGGAATAGCTAATCAGATCCCAAAAAAACAAAACAGTCAATCTTCTTGAGCTTCTTGAGCACCATACCACATAATAAACGTATACAAAAATATTAAGATTCCCTAACACGAAATACCCATTAAAAACCATAATAATAAAAAGCTACAATACGTATGTACACACAAAAGCTGTGCCACACTATATATTATACAATAAAACGACTTTCTATGGAATCTGTGCCAAATTCTACAAAAACAAAACGAGATGAGCCGTTTTGTTATATTTTAGCAGCGTGATTTTTTTTTCGAGGGTTGGGGGTTGAGGGTTGTGTTTAATTTTATTTTATTATTTTGACTTAAAATAGAGAAGTGGTTTTAGTTGAGCTTTTTAAGAGTGTTATTGTAGTCGTCATTCGTGTATTATATAACATTTCAATGGGATAAAGCTACAGTACCTACACGTCTAAATTTTTTTCTGTTCCAGTTTTGGTAAACGGCTATAAAACGAGAACTATATGTAGATGAATTAATGATGATATGGTAGAAAAAACATTTTATGACGTACTGATTATAAAACCTACCTTTTTGGACACGAGCAGGAAATGCATGTATACAGACTTGCTTTACAAACAAACTTTTGAGCTTATTACGATCTGCACCCTAAAATAAAAAATTTATATCATGATGTTCCAGATAGATTAAGGGAGTAACAGATGTGTAATCATTTTAAATTTTTTATTGCTTTTATTACATTAGACGACGTACGTTTCTTGTACATACATGTAGATGTAGCATTGGCATACATATGTGAATTTATATAATGATGTATATAGTTCTTTAAGAATGTGAGAATTTTTTTATGGATGAGTCATAATTTGGGTTTAGTGGTGCTATTAAATTATATAGTTTTTTATTATATTTATTATACACGATATGATAATTTTTTTTATTGCTATGTGAGAGGTTTAAGTTCATATATTACATGCCTTGTTTAAAATATAATTGTAATTTACAATTTAAATGAATGACTTGAGTCATTCGGTAGGTAAATAAAAATCGTCAAAAGTTTGATTTGTTTATTTTATTGGCAGCATTCCAATTTATTTTGGGTAGACGTAAAAAACTTCACAAGAAAGATAAGGTGACTACCCTTAAAAATATTAAAGAAGGCGGAAATAAATCCAGAACTCAAAATGCTACTAGAGCCCACGGTTCAACCCACATACACATACAGATTAAAAACACCCAATCGTGATTGATGTTTGTTTACCACCCTTCGAATAGAACCCGAGATCCCTGAATGACAGAGCAAATACGCTATCTTGTCTGCCACGAGAGCGACATTTTGTAGTTTTCTTAAGTTCCACAAATAATAGTGACATAATATTCAGAATTACCATTGTCAGAAACAGTTTGTGGCGTTCTGAGCAATTTCAACAAAATACAATTAAATTATCTCACGCCACATTTAAATAAAATATCGATATTTCGAGTTAAGTTCTTTGTAATTCATTAGTACGATTGATCTTTGGACCACTTAGTCATTCAATGACGTCATCAGCATGAAACAGGCCTTATTGGACTGAATTACAAAGATACAAGCAAACAACTAGGACTTACAAATTCAAAATTAACAGCAAGCAACACGCTTCATTGGTGACCCCAAGGGCCCTGTTTATTAGGACATTTACACATCAAGATCTTGTGACACAAATCACCCGGTAATTTTCATCCTACCTCCTGCCTTAACTTAACACGGCAAAAAGTTTAACTTCCGACATTGGAATTTTTCCGACCTTATCTTTCAATACGTGGTAGTTCGTTTCACGTTCTCAAGGCATAATAGATATTTCCAAGAAGTTCGTTTCATGCTGCAACAAAGCCAAATTCAATAAGGTGGGTGGGCGAATGTAGGCACCCACAAATACAGCATGCAGGTCAGGTTCGTTCACCCCAACCAATTACGACAACAGATATTCATAATCATCTTTCGGAGAGGGGAATTCACTTTTGGGGAAGTTATGTGGCGTTCTGAGAGCAATTCCAACAAATACAATTAAATAATCTCACGCCACAATTAATTAATAAAATCAATATTTCGAGATGATGAACATCAAGTCAGGCATATGCCTGATGAGATGGATTTGATCTTTTCGATCACCTAGTCATTCAATGACGTCATCATCAGATCGGAACCGACCTAGTTGATAACAAGATACAAGCAACAACTCGGTTTTACAATTTCATTCAAATTTACATAAAGCGAACACGCTTCAAGTTCACCTTTGGTTGTCATAAAGACACTTTTCTGGGATATTCTCGTCAGTTCTTCTGGTAAATAATTTTTTACTTTTCCTAATTGGTTTGATCCTTGTTAGTTTTAATCACTATCTCTACAATCTGATTGGAGTCAAAGTACTGCCTTCTCCTTTTCAGTTTGCTTTTGACAGCCCTTTATTGGTTTATTTCAACGTTTTCAAAATATAACCATTACATGGTCTAGAGTACATGCCTACTATTATTTTCCTCAGGTGACTCAATCAAGTTTCTTTATTGGTAGATGACAGAAAAAGAGGAAATCATGACTCATGCTATGAACTCACTCTTATTATTATTGCTTCGGTTGCTAAATAACAAAGAAATAGGGCATTTACTAAGCTAGACCATCTTACTCTGTCAGGGACCACTGTTTTTATCTCTTCCTAAGATTAACCAAGTTGCTTTGCTTCAGCTAGCATTGTTCTCTTGCACGTCGTTGTTTATCTTCCTACTTTCCTTTCCACTTGAGGGTTCCAGTCCAATGACATTCTGGTTATATCACTTGGTGATTTTTTTCAGCGTATGGCCAATCCGAATCAAAAACTTTCGTCTCTTTATTTCTATCTCTACGAATGATTTGAAACTAAAGGTGTGTCTTCGTCTGATTCTGAAATGTTAGAAGCATTTCAGTATTCAACGAAGATACACCAGTAATTTTTTATTCACTTTTTGTGTGCCTGCCAATCTTCCACACCCACACAGAAGAATTCCAGATTTTATGCTTCACGCCGGAGTATTTCTGTGTGAACAGGCATGTGCCATCTGCAAGTCCGGATCATTGAGTTTACCTGTTATCTAACACGATCAAGAATAGCATTGGTGAGAATTCGCATCGGTGCTTTACTCTTCGAGTGTTATAGTATTTTTCATATTGCCTTTATATTAAACTCGGTTTACAGCTTCTCGATACATTTCTTGTATGAGTCCAGTCAATTCTGTGGGATGTTCATTTCACAAATTGTCTGGCATATTGCGTGGATGCTTTTTCCTGGACTAAAGCCAGTTTGTTTGTAAATTTTACATTGATAGTAGGTAAGATGGTCAAGGATGATCATTGCGGGTATCTTTATTGTTGTGTTAAGCAGAGAGATTCCTTGCCAATTTTTGCATTCGTTTAGGTCATCCTTCTTGTGGATTGTAATTGTCCAGCATTCCTTCCAATTTCGTCGTATTCTACCAGAACTACACCCGGTGGATTATTGGTGTTTGTGTGCTTGTACCTGTATATGAATCTCCTTTGACTAATATACTGTTTGGTCTAACAGCCTTATCAACTTTTCAACGACACTTTATTGGTGTCAGTTGATGACTAGAGGTTTTCGATCTTCGTCGAAATATTATTTCCAAATGCTTCATCCGTTTTTAATACTTGACCAGTATCATTGCTTAAAGGTGCTATGTTTGTAATTTTTGTTGGTTTATTGCCTCTCAACATAAATTTTTCATGTATGTTGAGTGACTCGTGAAAGTTTTTCATGATCTATCATCATCAAAACGACAGTTAAACTTGGGGTAGGCTCTCTTAAAGTTACGGTGGTCACAATGCGTATTTTGGTGGATAAATTCTAGTAAAAATTCAGCAGTACCGAAAATATCGCTGCGCTGTAATGCTCCAGTTCATAATAAGCCAAATCAGTCGATTTCAAACTGTGAATATCTCAAACACGCTGACTCTCAGTCATCATTCGAAGCGACGAAACTTCTTTGAGTTGATTGTGCTAAAGTTTGAAGAAAATCTGGAATTGTATAGAACAATTGTCAATAGACAATTGTTTCAACAAAATCCATTATAACCACCTAATAACCGTGTGGTGTGAATCTCAGGTTAAATGTTCAATGGAGTTCGCTTTCGTACTATGTTGGAAGACTATCCGCGTGATTACAACAAGATGATGTCACATGTCAATGTCACACAGCTGATAAAACAATCTATTTATTGAACGGGAAGTAATTTTTACATTCTTTTAAGTCATCCTTCTTAAGGATTGTAATTGTCAAGTATTTCTTCCATTTTTGTGGTATTCTGCCAGAATTTCACACTTCTTGGATTATTGGTGTTAGTGTGGCCCTTTGAAAATTTCGTCGATTATACTGGGTAGTCTAACAGTCTTATTAACCTTTTAATGGCTTTTTTCACATCGTTCTGTTGGTGGTCGCTAGTTTCATTATTGATGTCAATTGATGACTTGAAATTTTCGGTGATATTGTCACCTCAGTCGAAATATTCTTTCCATGACTTTAACTGTGGTCCGTTGTTTGAACTTGATCAGTATCATCAGGTGGTATGTTTGTAATTTTTGCTGCTAGATTTGTAGCGTAATTTGACGACGTTTCTCACACTTTTCCATTTCTCACCACGTATCCAAGTTTTTCGATTGTATTCTTGGTGGCTGAGCTCTTCCGTGGTCGTCTTGGTGTAGGTTTCTTCAGTTTGGTTCTCTATTAATTGCTTCATTTCTAATTTTGCGTCTGTAATGATTCAGTTCAAAATAAGCCAAATCGATCGATTCTATACGCTGTGAATACATATCTCAAACCACATTAACCCTCAGACATCATTTGAAGCGACGAGAATTCTCTGATTTGATTGTGCTAAAGTTCGAAAAAATCTGGAATTTTATAGACCCACATGGGTTTCAAAAGAATCTATTACAAGCACAAATTAAACTTGTGGTTTTGAATTCCATGCCGAAGATTCAACGGAGTTCGCTATTGTGCTATGTTGGACTATTTTTTTCTGCTTAGGCTGAATGACAATCTCACATATCCGATTTTGTACCTCACATATCCGATTATGTACTAAAACCCTTTAATCATAAACCTTTTTTTTGTTTCTATCAAGATTGTAAAATCTTCCATGGGGTTCAAGGTTCTTCCAAATATTATGGGGTTCGCTTATTGACGTTCTACTTTACCCTGTTACAGCCAAATCGAGATCGTACGATTTAAGGTCCCCCATTTTATAAGAGCTATCTGCACATTGCATTGGTACACGTGAGATACTCTTTCGAAACAAATTGTCATTATTAAGAAAAAAGTTCGCCATGTTTGTTATGTGTTTGGCATATGGTCAGAACTATGTATCGAACATATTTTGAGAATTACGAGTGTAAACGTTTGCGCGAAACATATCATCAGTCATTGTAAGAGTTATGTTGGTTTAAAAATTGTATAGAAGGAGAGCGATGCTTTCCAAGTTCGCTCAACAATCACTGTTTTTGTTCATCTTACTGTAAGAAAATCCGCCATTGGGTTATGTCTTCAGCATCTATAAAAACTTTTAACTTGAAGACTTAATCCCCAAAATTTATTTATTTCGACTTTCAATTGCATTATCCTCGTTCTATAATTAAATTACTTATTTGCGTTATTAAGCTATTTTTTCCGGCAAATCCCTTTGCACAACTAAAAAACCGAAAATGACTGAAATTAAAATGTGACAAATTTAATTACCAAAGATAATTAGTTTATTATTCCAAACCAAATTCAAATTTAAATATATGAATTTCAACCTTTTAATTCTCATCGAGACCCCAATTTTTAATTAAAATTGAATTTTTATCCCGCCCAAGAAAATAAATCATCGTATCGAAACCCTCGAAAGACTTTAATACTGTAAAATAAAATTAATTAAATTATAATTTAAAGTTTTGAATACCAAACCAACATATCGCCTACATGCATGCCATTGTGCTTTTTCTGTTCTTAATTAAACTATAAATATAGAGTTGTGTTGTGTAACAAGTGAATTGCTAGACCAACAGTTGTACATATAATCAAGTTGGAAAATAATTTAAATTAAAACACAATTTGAGAAATGGTTTATTATATGCACATTGCAGTCGGATTCGTCTTATTATGCGGCATCTAATAAAACCAAATTAATCCCCAAGATGTTAAGCGAAACTGGATTTCATTTCTTGTCATGCTGCTTAGCATTGTGCAGCAATTGTATGCTATAGTTCTAAATTAATAGATAATGGCTTGTCTTCGTTTTGAACCAACAGTTAGTCCCATTCATTGTATGTGTATTAAATGTATTTCATACAAATACAATGAATGATTTGTAAAAGCCAGCGTAAATTAAATAAAATGTAATGAAGACCACTCCACTCGTAGTGCCATCTATTTACATAAACTGTAGTTCGGATTACAATTCTCTGTGAGAAATAATGTTTATAAAGTTAAGATAGTTAAGCCAGGTGTTATTGTTCTAGATATATATCGCCAATGTTGTTCTAGATATATATTCCATCCTGTGACAGTGTTATTATAGTCATACATCCAAAATACCATCTCACTATGCCAGTGTTGTTGTAGACACACATTCTTAATGTCATCCAACAACACCAATGTTGTTCCAGACATACATTCCGAAATCTTTGTCATACGGCCAGTGTTGTTAGCAACATACATTCTACATTATGTGGTTCTATGCAAGTGTATTAATACTGTCATAAAAAAATAGAATTTGGAATACATGGCTAAAATAGAATTTGGAATACAACAGTTGCTTAGTGAGATGAAATTTGGGATGTACGCCAATAACAACACTGACATAGGATAACAGAATTTCGAATGTATGTCTAGAACAACATTGGTATGATTGGATAAAATTTAGAGTGTATGCTCATTACAACATTGGCAGCCAAGGTGTTAATAATTTTAATCTAAAACAAAAATTATTTCCACATTCAGTAGGTGCGTCGAAAAAACAAATTTTTACTCATTCAATTATTTCACAAATTCGATTCTTTTAATAATAAGAAGATTACTTAACAGATGGCGCTTTGATATAGTAATATTTGATAAGAGATGGCGTGTTGTACGTTTTCGTTTACATGTAAAAAACTGTGTAAATTGCATCGAGTTCGGTGTGTTTACTGTTGTTTTTTGAATTGTGTCTTAATTTTGGGAAAGACGTGCAGTTATATAAAAAAATAAACTTAGTTAAAAACAATAGACAAAATATAAGTGGTTTCAATTTTGTGCCATAGGGAGTGAATCTTGTGCTTCTTCTAAAAATTGTATCAATATTGCAAAGTTCTGTTATTTAGTGAAACTGCACTTGTTTCAAGTAAAGAGCTCCTTCTTTTGAATGAGAGTTGACATTTTTAGATATCTATTCAAAGGATGCCAATCTGGTTCTGAATCTGAAGTCAGTGTTGATAATATTGGAATACGGTTGATAATATTGAAACTAAATATCAATTTTAATTTTTATTTTAAAAATATTTGACGGATATATAAATTTTAATACTCAATTTAAATTAAATACAATTAACAATTTTAAAAATAATAAAACTTATATTAAAAAAAAGTATTTAGTAAAATACGTAAATAAGCATCAATTCAGTCTGGTATGTGGATATTTCTGATAGTAAACATTTCCATATAGTTGTATGACTCTTTAAGTCCAGCATTCTTTCCGTAGACTGCACTCTAATTTAGGCAGGTCTTAGTTGAAATTTGGTCCCAGGTGGATTCTTGTCAATACTCCATATGCTCTCAATGAGGTGACTAAAAAACTAGCTATTCAATACCTCTACATAGAGTTGTCTTAGCCATTCTTTTGTTTAGGATCATTATCTTGCTGAAACATGAACCTGAGGGCACCTAAATATACCTTCATATTATTCTTTACCCTAAATATTGGAGCCTGGATCGTACAATGAAAAACCACCTCATACCATAATTGTTAACAAAATTGAGCAAATTGTAGAAGAATCCTTTACACATAATGCCGACCATCGGACCAAATAGATTCATCAGTCCATAACACGCCCTTCACTTTACTAGATCTATATTTGCTAGGTGTTTTTCTTGCAAAAGTAACTCTATTTGTTTTTGAATGAGACCTGCGGGGCGGTTCCACCTCTTAAATTGTCCTCTAATAATTTCCTTCTTACAGTCATATTGAAATAGGTAAGTTTAGATTTGGTTTGCTTTAACCACTATGCCAGTTGGTCGGTTTAAAAAATTTTTGTTTTAGATTAAAATTATTAACAGATTTATCGAAAATTAAATTGTACACATTCAATTATTTCACAAACTCGATTCGAATAATAAAATTATTTAACAGATGGTGTTTTAAGCCTAATTTCCATTATGAAAAATATATTGACGAAATAGTCAAAGTAGGATACAAATATAATTTTTCTTGAAGTGCGAGAGAAATAAAAAACATTTCCAGTATAAAAAATTTACTCAGTACTGAATAAATTTCTATGGTTACTGAGAAAATTATAGCAGTACTGCCAAAATATATCAAGAGAAGTATTTTTATTCAGTACTGCAGAAATATTTTATAGGAAATATTTATATGGAAACATTATTATTTTATTTTATGGTCAATTGATAATTTTAACATTTCGTTTTGTGTCATTCATCTTAATTCATTCTGAAAATAATTTAAATAATGAATAATTATGTTAAGTTTATTATTTTTTAATTTATTATTGTGAATTCAAAGTGTTTTTTGTCTTTTTTTTAATAACAAAAAAAAATTGGAATTTATTGGTTATATTATAAACATCTGTCAAAATATATCCACTATAAAAAAAGAAAAAAGTAAAAAATGATCTCTGTCACTCTAATGGTATTTTAGATTTTTACTCGCTTTTGTTTTTTCAGTAAAAAATACTGACAAAATTTTTTTCATAATGGAAATCAGACTTTAGATATAATTATATTTGATAAGAGATGGCGTGTCGGTTACATTAAGGAAAATGTTTTTATACATTAAAACACTTTTTACATGTAGAATGTAAAAAGTATCTTTATGTAAATTATACGGTTTTTACACGAAAGAAACGTTTAAATTACAAAGATTGAAGTGCTTTAATACCACAATAACTAAAAGTGATAAAAAATTAGATAATTGTGTCAATTTTGAACAATAGAGAGTGATTCTTGAGCTTCTTCTAAAAATTGGACCATTATTGTGGAGATATGTTATTTTGTGAAGCTGCATATGTTCGAAAAATACAGTTTCTAATTTTAAATAGAATTGTTTAATTTTTAGATAGGAGGGTGCCAGACTTCCTTAGGATGCCAAGCCGGTTCGGATTCAACTTTAGAATCAGTGTAATACTAAATCAAATTGAAAGAAAATCAACTCTTAATTTTAAATTGTATTTTGATAAGATTTTCTTAATTCGTATAAATAAATTATAATGCAATAAACAATTTGAAAATAATACAACTATTTCAAAAGCCTCCGGTTAATTTGGGCATGTATTAATCGGAATTTGTTCCTAGGCGGATTCTTGACAACACTTCCATACGATAATGGGGTGATTGAGCTAACATCTGCATTGTGTTGTCTTAACCATTCTTTCGCTTGTTAGTGATATGTTTAAGGTGATTGTCTTGCTGAAAAACACCAAAATATTAAATATGGGCACATGAAACACCACCTCATACCATAATTGATCCACCTTCGTGCTTTATGTTTTTTCTGATTTGCTAGGTGGTTTTTGCCAAAGTAACTGTGTTTTATGTTTTTTTTAATAAAACAGACCTGCTGGGCGGCGCAACCCCTTTTATTTGTTCTCTTAAAATCTTCTTCTTCCATTCTCTCGTTCCTCCTCTAAAAATCTTCTTGTTCAAATATTTAAGTTCTGATTTGTCTTGCTTTCGAAAGATGTCGTAAAAGGATTTATTTTTTCTGTCTTCACAATATTTTTTCGTGGTTTTCCTTTTAATACCATATTGGGGATCTGAACAGGAGTAATTTGGAAAATGAAGTATCTACAATGTTTTACACGCCCGATTTTAGATATGTGTATCTCTCGCAGTATAAGTTAAAACTGATGCCCTTTTGTTAAATAATTATTTACTCGATCTACATTTTTTCTATTAGATTGTTTTTGGACTTCACCCAGCAAGCCATAGTTAAACATGTTTCTGGAATGGATAAATGGTGTGGTCTCATATTTTAGTGAGCCTCTCTGTATGTTTGGGGAATTGAATATTCCTTAGCAACGATTCGTTTATTTACCTGTAGAAGACATTTCTTCCCTGCCAACTATATCTGAACTTCAACAAATATTGATATACGCCATTTATTAAATCTGGTAAACGGCATGTCTGTTTTTAATATTCCTAAGATAGTTGCTTTCACTGACATTACAACGAGTATAGCGATTTCCATTTTTTCGATACCACTTTTACAGTACGATTTCTCTTTCTCGTTAAAATAGGCCTCCGTTTCAGCGATTACTTCACCTTACGCTTTGCAGTCAAATCGAGGACGTATACGGCTATAGGCACGATTTACCTAACCATTTGCACATTGCATAGCTCCATGTCAGCCTATAGTACTGGGTCGGTCCATGGATTCTGCACTCCAAATGGGGGTCATAGATGTATTCATTCACACCACTGATCGTTATCAAGTGGTGAAAAAATTCCTTTTAAATCCTGCCCATATCGGGATTCGAACCCGGTACCTCCTACTCCAAATGCAACAGTTTTAATCACAGCGCCACCTGGGCGGTAAACAAAAGTTGCTTCACACAAACAATAACTCACGAATCAAGAGTCACATTGCTGTCAAATTTATACACGTATCGTTTGAAGGTTAGTACTAAATAAAAATGAAATTTGGAATAAATTCTAATAACGCCATCTATGTGTCATCATACGGACTTATTGAATGACCCTGAATTTATAATATATGTAATTTCACAAAAGCGATAGAGTAGTGACAGAATCAATCGATCTTTGTACTTAACTGAAAATGATGCCCTATCATGGAATTAGGGCCAATAAAAAAAATAAAAAAGTTCATGGTAATTTAATAAAGAAAAATTCAACAAAAGATGAGAATGTGCATGCCCTATGAATAAAGCCTTAAGATGAAGGACGTATCTTACCAACCATGTTTTTAAATTAAATGTATTTGTTATATTTAATGTATTTAATGAGTAAGTGCCTCAAGTTCAATTTTCTAAACAGTTTAGACGAGTCTAGTGAATTTTGGATTCAACGGCCAGTTTTAGATAAATTTAATCGATTATTGATGAATTTCCTAATCGATTAGTAGATGTATTGCGTATAAAATTGGAAACATTTGTGTTCATTAGAGGTATTTGTTTTACAGAGATTCGGTTCTCAGTTAAAGTTGAAATGAAAATAACTTTTGAGTTGATTTTGTCTGAAAGAACAATATATTCCCCTTCTGCTTGTAGTTGATAAGACGACAAAACGGTTATTCAAAGACATCACTCATCAGATCGAAATTTTCCCAAATCAATTAATTCAATAAGAGTCAACGTCTTGAACCTTTATATGTTTTCTGTCTGAATCTGACTATTATTATAAAAAATAATGGCGGTTGCTAGCAACATTACGTCATTTCAATAAGTTGTTTACGTATTTTTCAATATGAAGTTCTGAAAATGAACAAATAAAAGAAATATATTAATCTTATTTTAAAAGCAGCATTGAATACAAAAATTTGTTATTTTGTCTGGTCTCAAACAAGGGTATTAAAGATTATGTTATGTTTAGTAGATAATCTGGCAAAAGATTATGTTATATTTAGAACTGTAAAGCGTGATATGCCGTCTTGAATTAGTATTCATTCGCTAGGTATTCGTTAGACCAGTTAACGCTTAACTACACCACAACGACAGTGTCGTCTGAGGTCTGAAATGAATTCGAAAATTCCAATACTTTGACAATATGTGTTTTGTTGCGGGAACTCCCACAGATCAACAGAAGTTAGTGAATGTTTACAGAAGTTTTTGAATGTTGGCCCACTGAGACCCACTCAGTCCTGGAATCTGTTTGTTCTACTAATGAAGTCCAAGATATCTGGTAACAGATATCTGAAAACACAGTTCACATGCAGTCTATGGGAAGAGTATGAAGAACAGGAGCACCAAAAGTGCTCAACAGTTTTTTTTCTCCGTCCCTACACGGTTCGCAGTATGAGATGTTTCGAATTTTATCTCGAAAATTAAATTATTCAGGGAGCAGTGCTGCGTGAGAATGCCCAGCAAGATCCTCAAAGGATCAAAACAGATTTTAGATAGACGACAAGATATTAGGTTATCCCATCTTTTTTGGTGAAGATATCCAAAGTAATAGTTTTTTGTTTCAGAGATAGTGAAGTCACTCCTAGAGCGGGCTCAGGTCCCACAAAAGTGGAAAGGCCTCCAAACGGGCCAATATGTACTCTTACAGAGAATCGTAAAGGGAAGGGTTTGTACTAAAAAAGCATTGACTCAGTCATGGCTCCAAGCTGAGTTATAGAATGGGGGCTGGTACTTCAAGCTGTGCTATAGCTGTAGCTGTTCCTATGGGTGAAATTCACTCTTACTTATTTTTGTAAATGATTAGATATGTATTATAGGCTAATCCTATCCAGTGTAT
Source organism: Tipula lateralis (assembly GCA_963932295.1). Classification (NCBI taxonomy): domain Eukaryota; kingdom Metazoa; phylum Arthropoda; class Insecta; order Diptera; family Tipulidae; genus Tipula; species Tipula lateralis. The sequence continues at coordinate 158,156,086 of OZ010737.1, forward strand.
AACAAGTAGAACGTTATAAGTTATTTTGAACACAAGTAAACAATTAGAGATAATATCTTAAGATACAAACATTGTTAATGACATCTGTAACTAAAAGCACACGATTAAGGTAAATAAATTAAGGTATTGCGAACGTTTAATTTTAATATTGATGTCCTTAAGAATATTTCAAAACATCCATTGGATACAGATAAGATTTTATAATAATTTGATTAAAAAAATAATTTTGTTGTTGACATTTAACAAATCATTTCGAACGAAGAATATAAATTACATTGCTGCATAATGTATTTAAATGCTTTCGTGATTCAAACAACAAGCTTAATGGATACTCAGCCATAAAGCAAAGTATCCATTATCCTGTATGTTAATAATTTAGATGAAAAACAAAACAATTAAGATTTGTTGATAGGAATTTTATATCTAAATAAATCAATTGCAATAATGAGAATGGCCGTTAGTGACCAAAGAAGTCATTCGTGTTACAGTCTTGTATTGAATAGCACAGCATCTTCATACTGTGATCATAATTAATCGAGGTCTTATTTGTTAATCTATATCAAGATATTTTCTAATTCGATTTGGTTGATGGCAGCAAGGTCAACTAATAAAATAGTCACAGTTATTGCCATCGTTATCCTACGACTTTCTTCCGCACCTTTTAGGTATATGGATGCCATATTACCAAACATTATTTTTTGTTATCTTCATAGGAGGTGAAGTGATGTGAGACGGCAACCCATAAGCTATTGGCCAAGTAGGAAACAATATGTCTGTAGAGGACAACGGCTGGTGTTATACTCGATCAAGTAGTCTTGCTATACATAGTTTCATACGGTTTGAACAGCACATAATAAAACCTAGCTGGTTCTACTCAATACAGAGCGAGCCACAGCTTTGAACCACAAACCTTGTAGTTTCAAGAATTCTCGCTGAATACAATCAATTAAAAGCCATACTGCAACGAATCAGTACATGTATATATATTTGATATAATCCAGAAAAGCCTATCTCACCTCCCAAGCTTAGTAAGTTCAACAGTTTGGTACTTTTATATTGCCTAATATATAAGGTGTCTGAAAAAAATCTCAGATTTAAAAGTGTACTCCATTCGGTCGGCCCAATTTCTAAACATATTTTGGATTGTGTGCTGATTTGTTTCGGCTATGGTTGATTCAATAACGGCTTTTAAACGCTCAATTGTTTGGGGATTGTCTGTATAATACTTATCCTTCACGGCACCCTACAAATAAAAATTCAAAGGCGTCAAATTACAGCTCCTTACGAGATAATGCGACCATCGGATTTTTGAGTTTCACAATAATCACACCCGATGTGTGGCATGGCGCACCATCTTGCTTTACCCAAAGGTTGTCAAACCCAAAATGTTCAAGATATAACCACAAAAAGATGCAAACATGTGGTGGTAGTTGGTTCCGGTGACCGTTAGGGTCAGGTCGGCCTCATCCTCGAAGATACGGATCAATAATTCCGCCACGCCCCAAACCACATCAAAAGCGAATCAAGCGAAAATGCCCACACAGCGAATCAATTTCAAAGCGAATGGTCACGGGACTTCAATTGCTGGACTAATTGAACATTATAGGGCCACAAACCAAACTCATAACGCAGAAGTCGTTGCATGTACGACCGGCTAATGTTCTTTCCCGATACACGGTTTCGAATTGATGTTCTCGGCCGTTAGCGAACTTTTTCGGTTACCACACTTTATTCTCAAACTTCTTGATACCGTTGAGTGTGAGTTCCATGTTTTGAATAAATTTTGTACGTCATTTTCTTCGAACCAATGGTTAGTAAATTCCAACATTTCCGTCTTTTGTTTGTCTCACTTATTTCGTCAACTATAGAAATAATACCGCTCAAATAGCGCAGTGATTAAGACTGTGGCAGTTTAAGTGGGATATACCGGATTTGGTTCCAAAAGGGCGGGGGGAAAAGGAATTTTTCACCATTTGAATACGATAGGTGGTGTAAATGAATACGATCGGTGTTGTTAATCTATGACCTCCTGTTGAAGTGCAGAACTCACGATGCACATGAAACACATCAATTCCACAGACGAAGAACTCAGATCAGTGGTAGTTAAATTTCAATTATTGCCTGTATGTCGAGACATTAATTTCTTGTAGAATTTATTTATGAAATTTTTTTAGAAATGTCACTAGGCTTCCACGGTTCAACCCACATAAACTTTTATATTAAAAAAACCACCCGATCGTGATTTTTAGTCACTCTCGGGGATCGAACCCGAGACCCTACGAATAACAAAGCAAGCATGCTACTTTCTTTGCCATGAGGGTGACAAAGTGAACGACTTTTGAAAAACGACGAAATGGTGCAGTAGTTAAAGCAATTTCCTCTTCGAATCCCAATAGAGGCGGAATGCAAAAATAAATGTTGATGGAGTGACTTGAACTTGCATTTCTTGAACTTGGACTTGAACTTCTGAATGTTGAACTTGCTGCCCGAACCATCGACTTAACCTATTTACACAAGAATAACAATAATTGACCATTGATTCTGATAGCAAACAGTTAAATGAGTTTTTCGATAATTCGAGCGAACGACGAATCGTTTGCATATAAAATTCCTTCGGGTATATTTTATGACCTGAAGAGTCGTAATTCATAGCTAGGGTTTGTTTATCTAGATATATCGTATACTCAGAATTAATATAAACTATAATCTTATGTAATCTTGCCCAAAAACAAAAGAACAACGATACTATAATCTTCTTTATTCATTCTTTATATTTTGTTTAAGATTAAATTGTAAAAACTATACAAAACCTAAATAAATAAAATGATAACAACATAAATTTTAGAATTCTTCGTGTTTTATGTTGTAGAATAGTTGAAATTAAAGGGTTTTCCAATAAAAGGATTCATTTTGATATTTAAAAAAAACGATTTTTTAAGAGAAATCAATGAACACTAGCAAAATGGCCGCCACGGCTACGCTTGCTGCACCAAATCCTTAACATGAAATTTTCCATGGCCAATACGCACATTTGCGGCTGTAGGCCCTCGATAACCTTACGAATTCCATCTTTAGGGTCTTGAATCGATTGTGGAGCATTGGCATAGGCCTTACATTTTACGTTAAATCACAAGAACTCGGTGGACAATTGTGATTAACCACTTCGAGAAATAAAATGGTCAAGAAGGGTTTCTTGCAAAATTGCGATTGCTTCGTTGCTTTTGTGACACATCTTCCAATTTCGGCCACAAAAAATTAAATAAGCATAGCTCAGTAGCGTAATACTTTCACCGATAGTTACACCAGCCTCATTGTCGAAAAAGTAATACCATAGACCCGTAACCATGTAACATGTTATGAAACTATGATTTTCGAAATGAGAATAAATGACACACTACAGGTCTCATTTCATTTGACAGTTAATAATAATTTTACGTTAACTGTGTCGTTCAAAAATATTTTTGTTTCGCCCTTCATTCAAATTTTCATATTTCTATTTTTAGTTCAATTTTCCGTTTCTTTATCGAAATCTGTTTAATTTTTTTTTTGAAAACTTCAATATTGATAAAAAACAATAAATACATGAAAAAACGAAAATTTATAGTTTTCGCTATTGTCTAACTGTATAACTTGGCACTATCGTCACTAAAATGCCATGGGATGAGAACAAATTGCTCATTCCAAAAATCATGTTTAACCCAAGTTGCAAACCATGGTTAGCAGTGACACATTATTTACAAGGAAATCATGGTTAACTCAAAACTGTAGTTACGAAAACCGATATGTGTCTATAGTATTAGATCCAATCACACCGCTGAATGGAGGGTCTTTTCAACAACAATTCTTCACATCTCTTACTTGTCCCAACAGCTCAAATTGTTCCACCAGTTTCACTATTGACAGCCGAGAAGTTTTCTTTTGTCAAATGTGAAAAAATGAAAACTTTTAAAATTGTCAGCTGTCCAAATAGTAGGCTAACGATACCGTTTATTGCAAAACCCTTTATAATATTTGTAGTGTATATCCATATAGTTTGTATTGTGAAACAATATATTTACAATACTAGAAAATTTCTAATTAATTTTTATCTTAATTCGCAAATATAAAATTTATTTGAATAGCAAAATAATAAAATTATATCATTAAACTATAAAATTAAACACATAAACTTATAATTTATTATAAATACAACTAGTTAAATTTAAAATTGGTTTTTGGTAATTTTAATGAGTTTTTCTAATTAGTGTTGCTGACAATGATGGGTTTGTTTGTTAGCGATGGCAATTGACTTTAAGTTCTGGCGAACAACATTTTTAATGATATGGGTCGTTTATCCGAATCGTATAATGATCATCGAGTAGCACAAACATTAGTTACATGGCATATCTCACATTGTTGATTTTAATCTAAACTATATAAATACGAGTACATTCAGTCCCAATCAGACAAAGAGTATAGTCTTAAGCAATCTGATACCACTATTGATAGAGATACCAGAAAGCACTCTTTGCCGACATCAACCTCTTAATCTAGTTCATCGTCGCTCCAGTCACCAAGGAGAACATAACCGAGCCAGCGTATACTCGCTAAGAATAAACTAGGCATGTGCCATCATTTCATCAACGATGCGTTTACGGTCATATATCGGACGTATAACACTTCTCTCAAATGTTATAGAAGCTCATTCGTCAAGGTCTATCTAACTCAAACAGCTATAGATGAAAACGAGTCTAATCGACACTCAAGTGCAATTTCAGCTTATTCGCATTTGATTTCAGAATTGAACGTAGACGATATTAAGGCTACTCATCTTGATCCCACACTATTATCGGGATCAGATTAGAGTGGCTTTGATCGCTCATATTTGGATTACTTGATTTTGAGATGGTGGTTGTATTCAATTACAGCTTCTGAGACAACTGGGATATTGTTAGAGATTACCATTGTGGTCTCGATTTGTATTACTTTTGGCCTAAGGTTTCAGTACCGTTAAATAGTTCCCAGTTTTCGATTCATCAGTCTGGCAATTTGTATCATGTCTTTAATCAAATCTTTACAAGATAAACGCTTTGTGGCAGTGTCCTGTGAGTATCCCCACGATCGTTTTATGTTCACATCTTCATATAGAGAGATAAGTACCTTTGAGCGTTTCAAGTTCGGCTTTGGCTAGACTTGACTGGCAACTCTACATGGGAGGGTGTTCGTCCACCCATCATTAGCTGAGGCTTCCACGTCTTTTTAAGCACAGTCTTGAGTGCGTTAATGGGTCTCCCCAACTTTGCCCATTCCGGTAGCAGTTGGAGAGTTGTACAGTGCCTCGCTAGTTTGTCCGCCCTGCAGTTTCCCATAACGTCTGAGTGGCCGGGGACCCAGACTACCTGGATATTTGAATGCTCACTCATCTCATTTAGAGACTTGATTTATTACTATTAGATAAATCGGCCCGATTTTCTTCAGATCTAGCATTGAAGTCCCAATCACTAATCTGACATCGTGCTCAGATATAGAATCGACCAGAGTATCATGACTGTGAGGCAATTTTTAGTATTGAGACACGCGGTGTCCAATCTTAGACCATCGTTTTTCGACCAACGAGTTCCGGGCGATACTCTTTCATATTAAGGTTATCAAACGCATCAGGTAGTTTGGCGAGGACTCATTGTTATATTAACGGAAGTTTTTGGCTTTTTTTCAAATTATTAATTATCTAGGATTTCACGGATTCGGGTTCGAGTTTCGCCAACTTTGGTTACATGGCATATATTACACTGTTGATTTTAGTCTAAACTATAAATATATTAAATCAGATGAAAAGTAGTCTTAAGCAATCTGATACCACTATAATGATAGAACCAAGTGAGTTATGCTTATTGGAGATCTGTCAAAACTTTTAATCATACGATACGATACGATATATATTTTCGATTTAAGCATACATTATACACCTTTGGGACATCTCGAAATCTTTTACAGCCCAATATTGTTCCCATGCCATATCAAGAATCTAACTCTTTGGGTTTCGATCATTAGTGAAGTTTTAACTAAGTTCTCTTCGCCAACATCGACTTTCTTTTCTGCTCCAACATTACTCCGGTCACTATACGCAGAACGTAACCGATCCAGCGGATACTAGCTATGAAAGAACTCGGTACATGCCATCAATGAAGCGTTTACGGTTATATATTCACTCTCGAATGTTTGAAGCTATCTCTCGTACTCATTCATGAAGTTCTAGGCCATATCCATAGGTGACAACGGGTTGAGATATTTTGATGCTAGAAGTGGGCGTAGAGTATATCATTCTCTAAGTCATCATTTCGATACTCTCTCTTACATTATTATCGTGAGTAGTGAGAGAAAATACTTACATGAGATCACTCCTTCAAACGTGTACCACTACTTAAATCAATTGTATCGTGATCTCTAAAACTATGTAGATCGGATTTGGAATCGTTCCATTTAATCCGATCACGCAGATATCAATTTTAAACGCCAGACGGTGATTGTATTCAATTACAGATTGCGATACATCTGGAACATTAAGTAGATCAAAAAAATTTGATATTAACACAGAGGTTTCCATTCTGGTCTCGAATGGTATCACATTTAAAAATCTAGGATCTTACGGATGTGTGTCGTTATCCTATCGATCCAACCAGATTTAATCATCTTCTACAACAAGACTAGGTTCGGTTGAGTGGCTGGTACATCACACTTAGATCGGCGGCAATCCGTTGTGATACCACAAGATCCTACTTTCCTATAACCCTTAGTAGCTCAGTTTGAGCTACTTATATAGCGTGATAAGTCTCGTACTTTACAGTTTTCGAGATCAGAGAGACAGTCTTTTAAGCATTTACCAAAATATTCATGTCTTTTGTGTGCCAAATCCGGGCATGAGGATATGAGGTGAACTACCGTCTCTTCCTCCTCCTCGTCCATAGAGCTTCTGAATAAGTCATTTGCTTCTAGATCTAGCCTCCTAGCATGTTCTCCAATTATGTTCTCCAATTAGTGTTATAGTGTTCTGTAAGTATCCCCACGATCATTTTAAATTCACGTTTATCCACCTTTCATTCACTGAAGCTACCGCCTCCTTTTTAAGTACAGTCTTGTGGGCCCTAATAAGTCTCCCCAACTTTGCCCTTTCCAGTAGCAGTTGGAGAGTTGTACCATGGCGCACTAGTTCGTCCGCCCTGCAGTTCCTCATGACGTCCAAGTGGCCGGGGACCCAGACTTTCTGAATGTTGAAATACTCCTTCATCCCACTCAGAGACAAGTGGCAACCCAAAGTCACTCTAGAAGTCAAAGCACCAGAATCCAGCGATTTACTTGCCGTCTGACTGTCCACATGGATTGCGATATCAGTCGAGCATACCACATTTTGCCTGGTACACGCTGCAGTGATCGAGAAGACGTACTGATATAACTACTTCCGATTTATCACAAAAGACTCCTACTTTACCGTGTACCTTGGAGTCATCCGTACAGAACTGCAATGCTTCCGTTTTGCAACTGACCCGCTCATCCAGCTAAATTCGCTTGAAGGCCAGGAAGTTCGAAACATTTTCTCGAAACATATCGATGTAACGTACTCTAGATTCACCAGTTCCTTCTTTAGCGATATAATAACCGTCGAGTGTCCTGAAGGCATTTCCACTGAGTTATGGCTGATAGCCGTAATCACCGCCATCTGCTTACAATAAATATCGACGGGGAGAAAGTGAAACATAACTTCCAAGGCACGTGTTGGTGTTCTCAGCACCCCGCTTATAAGTATGCAGGCCGTTCATTGCACCTTCTCGATCCCCTTTCTGTAAGTTACTCAATCAAGAGCTGGTAACAACACGCTCACTCCACACATAAGTACAGGTCTTACTACGGAAGTGTTTACCAAGTGTACTAGCTCCGGCTTCAGGTACCATCTCTTTCCGATGGCGTTTCTGCACGAATACATGGCTATATCAGTCTTGTTTACTCTTTCTATAATGTTGGGCTTCCAACTAAGCTTACAGTCCAAAATTACGCCTGGAAGTTGCCAGTTAAAACAAGTCAGTTAAAACTAGTCTCCTGCCATTTAAGAGAGGTGAATATAGTACCGGGAATTTATATTTTCTATTAAATAGTACCAGTTTAGTTTTGGACAAGCTAATTGCCAGTCCACATCTGATGGCCCACCTCATAATAATTAGGAGGACATTTTGCATAAGCAATCACTCCAATCCCTTCTCACTAGCTCTAACAGCAACCCATTGATTGCTATATTCCAGAGAAGATGAGACAGGACACCTTTCTGCGGGGTTCCCTTAGCCACCTCCTAATGGTGACTTCGAGTTAACCATCCTGTACTCAAGCATGTAATCGACTAACCCACTTACAGGATAATCCAGCCCTGTGGACGATTTCGTCTTTACATTGTTGAAGGCGCCCTTAATATCAAGGAACGCCACCATACAAAACTCTTGGGAGAATATTGATTTCTCATTTTACTTACCAGGGCGTCCTTCGAAAAGCTCTGATAACTTCGTTGGTATTCTATGGGTTTTGTGTTACATGCGAACTAGTGATGAAACGAAGATCCACCCATAATTCGACCTTTAGGAGAAATTAGAGTTCAGTGACTGGCAGGTTCAAATAATTGGTTTTTTCTCTCACTGCAATAGAAATCTACCCAAGATCAAAGATTTATATATTCAAAATAAATTTGTTTTTAATTTATTTTATTTTTTCTACATTTGTGAGCCAATCAGCTGGATAAGATGGAAAGAAAAAATATATAGATTAAATTAAACTAGCAACAAAACTAATCTTACAAATTTCCACACCATTGTCCTGAATTATATATTTCATTCGAGAAATAAATCTTTCATTTTAATAAAACGAAAACAAAACTCAACATTCATCTTACACATTTCTTAATAATATAATTTAATTTAATTTTTTTTTTATTTATATAAAATAATGAACTTAGAATAAATTTGCTTGGGATTTGCTTGAGATTAAATAATTTGTTTTCTTACTTGTGGATTTATGAAAAAATATCCATCAACAAAAGGATACACACATAAATTATAAATGATCATCTAGATCATAAACCATGTATACTCTTGTCTACAGGTTTGTGGTTAAAAATTGTTGAGCATAAAGTTTTCATTCCAAGATTAAGATAAAAATGAAACAAAATCTTAATTTCTATATACTCATTTGTTTGGTACACACCTTGAGAATCAATATATCATTATATATGTGCCTAAGACATTGAAACACTTTAAATTATTTATTTGTTTTAATTAAGACAGTTGGATATGTATATAATGTAAATATATTTGAATAAATTTATTTCGTGTTGGTTGGTCGACGACTCGGATGACTCTATTGTACTATTATACTACATCTTACTATATGCAATAAAACACAATCGGAGGAAATAATTTGTACTCCTACAATGGTGTCATTGATATAAATGTCAATTTTATAGTTTTTTTTTGTATCTTCGTGTGTGTCTTCGATATACCATCTGTATGTAGTGTGGCTACTACCATATACGCAATACCTCTAGTTTGGACAGATGTAGGTCATAATATATAACATATTTGTGTGGGATATTGAATCTCGTACATGTTGAAATGGAATGAATATTTTGTTGAAAAGTATATCTTGATCTTACCGGGCCGATTGTCGACTGCTTGGAAGTCCAACAAAGTTGTTTTTATCTGTGATCCAATCTGAAATCTAATAACAAGATGTTCAAGGTCATTTCCACCGTGCAGGAATGTATATCATTGAAACAAATGGTCTCAGCTTTAAGACTATCGATTTTTCGTAGAGAGCCGATTGGTCTCATTGAATCGTTTAATCATATGATTTACAAAGTTTTCAGTCAATGATGCTTAAAAAGTAGTTGAATTGAAACAATTGTTGATTGTCGAATCGACACAAATAAAAGTTCAATGGAGTTAAAAATCTCAGGTTGTACTTTTTTTAACTATTGGAATGAGGCATGAACTACTATATCCGCACTATTCTACAGTTTTTGTTAATGTTCTATGTCCATTAAAGCCACTTGGAGCAGTCCGAAAGAAAACTAGCCCGGACCGACCTTCTATCTTCAAATTTTAATGTCTTGTATCTGTAGCACCGCGTTGTTGAAAGTCTTTGTGAATCGTTATACGAAGTAGTGATGTATAGTGTTAATGTTGTTGTAATTCGTTAGGTCGGTTTCGATCTGATGATGACGTCATTGAATGACAGTGTGATCGAAAAGATGAAGTCCATCTCACCAGGCATATATATACTATCGGACTTGATTGATTTGTTCTTTAAACACCTCTTACTAAAACTCTTTAATGGCAAAAGGATCAATAGGCCATGCTTTAGCAGTTAATAGTACAAAAAATCGTACGTGTTCTTAATGCAGTGACTACAATTGTATGCATAAAACTATCTTACTTATCTATTTAAGTTTTAGTAGCCATTATAGCCATTAAATTAAGTTGATTTTGGTGACAGTCTTTTTTTTGGGTTGAGTTTATAAATCTATCCATCGTGAGTGTTGAGTTATGGATTAAATAAAAGGCTTTTAAATTTATAATTCGAGTAAACGTTAGTCATACTCTCTAGCATCTAGCTTTTTATCTACTTATCTCGGAAAACCTGGCGGTCGTATACTGTCTGCATATTCTTTGATTTTATTTTTGTAGATTAAATCGTTGTCACGTACCATCTCATCATTCCCTCCTCGCAAACCTTCAGTAATTGATGGAAGCTTAGTTCGTGTCGGTCTTCCAAACGCAGGAGACACCCCTGTTGCCGGATGTGGTGTGTTTCTATCCATTAAAAGATAGTAAGTCTTTTCGCCAATTGCTATTTTGAGAGTTCGCGCTGATTTTGTCTCTTAACAAGCCCATTGGCTTGTGGCCAGTACGGTGGGGTGGAGTAAAATCTGATTCTTGAATAGATGGTTCGTTTTCCCATCTTTTATCGTCATTTAAACATTTCCTTATTAGATGAATTTCTGAATCATCCCAAAAAATTTTATCGATTTCGTAGATCGATATTGCTTTAGACTGCGCTTCAACAATTGTGTTAATGAAACATTCCGTTGGTTTATCAAAAAGGTATTTTGATTTTATCGAAGACACTGGCACGCCAAAAAGAGGATCCACTATGTTTTATTTCCCCTGTTTGTATACTACTCAATTATAGACCCGCAATCGTAACACCCATCTCTCCACTCTTGCACAGGGTTTGTGTTTCGGGTTGAGAATAAATTCTAACGGTTTACGATCCGTGGTCAAATCAAATTTTCTCCCGCACAAATACCTATGGAAATGTTCCACCGCCCAGACGAGAGCCATCGCTTCTTTTTCTGTTTTGTGATATTTCCGTTCGCGATCAATTAAGCTGCGATGCCCGTATGCGATTATTCTCGAACCGCTACAATCACTTAAACACAGAACCGCGCCTAGTCCTACTAAGCTGGCAGCTATTACATAAACATCATCTTCCAGAGCATAGAACCTTAGTACAGAGTCACTTGTGAGTGAGAAGCACTTAGCGTTTTGAACGACTTTGATAGTGATTCTGTCCACTCAAATTTATTTAGTCGAATTTTTGTTGCAACGTCGGGTATGAATCTAGAAACATAGTTAAATTAATCCCAAGAAACTACTAATTTCCTCCAATGTTTCCGGTTGCCTCAATTGTTGCACGGCTTCGATTTTTGACCAGGTATAGGGTTGACCCCATTTTCGGATATATCGTGTCCCAGAAATTCTATTTCATTGGTTTTTATTTTACACTTACTCTCAATTAATGCGACATCATATTTTGCAAGACGTTTTTTGCACAATTTAAATTCGATCATCATGTTCACTTGCGGGTATTTCATATAGTGTGTCGCGAAGCTGGCTTTATCAAAACCTGGTGAAATGCATGTTTTATATCGAGACTTGAGAAAAATTTGGCATTCTCTAATTTGCTTAATAGTTCCTCGACTGTAGGTATAGGATATTTTTCTCTAAGTACTGCTTTATTAGCCTTTCGCATATCTACGCAAATCCGTATGTCGTTGCTTGATTTGGTTATTACAACCAAAAGCGAGACCCAACCAGTGTGCTCATCGACAGGTTCAATGACATCATTTTCTAATAATTCATCAATTTTCGCGTTTACTTTGTTTTCGAGAGGAATCGGTATACGTCGGTAGGGCTGGCTAATAGGAGTTACCGATTTATCGATTGGTATGTCGATTTCGATTCCCTTTATACAAGGCAACTTGTTTAAGTACTATGTGATAGATTAAAAATATTTAACCCGATTTTAAGGACTCCCAATTTAAATGCCGACTCTTTTCCAATTAATGCTGTTCGACCTTCTTTTATAATATAAATACGCTCGTCAGCATTGGACTTGTAGACATCTATGTTTGTAATGAATGATCCGATCACAGTCAATGGCATTTCATTGCCATATATGATCTAAATGATATATCGGACCCAGTGATATAATAATTGGTTTTTTGCTTTCATCTCTTGGTGAAATTTCCAAGTTTTGTCTTCTATTATATTTTTGTTTGATCCTGAATCTACGCAAGCATCAATTGCCACTCCCCCGATATATCATTTTTATCTTCAGGAATTTTTTAAGTTTTAGTGTAATATTGTGGGCGATTGGTGTTTCTACTGGCACTGATGTTATCATGGTTTTTAAGTTTGCTAGTGCGACACTGTTTTTCCTAATGCCCACAATATTCAAACTTACGACATTTTTGTGTTCGAGCCGGACAACTTTCCGTTGTTGGGTTGAAAGGCCCGGTTTTCAACTGCAACTGCTTCAAGAGCTCTCGCATGTGCTAAAACATCGTCAAGACTAAGATCATCGGTTTTTAAGATGTGGATTCACAATTTTCTATTATAAGTCCTTGACGTTATTTGATCTCGAATATACTCATCGATGTTATTCTTAAATTTACATTTGTTGGCTTGCTTCCGAACGCAAATTGTTCGACGATTTCATTACAGTATTTGCGTCTTAGTCATTTACTTATATAGTGAATTTTTTTTATCCTCGTCGCCAATGTTGAGTTATGGATTAAATAAAATGCTTTTAAATTAATAATTCGGGTATACGTTAGTCGTACTCTCTAGCATCCAGCTTTTTATTGTTTTTCTATTAGCCTACTTTATAATATATATATATAAATATATATATATATATATATATATATATATATATATATATATATATATATATATATATATATATATATATATATATATATATATATATATATTTATATACATTTTAGAGTTACCATATAGTAACAATTACCCCAGTAAACCACTACAGTGAGTTAATTTTTCTGGGCTGAGTATATGGAAACTGTCATGATAGTTGAGATTAGTATTGCCATCGTTTTTTTAGATGAATTCTGGGCTAACTTCACATACATATATTCATACTGTGTAATTTGTATATGTACGTTTAGTCGTGACTCGACAGTTCTAGCGAATAACAAGAACTTAGTGATTTTTTATAGGCTTTGTTGCGGCATGAACCGCATGCTGTATTTGTGGGTAACCCCGCATTCGCCCATCTTAGTGATATTTGTTATATTAGTTTTGCAGCATGTGACCAACTTCCTGGAAATATCTGTGCATTGAGAAGGGCATTGAGAATTGAAGAAGGCAGACATTGAGAAGTTGCCAATTTGAACTATAAGATGGGAGGTTTGTGTGTCAGAAGGTATTAACGTGTTAGTATTGTTCCCTAAACAGGAAATTATGAGGTCACCAATGTAGGTTAATGTAAATAATGATGATAGGATAGATCTGTCAACGTGATAAGCTGATGGGAGTTAGCTTTTAAGCTAGGGCGGCTGAATCAACCAGTCAGCCGTCTAAGACGTTTCTCTTTAGAAATGTATCGCATCTTATATTTGATCTGTAATGTTCGTTCGGTAGGCCGATTTCGATCTGATGACGTCAATGACTTGCTGTGTGATCGAAAAGATCAAATTCATCTCATCAGGCATATGCTACTGGAATTGATGTACGTACTGTTAGATTAGTATATGTACGTTAAGTCGGGCGCGGCAGTTCTAGCGAATTACAAAGACACAACTTGAAATATCGATTTTAATTGATTGTGGCGTTAATTGTAAGAAATTAATTAGTTTTTGCCACTTACTTAGAACGCCACATATCCTTATCATTTTGACTGCCTGCTCGAATTGCAATTTACCACTTTATAACAATGTCATGTCTTTTCGTGGCTTTTCGTGTATGATATATGAATTGACATATTTTGACTTCATCACGATTATCAATGTTGCACAAATTAGCGAGAATTCTAATCATCGAGAACTGATTCTATTTTATGATTACGTTGAGATGCTGATAGAGAGCCAACGGTTTATGCAGTGTCCATTATATCCATACTGTCACTTCTACGAAGGATGTATTCTTACATGAGATTAAAACATGAGTATTCTAACATGAGTATGGAGGACAGCGCATCTTCTTGTCGAACACCAGAAGTAATTGCAAAAGTTAATGATAGCCTGTTCTCAACTTAAACACAGTATTGTGACTGTCATTTTACACAGATGTACGTATTTGTTTGGTATTCCTAAATATTCAAGCGCATACCATAGTCTCTCTCGATTGATCGAGTCATAGGCTTGCTTGGAATCCAGGAATACCTGGTGTTCGTCGCGAGATGTTTCGTAGTACTTGGAAAGGATTGGCGAAAAAACTTGAGTCACCGATAATTTCCGCCGCCAGAGGAGTAATTCTTTCCATGATAATGTATGACAGTAACTTATATGCTATGCAAAGGAGAGCGATCACCCTTCTTGAATATTGGGTATAACACGGCCACTTTCCATACTACAGGCATAGCTTCATTTCGCCATACCAATCGAATAAGGTCGAAAAGAAAGTTCCACAAAGTTAGCCCTCCGAGTATCCATAGCTCTGAAATAATGCAATCAATTCCTGGTGAACGATTTTTCTTTAGTCTCTGCATGACCATTGTGAATTACTCATAGGATGGATCCTCTAAGAACATCTCTGCGCTCCATATTTGAGGGTATTCAAATACAGCTTGTGATACATGTGGAACATTAAGTAGGTCAGATAAAAGTTCACGCCATGTATCGAGTACCGTATCGACGTTAACACAGAGGTTTCTATCCTTTCCCTTAAAGAAACCACACGAATTGCACTCATTGCTAAATTGTTGAACTTGTAGAACCTTAACCTTTCCACCATTCGCGCTTCTTCTGTCTACAATTTCACTTAGCTGTCCACTTGCAGACCCTCAATACGTTAGTTTTTATCGGTATTATGTCACCTTAGTCCTCATTTTAAGCCTTCGATTCGACAAGACTTAAATTTATCAAGCACATATATTTTATCAAATGCTTTCTGTTCTTGGTTTAGCAGACATATTCCTGAGGAGGCCATTTCATCAAACCCATGTATTAATTTCTCCCTTGAGTACATCTATTTGCGACAACTTCTGTCCCAATTTTGTCTCTTATTCTTGTTTTTTCATTACCAAAATAGTTTCTGAAAACATATAAAATATTCGGTTGGCCATGTTCTGCTGTCAAAAGCACCTGATATACCCAGGAATAGACTCATTTCGTATTTTGTTGTATTTTCTTAGGTAAAAACGAGATTTTTTCTAAAGCCCGATTGCTTCTAAAGAATAATCTACTTTGTTTCATCCACGGTGTTCGCTTTTTAACCAGTATTTGTTCTAAAAGTTTGTCTGTACCCAGCGAGGCGATTGTTTTATATGGTTTTGGTAACAAAGGATTATGACCATTGGTCTTTTTTATAATGTTCACCTCCCCTGTTTTTAGAATCTGGAAAGTAACCAAAATTAAGGCAACTGTATAATAAACAGCCCTTATGCTTTACCTAGTATTAGAAAATTCCTGAAAACGTTGATTATATCGTTGGTTATGTGGTGGGCGGCGTACTGTTAAACCTCAGTATCGGCCAAGTTTGTATTAACAAGGTTCGATAACGGTCGCCACCTACTAGTAGTCTGAGTATAATGGCATCTCAAAAAATATAATCAATATTTCCCAACGTTGATGATAGGTGTATCGACTCATTTCATCCATCTGGAATATAATCTTCAAAATATGTCACATGATATTAGAGCTATGAGCAGTAAAATAATCACTAGATCAAAAACTTATCCAACGTAATTGACTATAAACGTCTGAGTAGCACAATATGTTTCGTGTAACCGTCAGTAATACCTTTTGTGTTGTATGAATTGGTTTGGGTCCATCCTTTTTTAATACCATGCTAATTATCCATATCTCGTACAATTTTATTCAAGATTTACGGTTTGAGATGACGGAAATCCTTCTCTACGGTGTCGGATGTATTTTCCTCAAATTTTCGATTCTTTCGATATATCCTGATATATCCTGGATATCAAATTCTTTTAACACTTTGGTTGCCAATGTTGTAATGAGCATACACTCTAAATTCCACCCAACCATGTTGTGTGGAAGTAAGATGGTATTTTGGATGTATGTCTTAATCAACACTGGCACAGGATAACAGAAATTCGAATGTAATCTAGAACGACGTTGGCATGGTTGGACGGAATTAAGAGCATACATGCTAATGACAACATTGGCAGCCAAAGTGCTTACGTTACTGGTTATTCGTTATGAGTAGACGATTTTTTATGATTTTCTGGCTTTTGTTAAACGGATATTATTGTGTTCTTTCAAGATACACATATAATCTGTCTATATATTAATACCTAGCTCCCGGGCTTTTGATCGATTGAAATGGTATTGAAGCTTACCGATTTGAAATAATATTACACTTAACTGAAACATGAAACCAAATTGTTTGACAGGTTATAAATAAGTCTGCTTATGTGTTACAAAATATTTGAAATAACTTTTATGTGTAGGTCGGATGTGAAGGAATATGTATGTATGGTAAGAATTTTTTATCACCAATATTTAATCTAATACTTAATGTGTGAATTTAAACAAATGTGAAGTTATCGACAAAACAACAATATATATAAATGCAATATTCGCCGGTTAAGGCTTAATGGTTAAGAGAGTTTCTCATTACATCGCGGTCTTGAGTTTGAATCTAGTCTTTGACCAATTGAATCTAGTGATGCACCAGATGGCATAAAAAGCGATTGTGTGTGAAAGGATTCGTTGTGCTGATCACCTACAATGTGCACCAACACATATTAATGGTTCGTTAATTGTCAGTTGGGCTTCACTTTATCAACGATTGAATACCAGAAAATATTTTACAAAATTCACAATTCTTGAATGGGGATATACATTGTTTCATTAAGCGGGGTTTAAGCTTCAATGGTAGATAGTCAGATGGAAAATGAGGACTAATGTTAGTTCTACGAATTTCCACCATATAACCAACTTTGGTACCTACCTTTGCGCGCTAATGCACCAAGAAGTACATATAATGATGATGCATATCGTACGCAATTAGGACTTGCAGCAACTCTACAATCCGTCATCATTTGGATGCATGCACTTTAAATAGCTTAATAGTAAGGGAAATTTATATAAAAATGAGTAACCTAGAGACACTGATTAGGTTTTTACTGTCCAACTTAAGAGATTTTGGGATATCTAAGAACATGATTTAACCTAGACCTGTAAGTCGAATATCCATCGTTTAAAGATAATGGATACTACAGGACCAGCTGACATATTTATCTGTACTTCCATTTTAGAAAATCTGAATCGTAATATTTGTTCTATCAGATCTGACGAGTTTCGTCATCGAAATCCTGTATAACTGAAAATGTCAAATATATCTCATCCGGCAGGTATATATGTTTTCGTGATTTCTCCCTATGTTAATAATTGGTTTGATCGTACATGTAGTTGGATAACTACAACCCATATTTTTTGTAGGGGAGATACATGGTTATACTATACAGTCTGTCAAATTCCCCTTATAGAGGTGGTCATGTTATAGGCATTAGTAAGATCATATAGGATAGTCGGAGGTCATCAATTTAGAAGTCGTCTTTGCTACGCTAGTTTCGATCGGATGAGTAACGTCATTGTATGACAACAATCGTATTGGGGTACGATTAGTGACATGGTCCAAATTAAAAAAATGTCTGTGAGATTTGGTATATAACTTAACAAGTGGTAATCAATATTTTCCAGATCTTCAACATTTCTGTAAATAATGATTTGGTCCCAAATAATTTTGAAGGTTGAATGAAAGTCACTATATTGGCGCAAGTAAGATGTCCAATATGTGCTGGAGAGGTTTCGTTTTGTATATTTCATAAGCCTACAAACCCCACTTATAGTTTAAGCTAACTCATACAATGAGCTTACTACGATTGGGTTACAAATAAGCCAAATTACAGTTATACCTCGTACAACGTTGCATATGCGTTCCCGGAAATTAAGCGTAATAGATTAGGGATTATGTTATTGTTGTGCTACGAGTATATTATTGCCATTCATTCATTTAGAATTATTCATTAATCAGATCGAACCAACAAAGTAAGAAACTTGTTCCAAACACTACGCATGCAATCATTTAGAAATTCAACTGCATGTAACAGTTATTTGAAAGTGGGCCGAAGATAATACGCTTTAAAATTCTCCCTGCTCCATCGGCTATATTTTTTTTGTTTATTTCTATGCAATCTGCTTTGGGGCTCAAGGCACTTCCAATTCTTTCGCGGTTCGCTTATTTACATCCTTACCTTACGCTTTACAGCCAAATCGAGGACGTACGGCTATAGGTTCGATTTACGTAGAACCATCTGCACATTGCATAGCTCCATGCCAGGCTATAGTACTGACCTGGAAGATGGGTCGGCCCAGGAATTCTGCACTCCAACAGGTGGTCATTGTTGTGTTCATTCACACCACTGATAGTAATTAAGTGGTGAAAAATCCATTTTGCAACCTGCCTCTATCGGGATTCGAACCCAGCAGCTCCCGCTCCAACTGCAGCAGCTCTAACCACTGTGCTACCTGGGCGTATTTTTTATTATAAAAATATAACTTCCACCGGTAAGATTTTTGTAAGTGCAGGCATATTTTGTGGATGCCATTGTCTATGATGAGGCGTGTCTGCAGCACAGAAATAATTCAAAAACTATCTGTCAAAAATTGTACCCGTTGGCTTAGCTTTTCGATTAAAATGTCCCTTCATTGCCCGATGGTTTCTCCTATCCATATTATAAAAGAGTAAAACCCCGATTCCCTTAGTCGTGTCGCTTGTAGTGACAGACAAATATTGGTAGTCTCATACTTGATTTGTTCCTCAATTATGAATTGAAGCGACAAACTTTATATTCTATTAGTCGTTTGAAAAATTTCTTGTCACTTGGAACGACATTTATAGGCGCGTGAATATTTCTGTCGACATATTCAGTAGAAATTAACAGTATTACCCGATTAATTCAGTAATTGACGTTCGTTTCATCAGGACACTTAAATCGGCTAGCAGAATACAAATTTATAAATGAAGTGACACAACACTGGCGAATGAAGGGACAAGACTAAGGGAATCGGGGTGTAAGCTTTGTTTAGAATAAAGATCGTTATAACGAAACAACATTGTACGAGGGTGCGTTGTACGAGGTATTACTGTATATGTATTAAGACGACTATTTATTTTAAACCGAGATTAAATCAATCCAAAACTGTTTTTATCTACACAAGGTATATCCGTCATTATATACAACAACATTTTTAGATAAATGAACCTCTTTCTGAGAGAAAGGTAAAATATAGATTTATAATCTTCAATTGTTCAAAATATTAGATTAACATCAGACCGAGGTAAAAAAAATGTTTTAAGGATCCTGCACATTACATTAGTGATTTTGGTATAAGACTTTACTACCACAAACAGAAATAATTTTAATTTAATTAAAAATGGTGAATGAACTAAAGGGTTTGCTAATAAGAGATTTCATTTTGAACAGCCTGCTTTGAGCCAAAATTTTGAGCTTTTAGGACAAGTGAGTGAAGTGAAGAATCGAAACTGTGTGCCTCGGTCAAGCACAACTGAGTATATTGCTACTGTAGCCCACTGTGTAGAAAAAAACCCAGGTTTATCAATTCCTCATCTTTCTTTGGAATTAGACATACCAAAAACATAATTACACCGTATTTTGCACAAAGTCAAGGTCTTAAGGTTTTGAAAGCTCAGTTATCACAAGAACTTAAGCCGGTCGACGTAGTATCTTCGCTGATTGAATTCTCGATTGAATCGAGACTGGTGCGACTGTTGCGAATCGATTGCGATACCGAGCTATGATGAATGATTTTTTATGGCCAGAATTGGAAGATATTGATGTGGATGACGTCTGCTTTTTTAGCAAGACGGCGTTACGTGCCACACAAACAACAAAACAATCGAAATTTTTCAAGAAAAGTTTCATGACCATGTTGGTTCTCGAAGAGGTGGTCAAAATAGACCACTGAGATTTTGTGATTAAACACCATAGGACCTTTCTTTTTTGGGCCACGTTCTTCCACGTTGGAAAGATGAGGCCTGTGACCATGCTCCACAATCGATTCAAGACCTTAAATATGGATTTTTTTTCTAAAATCTTATCTCTAATCTGTTCTGGTGCTTAAAGCACTCCCTACTTGTTCGCAGTTCGCTTATTTACGTCCTTGCTTGTACGCCATTACAGCCAATTCAAGGACGTACGGCTATAGGTCCGATTTTCTTAATCATCTGCACATTGCATAGCTCCATGCCAGCCTATATGGAAGGTGGGTCGGCTCATGAGTTCTGCACTCCAACAGGGGGTCAAAGTTGTGTGTTCATTCACACCACAGATCGTAATCTCATTGTAAGAAATCCTTTTTGCATCCTGTCCCTATCGGGATTCGAACCCGCGACCACCTGGGCGGTTAAAGATGGAATTGGTGATGGAAAATTTCATGCAAACGGTATGGTGCTGTAAGCGTTATGTTAATGGCATTACTAGTTTTTTAATATATCTAAATGAAACCTCGTATTGAAGAACCCTTTATATTTTACACAACAAAAATATAATTTCCTTTTTTCGATTGAGGTACACTGAATATACAGAATTTATTGAGATAAACTGCGGTAATAAGCAAATTATTTACGAAAGTTTGAATAAGATAAGGCCAGACCTTTTGATCATCAAGTATTTATGTTTATTCTAGCGATGCTAATTAATTAGTTCATAGATAATAATTTTGATAATCTAATGAGGTCAAATTAAACCCAATCAGAATGGGATTGATGTACCTATCAATTATTCCAATTATAAGAATTGTTAAGAAACGAACATACTGTGTCATCTCGACCAAAATCAACCGAACAAAACATTTCCATGGCATTCAAAGTATGTATTTCGTTCTATTGAAAGGCAAATTTTCTAATTTAATTGAAATCAACAAACAAATTATTAACGACCATTATCTGATCGAATCAACAAAACTTCATTTCTAAGAAATTGTTTAGTCTCGTTAATTGGATGTTTTGTCGGATGCGTACAAACAGGACAGTAAGTGGCAAAGTATGATAAAATTGGATATATTTGGAATGGTTGAAGTAACCTTCAACATACGAGTACCTAATTATTTTGAATTGTCGCCTTTATATATGCAAAGCTCATTTTACACTTTTTCCTGGTGAATACATAACGATATCGTCTAACGACCTGTTTGTGTCATTGACGAAAAACAAAAATGTGACCATTAAACATAATTAGGCGAACATTAAATTTTAGACTGCTGCAGCGTTATTATACGAGTATGTTGTTTATTTATATTAGCCAATATAGTATACGAGACATTCAGAAAGCTCATCATAATATTTCCAAATTAATGTTTTGTGAGTGTTCTAGAAACGAAAATTGATATGAAAATAATATTTTTTGTTGATAAAATTTGGATGCGACCTTCTGTAGAGAATCGTAATCAGCACAGTATACAGAAAGCTTACTAATTTGGTTCGACTGTGGTGCCGCAGTAAGGAATACATTTATATAGGTTTGACAATATCAATGAAAATGTAGTGGAAGATGGTTATTTATCGTAATGAATGGACAACTATAATCGACAATATTACACACATACAGAATAACCCTTAAGGAGGTGATTAAAGTTGATGTTATATTGAATGTAACATTACTCATTGAGGTACCAATAAATGTTGAGTCTTTCCTGGTTTTAAGCAGCATACGGATTCTACCTTGAATTTTGAACTCAGGTTCTGTACTGGTTAGTAATACCTGCTCGAGACCTACATCCTGTGTTTTTGTTAGTAACAACATGAACTACAGACTCCTAAATGAAATTTGTTGTAATGACCTTACAGCAGGCGTCGTTTAAGTTAAAGAACATACCGATATTAATCCTAGGGGCAGCAACAATATTAATCCTAGAATTCCCTCTTTGAATACCTATCCGCGTCTGATCTAGTCATCGCAAATGTGGGCTATAGACCTACATTTTTGACATCCTCAAGGAGTATTATTAATATTACTCTTGCCTCATGGAGTCTTGCCTCACGGATTGGAAAAGTCTCATCCTGGATGGTCTTAAATGACGTTACTCTCTCTAACTACCGCTACATCTCCTTCTCTCTAACACGGATTGGGAACTTTACAGACTCCACCTCAACCAGTCAAATCAGAAAATGCGGAAGAATGGAAGGGGCAGCTCACAAACTTGAAGAAGCACTAATTAGCGCATATAAGAAGAGTTGTCGTCTAAGTAAGCCTAAAAGAACTGAGACACTGTGGCGTTCTTGAGCAACTCCAACAAATACAATTAAATTATCTCACGCCACAATTAATTAATAAAAATATTTCGAGTTAAGTTCTTGTAATTCACTAGTACTGTCGCGACACAACTAAACATATATATACGAATCGCACAGTATAAACATCAAGTCCGGTAGCATATGCCTGATGAGATGGATTTGATTTTTTCGATCACACGGTCATTCAATGACGTCATCATCATCAGATTGAAACCGGCCTATTTGATTACAAGATACAAGGAACAACTCAGATATACGATTACATTTCAAATTTACAACTACACGCTTCAACACCATGGTGGACTAGGGAATTGGGCAGACTGAGGAAACAGACAAGAAAACGTCTAAACATAGCTATTAACTGGTTCAACGGTAGATGGGACTGGCACAAATCTTCTCAAAGAGAGTACAAGAAATGTATCCGCAGTAAAAATAAATCGAAATGGAGATTTTTCTGTGAGGAATTGGATAGCCTTACGAAACATATGAGGGTCACTATTGGAACTATAGAGAAACCTGATGGAACTCACACGAGA
Organism: Tipula lateralis; assembly: GCA_963932295.1. Lineage (NCBI taxonomy): Eukaryota > Metazoa > Arthropoda > Insecta > Diptera > Tipulidae > Tipula > Tipula lateralis. Next base: position 158,179,448 of record OZ010737.1, read on the forward strand.
ACAAATCAGGAAACTTTAGATGTACTAATGAAAACTGAATTTCCCGAAAGTGAAAATTCTAATGAAGTTGATAGAAATTAACTCCCAAACCAACTACCAAGTTTCAGAGATTGGAGCTTGGTGGTGACGTTGGTAACAAAAGGATATTCCCTGATCTGATACAGGAAGGACTGAAAATTATTCTAGACAACCTTGAACATATCTTCAGAGCCAGATTGGCTCTGGGGTACATTCCAAGATCTTGAAGAAAAGTCATGGTAGCGTTCATCCCAAAGGATGGAAAGCCTTGATATGTCCAGGCAAACTGTTTTCGGCCGAGGCTGATAGGTCCTCTTTTCCACTTAAATACTTCGAGCGATTGGTCAATAGGCATTTTAGGGATAATGCACTATTGGTAAATCCCATACACTCCAAACAACACGCATACCAGAAAGGCAGATCTGTTGAAACACTTCAGCACTTCATGAAGTTGTTGGACGGACTGAAAGATCACTGGACAACAAAGAATTTGCCTTGGGAGCGTTTCTGGACATTGAAGGCGCTTTTGACAATGCATCTTTCAATGCAATGATCACGGCAGCTGAAACATGGCATAGTGACCACACTTGTTCGGTGGTTTAGCGTCATGCTTAGGTCAAGGAGAATTACTGCAGACTTAGGTAGTGATACGATGACGGCGACCGCCTGAAAGTGATGTCCTCAGGGGAGGAAGAGATCTGTCTCCACTCTTGTGGTCAACTCATTCCTATCCCAACTAAACGACAACGGAGAATTTTGCCATAACACTGGTAAATAAATATACGGATGTAATATGTGATCGCAGGCAAACTGCTACATAGCTGTAGCCTGGTGGAATGACCACAGTCTATCAGTCAATCCTAGGAAAACTGAGATGGTCCTTTTCACTAGACGCAGGAGTCTTGAAAACATTCGTTTGGCAAAAATAGAGGCTCATATGATCCCAGTTTCTTCAGAAGTCAAGTATCTGGTTAGATCGGAAGATTACTTGGCAAACACATATAAAAGATAAATGCAACAAAGCATGCAACATGTACTGGAAATGCAAACAACATTCATTTGGTAAAATAGTGATCAGACCCATAGTCTCGTTCGCCGCATTTATTTGATGGCTGTGGGTCTGCTGCCGCTTGATCTTTGGATCAGAAGGTGTGCAGCGCTTATCTCTGGTGAATATGGTAGGACATCGTATTAGAGCGCCTAAAAAGTGACATCTGTAACATGCTACCGAGATTTGTCGCTCTGAAAGGTCCTGTACCATGTCGTTTCGAATATTTTGAAACAACATGCCAAAGTTTGAAACGGGTTAGCTTGTGCTTAGGCATGAAAGACCCGGTTTCTCAAAATTGCCTCCAGAAATCTCAAGCAGCATGGTTTCCCGCAACTCAGTTGGTATAGGAAGCGATCCGGGTTTGATGTAAAGAGATGAATCTCATTCTCTAGAGACCTAGAGTGTCACATTTATCGAAATGGATTGAAGGCGAAACGTCAATGATATAAGTTTGCTTTACTAAACGACAGAGAGGGTTGGGAAATCGTGGTACGTATATCTTTATCGTATTTGCGGACTGAGGTGTCAGTGCCCATAGAGACGGTCAGTAGACCCGGTACCACCGGTGCAAAAGTGTTAGTTGTTGTATTGATGGTATGTATACAAATTTAGTAAGTTGAGTGAGAGGAGAAATTTATTGAAGAAAACATGGAAAATATGTTCGCTCACTTAACCGGTAAAAATTTTGTATAGACACCACCAGTTGATGCAGAACATGATGTAATAATTCAATGAACGACTTTGAATATCAAAAAAATTTCGTTTTCCATTGATGACGGAAAACCATAGAAAATATGGCATGAGTAATAACGGAAAATGACCGATGCCCGTTATAAGTTTCAACTTCAATGTTCGACTTTATAACATTCTTCAATGATGGTATCGTTAGACTTAAGAAGGCTATAGATCCGAATTTATCCTACTAGACGGACAGTATTAGTGTCTTGCCATGAATGTACGGTTTAACCATTGAAGATGATGGTTCAATGCAAAAAGCCTTTCTGATGTGGATTGAGCTAATGCGGATCGCGATTTCATTGGTTTTGTACCATACCCCTGAAACAGTTAACAATCGCTTGTTGAGTTACTTTTAAAGTTTCCAGAGGGCTCTTGTGTTTGGGATGAATCTTGATCCAATGACGCCTCCAACTCAGCATCTTTCAATTTTAGTGGCTTTACTTCACCGTTCACGATAAATGTCACTGGTGACAAAATTTTAAATGCCAGAACCAGTACTCCTTTTTTCATTTATGGAACATATTCCCCCATAGTCTTCACACAGCAATTGATGTCCATCAGCTGGACGTTTCACACAAATTGAGTGTAGCTGTCACAAAGGTTCACATGATTAGAACACAAAAAATTATTTGCGCCTTAAATGTTGGCGCTTTAACATGAATACAGTTATAAGATGGTTTGATGCTATTTCATACAAGTTACGCCATCTGTTACTACAGGTATAGGTGAAAGATTGGATTATGATTACCGATGATCAACCGCTTATGAATTTCAAAAAGCGTATAGGTGGTGCTTTAAGGTGACTCTTGTCTTTTTGTCTGATTTCTTGGGGAGAGTATAGTCGGAAGAAGACGTTTAGAGTGTGATTTTATCATTTGACATCCCGAAAGTTTTTCTGTTTATTTATTATGTCCAGTTTAAGCCATGCTAAAACTTGTTTAGTACACATTTATTCTTATGTTCAATATGTAAACTTAAACTCCTGCCATCTTACTTAGAAGTAGTTGCGGGCTTTATTGATAGAGTCGATAAAAACATCGTCAGTCTGATACCATGATACTCGCCATTGGCACATCAGAATGCATTAAAAATTGAAATACTAGTCTTGATTTAATGAACACTCAACTCAAGAGGCATGACATTTTGAACCTGCTTTCAATTAATTTTAGTACGTTCGTGGTTATGTTCCAATATCACTGACATCCATCAATATCGATTATGACACCAAGGTTGAGAAGATAAATCAGCTAAGAGATAAGTTTTCAACCGGTCCCAAAAGTCCAATCGTCTAAATTAAATGCACTTGCTGAAGTTTCAGCAAGTCCATTTAGATGATTTCATTATACTGGGCATGTTAAGACCGGACCGATGTTAAGAAAAAAATCTGCACCTAATGTCAAACTGATTGCAATACAGTAGAGTAATGCTTTCGATTATTCCATTTTCAACAAGTTTTATGCTATTAGGTTGGGAGGTTTTGAAATATGATTAAACTAGTTCTTAACACAAGGCCTGTATATAATTCAAAGGGTTCCTACTGTCTTGGCTGTTGTGCCAACCTAACCTAATTTAGCAAATTTGAGCAATGTGTTCCGATAATAAGCATATCAAACTGTCCCGATTATGAACATATCACACGTCATAAAAACATCAGTTCAATAAATGAACATCATCTCGGGGTCATTTGTCTTCCCGACACAATACATATGTATCTGAATACCCCTATCAGTTTTCATAAACTCATACAATAAATCATACTTATGATCCTTAAAAAGGCTATTATTGTATACATATATCCATTATATATCTTGATGATGGACATATTATTGATAGATAAGATATAACAATAAACGACGATAAGAATAAGATGTATCTCTCCTGTATACCTCATATATGTATAATATAATATTGATTAAAATATTTGTAATATAATCGATATTTATTTTGGAAATTTGAGATAAATTATAAATATTGTTTGTTTGGTTGTTTTTGTCTCTGCTATCTGTTTGGGGGTCGAACACCCCTGACACTTTTGCATATCATCTCGAAATATTACAAGGGTTCATCATAGTAGTCAGTTTGTTTCCATTTTTGAAATTTCTTATGGAATCGAAGATTATCGAGTTTGATTGCTAACCAACGTATTGGTTAGCAACCACACTCGATAACCGTATTTTAGGCTAAAATACTAGCATGGATGGGTGCCCCATGTAGTCTGTTGCTCAAAATCGAGTGATCAAAATGAACGAATAACTTTTATGAATATTCTGCAAACAGAATTACTATAATCGGTTGAACAGACTTAAAGAACGATGACCTATAATAATTGATCTTTACATAAATGGAGGGCTTGACTCAAACAACTCTAATTTAAGGTCTAAATTCGCTTAGTGATAAAAAATCGATATTTTTGAAAATAATTAATGTAATAAGAACCCACGGTGATTTATTGAAAGATACGTGCTTTCTTCATTTTAAATAGTTTCGCTTACTCTTGAGATGCTGGAAGCTAATTTGCGATCGTCTGATCAAATTTTACTATTATAAGACCAATGATCACCTATACCCTCTTGGTATCAAACCTCGCCGAACGGCAGTATGGATTTAGAAAGGTTCGACTAACAATCGATGCCATCCAACACATCATTTAAATTTCAAAAGAAGCAACAGTTGGTAGAATATGGAGCTGGCTGCACAAAATACTGCGCAGTGGTAACACTGGATATCAAGAATGCGTTCAAGAATATAGTCTTGGGTGAATTACTTCAACGATCAGAGTTGGGATCAGTGCTTTGAAGTATTATGTATAGTGTACGATGACGTTTTGAGGCTTAGCGTACACCTGAAGTTGTTGAAATTGTGAGCTTCGCAGATGACATTGCCGTTGTTGCGGTGCCGAAATAATGGAGGTATGAAAGCTGACCATTCTAATTATTAAAAAGTGGCTGATATTACTTGAACTCCAGCTGATTGACCATAAAACCGAAGTAGGTCGTAATTACCAGTAGAAACTGTAAATATCAATGTATGCGAAATCTTTATTCCCTTATCACGATATCTCGGTGTCGAAATTGATGTAGGCATAAACTTTAAGGATAATACCTTACCTAATGATAGTGAGTATAAGCTGCAAGACAGAGGGTCAACACAGAGTCAAAGGATGTTTCTGGCAAATAATGTACCACAACCATTATCCTATATGGATCACTTAGGAATGATGCGATGGATGTTAAATCGTGCAAGTTACATTCGGTTTACCGCCTAGGTGGTTTAAGAGTGATATGTTGCTTGCGCATTACTTATCTTATTGCGGTTATGATCCCCATCGGAGTAGAGTATCCTAACGCATTGCAACAGTGACAGAACGACAAAGGCACTGGGATAGCCGAGAAAAAATTACCGTATGATACCATCTATCGAATAGTGGATAAACAGGCAACATGGCGAAGTTAAATACTACCTGACACAGTTGTTAGGTGGGCATGGCTTAAAGTGAACATTTAAACATACCAGAATGTCCTGCCTGCAAAGGGTCATAAGCAGAATAACACATTTTGTCTGATAAAAAGTGGAATTATGTGAATTCAGTTGTACTGAAGAAGCTAAAGCGGTTAGATCGTGCTAGAGAAGACCTGGGACTAGATAGCGGTGGCAATCTCAATCTTAGGTTGAGACGCTGGGAGGGTAAAAAGTCACCTCCATGTGAAGAGTGGAACGATAGTTCTAAATGGAGGATGAATGAGTTGGTGTATGAGTCTAGATTGCAAAAATCCGTCACTGTTGCTGAGATGTTTGCCGACCGCAGCTTGGTATTTTTGAAGATTTCTTCATTTTATCCGTTTCAAAAAAAACTCTTGTTATGGTGGATAATGGCTAGTGTAATATATACTTAATAAAGACAAAGGTTCCATTGGTATTAAAACTATTAATTCAAACATGTCTGACTGAGAAAAAAGAAGCTGCATTGACTGAACTGAAGTAACAATCTGAGGGAAATTTAAAAACAAGTAATTTAGTGGTCCAGGAAAAGCATAGGATATATGGTCAAGTCTCTGGTGATAATTGCCATCATATTTCAAGACCCAAAAACTTTGAACACACTCAGGTCGTACAAAACTGGTTTGGGACTGTTGAAACTGCCATCAAATGCCTCATTGAACCAGGCCATCAAATGCCTCATTTTCCTCAATTCCAGCATGTGCCGGCATCCATATAACACTATACAAGATATATGGGTGTCGACACATGCCTGAATTGAGGAAAATGGTGTCGGCACATGCTGGAATTCAGGAAAATGAAGCTTTTGATCTCCTGGTTCGTGATGGTGAGGCCACAGCCACTTATTGGACTAGAAACGTTAAAAAAAAATTAAAAAATTCTAAAAAATGATTTCTCCTTTGGTCGACAGAACCAAGGAGCTTCCAGCACTCAACAAACCCATATTAGAGGCTATGAATTGATCACATTAAGATACAAAACTAGTTTGGAACTGTTTAACTCTATGAAGTAAATTTCAACCATGAACAAGACAACTGTTATGTAGGTCTCGGGGCACGCTGGAATTGACGTAAATTAGATCCCTTATGACATGGTTCGTGCTGGTAGGGTACACCTAATCGTTCTGTGTGTTTTACAAGAGGACATCGCAGAGGTCAAGCGGATCACTGGGTGGCTTAAGAAAGGACACACTCAAGGCCTAAGAAACCCAAAAAGAGGCTATTAATTAAAGATATAAAAGTAGTATAAGACCTTTTAAACGTTTCGATGAAGCCACTATCAACCATGCATAAGATAACTTATACGTATGTGCTGAACATATTGGAATTAAAAATGAGGCCTCTGATGACCTCTGGTTCGTGATGGTGAGGAAAAATTACGTATTGGGCAAGAAATGTTCTGCGAGTTTCACAAGAAGATATCAGAGAGTGGTAGAGGAGCACTAGGTGGCTTCAGTATGGACGATATATTGAACATTCCTGATTTAAAACATTCTTAATAATGATTGCTCCTTTGGCAACACTGATTTGAAATGAAGCATCTGATGTCCTTATTGGGCAGGAACTATTTAACGACTTTCACAAGAAGTCGATTTGTGGCTTCAGAATGAACCATACATTGACGTTAAGTTCCAGGTTTAAATACTCTAAAAAATGATTTCACCCTTGGTCGACAGAACCATGGAGCTTCTAGCACACAGTAAACCCAAGGATATGCTATTGATTGGTCACATTTTCTATGATACGAAACTAGTTTGGGAATAACTGATATGTGGGTGTCGAGTCATGTTGGAATTGAGTAAAATGAGTTCCCTTAAGTCGTGGTTCGTGCTGGTGAGGCACATCCGATATCGCAGACTGGTAGCAGATCACTGGGTGGCTTCAGTATCGACCACATATTGACATACGTAGTCAGATGTGACTTGGCCAGTCAGAACCAAGGAGCTTCTACCGCAAAACAAGATGTCTCATTTCACCTTAAGAAAATGAGGGCCTGTCAACTGCCCCATCTTGTGGTGAACACCGACGTTGAGTACTATTGGGTTTGTTTAGTCTCAACGCCCATTAGCCCCCACCCATTTATGCTATATTATTACCTCCCACTTTGTATATTTATACAAATTAATGATACATTTTGCACATATGTATGCCTTCAAAATATCTAATTGATTTCAAATATTTGTGTATCATTTATGTACGAGTAAATCAATCATTTATGCTGTATATGTACATATATCAATCAAATAAAAATGTATGTTAATCCACAATATTTAATTATTCACGTTTTCGATAATGAACTGCCTGCAACCATTAATTCTATCTATAATTTCGAATCTACATAATATAATATTTAATTTAAATTATTCATGCACAATAATTATGTTTATTTGTATTTACTTTCAGTTATTTGCATTCGTTTTGACCACCGTCATCTCCCAAGCGATTGGTTTTCGATTTGGAACATTGTACAACGATCATGGTCAGTATACGGGACGTAATTTGAATGTTGATTTGCAACCACCAAAATACTCGTACGACAATCCGTTTGCTAGTCCAAGTAATTTTGATTATCGTCGTCGTTATTTTAGCCAGTCGCCGGAGGGTAATGCACAAATATTACGCCAAACGAATTTACAAAACTCAAATGGAGATTATCAATATGAGTAAGCCGCATCTAGACATTTGATTCGATATACACTAACGCTTTTTTGTTCGTTTGTTTGTACAGGTACGAAACAGAAAATAAAATTCGGGCCGTCCAATCAGCAAAAAATATCAACGGTGAAAATGTTGTACAAGGATCGTATTCGTATGTTGGCCCCGATGGTGTGACATATACCGTAAACTATATTGCTGATCGGTTTGGTTATCGTGCATCTGGTGCTCATCTACCGACGCAACCCGATGAAGTGGCACCAGTTGTGCGACGTAACTTTTTCGAATATCCAACCGAACGAGATTATTTCGAAACTGCTTCATATCCGACATATGTTCGTCCGAGTAATCGGTTTACAGCCTCATTCCCAACAAAAAATGTCGTTGTTATTGATACACCCGACCGTTTCATAAACCCACCGTTTAGAACTTTCAACAATTATGTATCAACACCGGCAGCTGATTCGTTTGTATATACAACAACAGCTCGCCCATTTATTTCATCGACAACATCGAAATATTTCTAGGGGGTGAAATACGCGTCGATTAATCCAATAAATCGAATACACATATCGGCAAACGAATATACTCAATCAAATAACAACGTAATACAATATAAATGTCTTTCTAATCCTTATTCTTATCTAATGTCTTATCCTTTAAAACCTTTATTCATCGTTTTTATTCTAATCCACCCACACTTTTCACTTAACAGAATGTGTTCATTGGGGTAGAAAAACAAACAAATTAAAATTCAATTTTCAATCAATATTATCTTATTGTTTATAATGAAACACTTTCGACTAATTTTTAATTTATAATTTTCTGCCTTAATTATAAATTAATTTTAAAAACTTGAACATAAATAAATTACATTAATTATACTCGTTTAATGAGAAAATAAACTTTGAAAAATAAAATTTTTTTATAAGATAAGTGATGACGTCTTTTATGTGAGAAATGCACGACAGTATAGAAGGTAAGTAAGAATATCCTGCTGATTTACAACCGGGTTCTGGCAAGACCTTATCCGGTACCTTACTTGACTTATAATATCTCACCTCAAATATGTACCATCATTGCGAACAGTCGGAGTTAGTACGACTGTCATCTTTTCACCAAACTTCAAATTCCGTGATTGAATGTCACTAATTCGTTGAAGAGAGAATGGATTAAAAAGACTCTAACTTTATTTCATTTAAAATCGGCCTGCAACCCGGAGACGATTATGAAATAATTCGATATCGAACTTTTTCCGATATCGAAATCGATTCGCCGTGAATTTTCCTACTCTGAAATTTTTGGTCGAATTTGTTAAATGTAAGTATGAAGTTAGCAATAATTTGTTTTCTATTTTGACATTCGTGATTTATATTTTGACATTCGATTTTCGGAGAATACGATTCCCTTTTGATATTTCAGAAGATTTTTCTATATCGGATGTTTATAATAGCAAAATCCGCTTTCGGATCCGATATCAAATTTTTCATAAGAAACGAATTTATTTGTTTCAGGATTTCATTAATAGATTTCATCTGACAAGTTATTAGTCAAACCAAATTTGACAAATTTGACCAAACAATTTCATAATAGGAAAATTTGCACCGGATTGAATTTTTCGATATCGAAAAAAAATCGATATCGGATTATTTCATAATAGCCCTGCTGCCGATAATTTCGATAAAGCCTATGATGAATTTATTTGTTGTCAACGTAAACCTCGTACTTCAGCAAAATCTAATCAAACAATAATCTCATGACACAAACGATATCATCCCAGAATCCGATACCGATTGGTTTTCCGATATCGAAAAATTCGATTAGCCGCAAATTTTCGTATTCTGAATTGTCTTGTCGAATTTGATAAATGTAAGTATGAAGTCTGCCAGGGTTATGCTAAAGATATCGCCATAATGCTGGTATGTAAATATACTGATGTAATATGTGGTCGCATGCAAACTGCGATTAACCTGGTGTAGTGACTAGGGTCCTTTAGTCAATCCTAGGAAAACTGAAATAGTTCTTTTCACTAAACACAGGAGTCTTGGAAATTTTATTCTTCCAAAACTTGGGGCTCACAAGATACCTCTCTCTTCGGAAGTCAAGTATCTGGGGGTTCGGTTATATCGGAAGATTTCTTGGAAAAAACATATAGAAGGGAAATGCAACAAACCATGCAACACTTTCTGGAAATGCAAACAGTCATTTGGTAGATCATGGGGCCTGAAACCTAGACGCGTGTACTGGCTATACGTTTCAGTAATCGTATAGTATGAGATATGCACACCACTCCCACTGCAGCTCTTGAGATGGCTGTGGGTCTGCTGCCGCTTGATCAGAAGGTGTGCAGCGCAAACAGCCGCTCGCCTACAATACAAAGACAATCTATATGGCCCTTTGGGGCACTGTTAAAACTGAGAAGAGGTAGGCCGGCACATAACTGCCCACATGTCCTCCAACATTATGGTGCCGAAGTTTAACATTATGGTAACTAGTACTGGAAATCACATATGGGACTATAACAGCCCATCCTTCTCGTCCGGCAACGATATGTTAATCTTTACTGACGGATCGGTATGTCGTAATCTAGCTGGTGCTGGGTTATACATACAAAATCCTGAGGTTGAATTATGTATCCCTCTTGATAGGCACGCTACTGTTTTTCAGGCAGAAACTGCTGCAATTTTGAAAGCAGCACTTTTTGTAAAAGGGATAAATTGCTGAGATCGTCGTAACTGCATTCTTTCTGACAGCCAGGCTGCCCTAAAGGCGATTGGTTACAATACTTTTTCGTCGAAACTTGTTTTGGAAACGGTAAGTGCCTAAAATCGACTAGGCAGGCTGAATAAAGTTAGACTCCACTGGATACCCAGTCACATGGGTATCAAAGGGATAATATTGGCCGATAAATTAGCCCGATTGGGTGCATTCACCTTTATTTCTTAAACGATAAATTGATTATCACTTTGGAGATCTGCACCAAACGAGATGGGATAATCTCATCTCTTGTCGTTTATCCAAAATCTTCTCTGGATCAGAAAACCAGCATACCGCAAACAGTGTGGGACGGGGAGGAAAACACTGTTGAGAACTTTTTATGCTCTTGTCCATCATACTCTTTACATAGACTGCACTGTTGCGCAACACAATTCCTAATTGAGGACCAATTGACGACCTTGATGATACCGGATATCTTGGACTTCATTAGAAGAACAAACAGATTCCGAGACTGAGAGTGTACGCGTTAGAAGGGATAATCCGCTTTTGATCGGATATTGAACGAAATCGAATTTTCTGAAAATCTTCGAAAAATTCCATCTAATTTGTATGTTTCAGGATTTTATTAATAGATTTCATCTGACAAGTTATAAGTGAATTAAATCATACTCACATAATAAAATAAACTCAAGTGAACTTTAATATTTGACAAATTCGACCAAACAATTTCATAGTAGGAAAATTCGCGGCGGATGGGATTTTACGATAACGGGAAAAAATCGGTATTGGACTATTTTATTATAGCCCCTCCGCTTACTTCGTGCTGATGTTTTAAAAATTCGTCCCAACATAATCATAAAAGAAAAAATTCACATCGATCAGATTTTCCGATTTTGGAAAAATCCGAAATCGAATTATTTCATAATAGCATTCCTGTTGATACTTTCGATAAAGCCTATGATGAAATTATTTGGTCTTTAGAATGTTCAATTAAGCCATTCATTCTACTATAGAAGCTAAACATCAACAATCCCATTAACACAAACAATCTCATCCCAGCATCCTAGCATAACTTTTTTTCACTCGTCACTCATGCTCGATTAGCCGATTGTGACATCTCCTCCTAAATATACCCTCTCAGTCCCGAAATCTGTTTGCTCTAGGAATGAAGCCCAAATAATCAGTTTCCTCAAGGAATCGTGATCGAAAACACTGCGGTCTATGAGGAGAGTTAGAAAAACAGAAGCACAAGTAGTGTCCCAGCACGACCTACACCAATATATTAAAAAAGCAGAGTTTAATAACTCGCCCCAGATTACGGTCCCATTCATTTATTACAACAATGCATACAGAATGCGAGGTGACTGAGTTATTCCAGTTAGGTATTCACTACAATATCATAATCATTGTACATCCCTGGCTAACACTCGTAGTTATAATTCTGAAGAATTTCCTCCCTCAAACTTCGTAATTCATATAAAATATTGTCGCGAGTTCGAAAAAGATTTAAAAAGTGGAGGCATGTTGATTACTGTGAATGTTAAATGAACAAAAGTGCTTTGAATAAATCTCTATCGCAAGCAGGCTGGAGTTTTCGTAATCGAGGAGCTCTCTTAAGGGTGATATCAGACCTTTCTAACTTCATCTCGTTTATTTCTAGTACGAAATGTTCGACAGTATGGTAAGCTGGAATATCCAGGCTTTGAATTATCGATGTGAAGTTTTCTGTTTTACAACTGGTTTTTGGCAAGAGCTAAATTGCCTAGTAATACCCTTCCTTAAATAAGAACAATTATTTTGGACACTTCGGTTGTTTGCCGACGTTGGTAACGATAATCAATAGTTTGAGTTGGAGTTAGAACGACATTTCATCTTTTATTAATACTTTAAAGTCGATCAATTAATTTCATGAGCTTAAAGGGAATGGATATATTTGGGCCAACTCAATTCATCATATAGAAAACCTATATGATGAATTGAGTTGGTCTTTAGAATGTTAAATTAAGCGTTGTTGTCAACGTAAACCTCGTGCTTCTGCATTATTCAATCGAATCAGCTCACTCAATACTTATCCCATCAACAATCTTATTAACACGCACGATCTTGGCCAGCATGAATTTTTTTCACTCTTAATTCAGGCATGATTGCCTCATTAATATGTAATATCTCCTTCCAGATGGACACTCTCAGTCTCGCCTTGTTCTTCTTGTGTACAATGCGGCAAAATATATTTGGTATCGTATATATATATATATATATATATATATATATATATATATATATATATATATATATATATATACATATATATTTATATATATATATATATATATATATATATATATATATATATATATACATATGTATATATATATATATATATATATATATATATATATATATATATATATATATATATATATATATATATATATATATATATGAAGCCCTGTGGTTGGTGGCATTCGTGTTTCGTAAATATTACGAACGAAACATGAGACCCATAGAATACCACCACCCATAGAATGCTTGTTGTAGGAGGCGACTAAATTTGGTTGGATCGCTGGGCTGACGACCCGCATCAGTAAAAAGTTAAACCTGTTAAAAATGTCTACAAACAGAAAAAAATCGGATACCGCCAAAAAATTATGACCCCCCGATTAAGTACCTGGGATTGAGATTGAGGATCGGGACGTGGTTCGTGCAGTCACTTCGAAAACTTGGCGTGTTTGACGGCCTTATCGCATGTATGAAAGGTTGGAACTCGTAGCGCTCCAAGAAACTCGATGGCCTAAAAGTGGAGACCATATGTCCCAGGGCTATACGTTGCTACACAGTGGAGGTGACCTCGGAAATTTTGGAGTTAGGTTTCTCATAGGGCCACAGGTTAAACAGGCTGTACTGGACTTTCAGGCAGTCGATAATCGAATGTGTAAGCTTCTCTTGCACATGAGATTAGCCAACCTGTAAATTGTATGTGTACATGCGCCCACTGATGTAAGCCAACCATAAAGATAAAGACTCATTTACAATAATTTGGATTATCTGATGGGCTCTATACCCGAGCACGATGTCAAAGTGGTGATTGGTGACTTTAATGCTAGAGATGATGTACTTTGCGATCGCTCATGATCTCAAAGTGGTAAGCACATTCCTTTCTCATAAAAACATTCATTTTAAAACATGGAGACATCCACGTAAAACATCCCGAAGCCAAATTGACCATGTGTTGATTTATAAAGGGTGGGCTCTGGTTGTCTAAGACGTGAGATCGTATCGGTCGTCAACAAAATTCGTAGGCAGTGACCATTATATGGTCACTGCAAAGCTACGATGAAAATTTTCGTACAAGTCAGGGAGGACAGGAGAATATACAACGCGATTCTTCTGTGAAGGTCTGATAAATGAAGAAAAGTTTTTACACTTTTTTAAATTCCAAATTTTTAGATTGCATTTTGTTATTCACTAGAACTCTGAAAGTAAAGGGAATTTAAATTATATTTATGGAGAAAGAGCTTTTAGTATAAAAAAGCGAATAAAGTACTTAAAATGTATAAGCGAAACGACCAAGAACACAGTGTTGTTATCTCGTTATGGAAGGAAGAACTGTCCGTGTGTGAAATTCGTGATAAGATAAGACGTAGGAAATCATCAATTGCCAATCTTACAATAAAAATAAAGGACTACGGGGGGCACAGAGCGATCTAAAGGGTCTAGCAGACCGCGAAAAACCACAACATTGCAAGATAAATTTCTGGTCCTTAGTTCCAATCGGAACCGATTTAAAACTTCACCGAAATTGCAAACCGATCTTGCTACATTCACAAGTATTGACATTTCCTGTTCAACTGTTCGGAGAAGGTTACTGCGCCGCTAGCTGCAGAAACCTTTTCGAAAGATATCTTCAAACATTTGTCGGCTTCAGTGGGCCAGAGAACACTCTAACTGGACCAGGGAGTATTGGAATAACGTGTTGTTCTCTGACTAAAGCAAATTAAAACTGCATGTGGGAGATGGGCGGCTAATTGTGCGTAGAGAACTAGGCGAACGCCTCAGCGATATCAACATTCAACAAGTGCCTAATAAAACTGAGGGTTTGGGGATGTTTTAGTAATATTAAAAAATTGTAGTTGTCCGGATTTTTTTGCATAGTACTATATATATATATATATAATATATACATATATATATATATATATATATATATATATATATATATATATATATATATATATATATATATATATATATATATATATATATATATATATATATACGATACCAAATATATTTTGCCGCATTGTACACAAGAAGAACAAGGCGAGACTGAGAGTGTCCATCTGGAAGGAGATATTACATATTAATGAGGCAATCATTCCTGAATTAAGAGTGAATAAAATTCATGCTGGCCAAGATCGTGCGTGTTAATAAGATTGTTGATGGGATAGTTATTGAGTGAGCTGATTCGATTGAATAATGCAGAAGCACGAGGTTTACGTTGACAACAACGCTTAATTTAACATTCTAAAGACCAACTCAATTCATCATATAGGTTTTCTATATGATGAATTGAGTTGGCCCAAATATATCCATTCCCTTTAAGCTCATGACATTAATTGATCGACTTTAAAGTATTATTAAAAGATGAAATGTCGTTCTAACTCCAACTCAAACTATTGATTATCGTTACCAACGTCGGCAAACAACCGAAGTGTCCAAAATAATTGTACTTATTTAAGGAAGGTTATTACTAGGCAATTTAGCTCTTGCCAAAAACCAGTTGTAAAACAGAAAACTTCACATCGGTAATTCAAAGCCTGGATATTCCAACTTACCATACTGTCGAATATTTCGTACTAGAAATAAACGAGATGAAGTTGGAAAGGTCTGATATCACCCTTAAGAGAGCTCCTCGATTACGAAAACTCCAGTCTGCTTGCGATAGAGATTTATTCAAAGCACTTTTTTTCATTTAACATTCACAGTAATCAACATGCCTCCACTTTTTAAATCTTTTTCGAACTCGCGACAATATTTTATATGAATTACGAAGTTTGAGGGAGGAAATTCTTCAGAATTATAACTGCGAGTATTAGACAGGGATGTACAATGATTTTGATATTGTAGTGAATACCTAACTGGAATAACTTAGTCATCTCTCGCATTTTGAATGCATTGTTGTAATAAATGAATGGGACCGTAATCTGGGGCGAGTTATTTAACTCTGCTTCTTTAATATATTGGTGTAGGTCGTGCTGGGACACTACTTGTGCTTCTGTTTTTCTAACTCTCCTCATAGACCGCACTGTTTTCGATCACGATTCCTTGAGGAAACTGATTATTTGGGCTTCATTCCTAGAGCAAACAGATTTCGGGACTGAGAGGGTATATTTAGGAGGAGATGTCACAATCGGCTAATCGAGCATGAGTGACGAGTGAAAAAAAGTTATGCTAGGATGCTGGGATGAGATCGTTTGTGTTAATGGGATTGTTGATGTTTAGTTTCTATAGTTGAATGAATGGCTTAATCGAACATTCTAAAGACCAAATAATTTCATCATAGGCTTTATCGAAAGTATCGGCAGGAATGCTATTATGAAATAATTCGATTTCGGATTTTTCCAAAATCTGAAAATCTGATCGATCCTTTTATGATTATGTTGGGTCGAATTTTTAAAACATCAGCACGAAGTTAGCGGGGGGGGGGGGGCTGTTATAAAATAGTCCAATACTATATATATATATATATATATATATATATATATATATATATATATATATATATATATATTATATATATATATATATATATATATATATATATATATATATATATATATATATATATATATATATATATATATATATATATATATATATATATATATATATATATATATATATATATATATATATATATATATATATGTATATATATATATATATATATATATATATATATATATATATATATATATATATATATATATATATATATATATATATGCCATAAACGGCAAATGACTGTTGGATGGCACCGACATTTGGAATGTTAATTATTAATAGAAAACATCGTGCTCTTATAAAGGGTGGTTAAATTTTTTGAGGGCCGGTGAACCACACCTAAATGTCAAGTTTTTCTCTGCATTTTATTTGACATTTTTCAATTTCAGACTAACTCAATTTAAACCATGTAAAAATACACAATTGAGCAACGTGTTCATGTTATTCAGGCATATTATGAAAATGGGCATTCAAATCAAAATGCATATCGTGCACTTCGTGATTTTTTCGGTAAATTTAATCGTCCAACCGGAAAAATCGTGCTAAAATTTGAGCAAACTGTGTCTGTAGGAGATTTTAAAACACCAGTGCATGCTCGTACAGCTCATACTGTAAAAAATATTGCTGCTGTTCGCGATAGTGTGGATGAAGAGCCGTCCACCTCAACTCGTCGTCGTGCCCAACAACTGCACCTCTCACGCTCGTCGTTGATGGATTTTGCATAAAAACATGTATTTCCACGCTTATAAGGTGCAATTTACTCAAGAACTAAAGCCTCTTGACCATTCCAAACGTTTCAATGGCCAGCATGGTGGCAAGAAAAGGCAACAGTGGATGATCAATTTTCGAAAAAAATCATCTTCAGTGATGAGAAACATTTTCACCTCAGTGGATTCGTCAATAAGCAGAATTGCTGCATTTGGGTGAATCATAATCCAAGAGTTATTGTTGAAAAACCAATGTACCCACAAAGAGATACTGTTTGGTGCAGTTTATGGACTGGCGGCATCATCCGCCTGTATTTTTTCCAAAATAAAGCCGATCAGGCAGTTACTGTGAATAGTGTTCGCTATCGTGAGATGATAACGAACTTTTTATGGCCCGAATTGGAAGATATGGTTGTGGACGATATGTGGCTATAACAGGACGGTGCCTCTTGCCACACAGCTAACTAACTATTGGCGATGTCAATTTGCCGCCAAGGTCATGTAATTTGACACCGTTGGACTTCTTTCTTTGGGATTATTTGAAAGAAAAAGTGTACGTCGATAAGCCAGCAACAATTCAAGAGCTAAAGGATGAGATAATTCGACACATTAACGGTATATAACCTTAACTATGCCTAAGCGTCATCGAAAATTTGGACCATCTGGTGGAGATGTGCCGCCGTAGTCATTTGGCTAATATTTTGTTCCATACATAATTGAACCATACCAAATTATCATAATAAAAAGAATTGCCAGTAATTTCCCAAAAAGTTTGTGTTTTATTCAAAATCAACATCGGCCCTTATGATTTAACCACCCTTTAGTATAAATAACCATATTGTGCCTTAAGCTTCGAATATTTCAAAACGCTCCATATAGATTCCATATATAGAAAACATCATTTTGGAGAAAAGCTGGAGGAGGTCGAACATGAATTGACAGCTAACCAATACTCAAACATTTATAGAACTAGACCAGTATTTGTTGTTAAATTTCCCAATTCTTTTCCGCTATAGTATGCAGATTTATAAAACACAATAAATTTAATAGTTTCAAATAACAGCTTTTACATACCACCAGCGAGCTTTATCTTCAATATTAAATTTGAAACGAAATTCCAAACTTTTTATAACTGAAAACTAAAATAATAAATAGTTACGAAGATAATAGTTTGTCTCCCCGGGGTCACACTAAAAATGTGAAACATTTCGAAATTCGTGATCCTGGAAAATGCCATACACTCGATATAAACTTATGTATGTATGTATCTAAATATTCTATCGTTGTATAGTTACGAGTAGTTTCAACTAATACGAGTACAATGGTACATCATCTTTAATTCAAGTATTAAAGTTAGATTCTATTCGTATGTTTTACCCGCAAAAATGTAACATCATTAAAAATAATTTTCGGTGAAAATTCAAAATATAAATAATAACTGTTTAAAAAGTTTTAATTTAAATTAAAATCAACATAAATTTATTTAATTGAAATATAAATATAAAATTATAAAATTTAACAACGTGTGTACCTTTAGAAAATATTTTTTTTTTGGTACATAGGTGCTATACGATTGGGTGGTTTATATTTTATTTCACATCAATTCCACTTAATAAAAATGTTTGACGTCTTAAAATTGAAATCAACGTTGTTGGGAAATTTGCCAATTCTATGAATAGGAAAATTTAAAATTTTAATTGAATTTAATAATTACATAATTGAATATTATTAAATATATAAAATTGATTTAATATAATAAATTAAAATAAAATAATTAATAAGAGTGAATATGTAATATGTGTGTGGGTTAAATGTTATGAAGGAAAACTTTGCACCATAGGCGGGTGTAGAACCTTTCGTTGACGATAGCAACGAGTAAGTTCGAGCGTAACACGTGAACTGAGCTGATAATGGCCAACCATTGCTATTAATGGGCACCTGCTAAATAGGTTGACGATTTCGATTTAATGAGCTGATCGATGAAGAAAGCTCCAGTTTGAGTTTACTAGAAATTTGTTTGAAGCACTTTGTATTGAAACTAGAAAACAAAATTGGTGTGTCAGAAAGTATAGTCAGTGAAGTCCTTGCAATATGATGAGGTCAGTTATAAATACAAGAACCAAAAATTTATTATTGTATTTTACTGGGATTAATGCTGCAACAGTGATGTCCCAGATCCAGCGACTTATATGAATCAAACAATAAAACTCTATTTCCTCAACAATATATATAATTTGGTTTATTATTCGATTTAATATATATTGGCGTTTGGTTTCGTCGATATCCAAAATTGAAGTGACATTAATTCAATATAAGCTTAACTTACGATTAGCTAAGTATAATAGCTATTTAAGTCTAGATGGCACGGCATTGATTTATCGTTCTCTCGATTGGCGGCAGGTGCTTTTTATGAGCAGAAATATATCGATACTTCATTATCGATCATATCGATCATACTTCATTATCGATATAACTCATGCTGTAATATTTCATCTGGCAGAATTCCACGCGACGCGCAATCAGCTGGATTATCTTTTGTGGGAACATGTCGCCAACTATCTCGTTTCACCATTTCCAATATTTGAGAAGTTCTGTTGCCCACAAATGTTTGCCACCGGATAGGTTTGCACATCTGACAGCCAATCCAATACAATGGTTGAATCTGTCCAGCAAATCATATTAGATATCGATATAGTTAATGTTTTACTGACTGATTTTGCAAGTTTTGATAAGAGGAGAGCAGCACACAGTTCGAGTCGTGCCACTGAATACGTGGATTTCGATGTGTTTACTGGGATAACCTAGCCATCTCGGTATTCTTAGTTCTTCTAAGTGATGTAGTTGCTGTCTGATATTTGACCATTGCTCTTTTATAGCTTGCGGTAGTTCATCATCCCAGTTCATTGCTGTCAACCATAATGTCTGAAAAAGTATTTTTATCTTTATAATTACCTCAGACAGCCAACCTAATGGGTCGAAAATCTGACTGCATTCTGATAAAAGCTTTCTTTTGGTGAATATTGGATTTTCCAAGTTTACATAATACGACCACACATCTAGCTTCGGATCCCAAAGCAACCCCAATACCCTCACAGTGATACTAACAGTTCAGTCTCTTCTACTGTACTAGCTCCGGCCATTAAATCATCGACATACGTACATGTACTTAATGCATTTGCAGCTAAAGGAAACTTATCACGAAGTGAAGCTGCGATTTCATTTAATACACGTGTTGCTAAATATGGCGCAGCTGCTGTTCCGTATGTTAACGTTTTCAGCTTAAAATATTTCATCGGTTGTTTCTCGTTCCACCGCCACACTATTCCTTGATGTTTAAGATGATCCTTATGCACCAAAATTTGTCGATACATCTTTTCCACATCAGCGCTAATTGCTATTTTGTGTAGACGAAACCGAAGTAGTATAGTGTAAAGCGTAGGTTGTACTTGTAGGCCGACCATCAGCACATCATTAAGCGAAATCCCAGTTGACGTTTTCGCAGAAGCGTCAAACACCACACGAAATTTTGACATATCCGCTTTAACAATTCCATGATGCGGCAAGTAGTTGATATTCTCCGCCTCGACACCATTTATTTCTGCCATATGCAACTTTTGAAAGTCATTATTTTTGTGGAATTTTCGCTCCATATCTTTGTCGGCTTACCGCTACATTTATTGAATTTCCAAGAGTTCTATCTTTGAAGTTAAACGGCAAATTAACTATAAATCTGCCATCAGGAGATCGACAGGTAGTCGTCCTAAAAATTATTTCGCAGTTTTCTTCTTCTTCCGTTAGCTGTTTTATTTTTGGAATTTCTTCAACTTCCCAAAATTGTGATTTTTCTTGCCACAATGACCACATCTAGTCTTTGCAAGACATCTAAATACTGGATGATTTAATTTTAAGCAATTGAAACACCGATTGTTGGCTTTTATACACTGTCGACGCTCTGAAACTGAGAATTGTTTAAATTTGTGGCATTCTTCTAACAAATGTGTGGCTTTGCATACTGGGCAGCTACTGTCTTCTGCTGCGACGAATACCTTAGATATTCTTTGAGTTGTTAAACGTTTAGTTACCACTGGCTTTAATGACTCAAGTGCATCAGATTGGTTTAACAGGAATTTGAAAAATTCTTCTAAGTTTGGTAAATCTTCGTGGCACGCAGCTTGGGACCATAATGCTCGAGTTTCTACATCTAGCTTTTCCTCTAAAATGTACAAAAGCCATACATCTCTGGATTCCGCGTCTTTGCCTAATGCCTTTAAACCTCTTATAACTTCATCTGAACTATCCAAAAGTTTTCTGATGTTAATGGTAGCGTTCGCCTGATGAATAGTTGGTTGATCCATGGAACTCCTAATGAACGCCTTTATCGTGTGTTTCTTCCGATCATATCGAGCACATAACTTTCTAAATGCTTCAAAATAATTGCTTTCAGTGATTGGCATATGCATTCAGCAAATTGTAAGCATCACCCTTTAAGAATCCTTTTAGGTATTGAAACTTGTGAGCAGCAGATAAATTTGTATTTTCATGTATTGTTTTAACATACAAATCATAAAAAGACTGCCATTCCGTGTAGTTCCCAGCAAAAGGTTCGATGGTAATCTTGGGAAGTCTGACATCAACCGGTTGTACCATTGATACATTCATGCTATTATTTATCGGAGTATGTGATTTATCTGGGTTTTGAACATTATATTGGCGTATGTATCGATTGAGCTTTGATTCCATAAAATTGCTCAGTAAAATTGATCATACCACTGTCTTGTTCTGAATCTATCTCAAGAATCGCATTTTCTATGTCCTCAAATTGTTTCACTAGTATTCGTGCTCGTGCAAGCTTAGATTGAAAGCTATCGATATCCCCTTTGTCTACAGGAGCAGTAACGTAATTATGCAATTTCTTCATTTGACCCTTGATGGAAGCACGTGTACTCTTGTAACCCTTTAATTTTGCATCGACATCCATATTGTCTAAATTATTTCACCACTCAATAAATTCACAAACACTTTCACTTTTTTCAATAGCCACTATTAAGTCAATTATCACCATTAACTAGAAGTTAACCGCCCAGGTGGCGCAGTGGTTAAAGCTGTGGCAGTTGGAGCGGGAGGTACCGGGTTCGAATCCCGATAGGGGCAGGATGCAAAAGGGACTTTTCACCATCTGATTACGATCGATGGTGTTAATGAACACATCTATGACCCCCTGTTGGAGTGCAGAACTCATGGCCAATAATCGACCCATCTTCCATGTCAGTACTATAGGCTGGCATGGAGCTATGCAATGCGCAGATGGTTCTACGCAAATCGGACCTATAGCCGTACGTCCTCGATTTGGCCGTTAAGGCGTAAATTAGGACGTAAATAAGCGAACTGCGAAAGAGCTGGGAGAGCCTTGAGCCCCAAAAAAGATAGCATAAAAAAAAAAAAAAAAAAAAAACTAGAAGTTGTGCGTTACTTAAATGTTAAATCTTGCTTGTATCATGCGTGTAATCTTTATAGTAAAAACACCGGATGAACATTGGTTACTCAGAGAAATGATCAATTTAATTGTTTATAATTTTAAATAGTCTTTATACACAAAATAATTTTATTTTACGATTTTCGAATTAGCTTAAATAGTTTCTACTTATCTTTGAACTTTGCAAACATGCGGTGCGTACTCGCAACCCAATGCCCGCTCCAAATAAGATGAACTGTGACTTGTTTAGTTGAAACTTTGGAATAGGCAACTTGAACTGAATATATTATTCCAAATCCGGCTCGAAGGATCATGTATTTTACTGGGATTAATGCTGCAACAGTGATGTCCCAGATCCAGCGACTTATGTGAATCAAACAATAAAACTCTATTTCCTCAACAATATATATAATTTGGTTTATTATTCGATTAAATATATATTGGCGTTTGGTTTCGTCGATATCCAAAATTGAAGTGACATTAATTCAATATAAGCTTAACTTACGATTAGCTATGTATTTATAATAGATATTTAAGTCTAGATGGCACGGCTTTGATTTATCGTTCTCTCGATGTGCGGCAGATGCTTTTTATGTGTAGAAATATATCGATACTTCATTATCGATCATTATAATTGTCAATTCTGTATCAATAACAATAACAAACAGAATTACGTAAGTCATATTACAATTAACTTCAATTCAAGTGACAAGTTTTACAAATTTTATATTATTAATGATTAAGATAAGTGAAAATTAATTAATTTAGGAATTCAAGATAAATGTTTAGTTATTTTCAGGTTCTGGACATGTTACAGCTTCAACACTGAAGGTGTGTGTCTTTTAAAGATTTTAATATTTTCTATAAATTACTTAGTTTTAGGAGAAATTTTCACCAAAATTATAACTGCAATGAAGATTATGAGATCGTAGACTTTGTCCAAAACACCTAACCGAAATAACTTATCCCTCGAATACTGAATCCATTGTTGTAATAAATGGATGGGAACGTAACATGGTGAGAGTTGATAAACTCTGTGTAGTAAAATTGATGTAGTTGATTTTGCCTAGGTCGTGCTGGCCCCTTCTTGGGCTCCTGACCTTCATAATCTCCCCATTGACTGCAATGAGTGAAATTTTTTTTATTTAATGTGAAGTACAATCGATACAATTGAGTAAAATGTCATTCAAATAGCCTTCATGACTTCTTCTGCATAAACGAATCCGATGAATCCAATTTTTCAGCACTTTTTCCACTAAATCAAGTCGTATGTCATGAATAGCACGTTCCAGATTGAATTATAAAGCATGAAGGGAGTTTGGTTTATTGCTAAAGACCAATGACTTCAAATAACCCAACAAGAAATAGTCTAATGGTGTTAAATCACAACTTTTGGGAGGCCATTCAATATCACAATTTCTTGAAATTGCACTTGCTGTGTGGCGCAAAGCCCCGTCTGATTGGAACCAAACCAAGTTCAACTTCTTCCGATTTCGGCCACAATAAGTTGGTTATCATCGATCTATACCAATGTCATTTGACAGTAACGGTCTTACCAGCTTTAATTCGAAAAAAAATACAGACCGATGATTCCACCAGACCAAAAACCACACCAAACTGTCAATTTAGGTGAATGTAATGGTTTTTAATGAATAATAATTTCTTCGCACCAGAATCAACAGTTTTGTTTATTTACCGCAACACTCAGATGAAGGTGAGCCCTTCTGAAATTAAGAAGATAATTTTCTTAAAAAAATCGTTATCGTTTTTAAGTTGTTCCTTGAACAATTCAGCAAATTCACGACGTTTACAGTGGTCCAATGGCTGCAATTCAAGCTCAAGTGAGAACAATTTTATATACGGATCCAAACCCAAATCCTTTCTCAAAATCCGCCACAAAATTCGCAACACTTGCCTGAACAGCAGCAATATCTGCATTACTTCGAGTGTTTCTTTGTCTTATTGGCGTAAAGGAACTGTACGCTCAAAATATCAACAATTGGACCAACAGCGAGCATACTTAGACGATTATTACGACTATAAAATGGAAAAAGCGCATGAAAAGTTGCAATTGGAGAACGATTATTTTGATAATAAAATTGAATAATTTGGAATCGGTGTTTTTGCTTATTACTCACCAGGATGAAATTGTAAACATCACTGAATACAATGAAACAAAAAATGACATCTCATGACATATAACAAATGGTCGAGACTTCACTTAAAAATGATATCATTCCTATTGGAATGTATATATATATATATATATATATATATATATATATATATATATATATATATATATATATATATATATATATATATATATATATATATATATATATATATATATATATAGATATAAGCTCCTATATAAGGCTTCGTAGACTTCCTAAAAGCTTGTATATGGCATTAACAGTAATTGGCGACAAGCCAATTGATGAGATATAAGAAATTACTAATAGGATCTACGAAGCCACTGGACCCAGCGTATCGTCAGTTCAAAACATAGCCTCGACTAGTTCCCATCGCCCTTCTGCACCGAAAGAACCGACTGTGTTCGAAAGACTCGAAGCTAGGCTCGCTAGCATGGAGTCAAGATTTTAAATAATGGCAGTAGGACGCAACCGCCACCAAGACCGCGAAGTCGTCTATTCTTATGGAAGACCACGGAGCGGAACTAGACGTCGTTTCATCGACAATCAAGGACTCTGCTATTTCCACCATAAATTCGGCAATGATGCTTGGAAGTGTTACCTACCTTGCAAAAATAATAACAAATTTGTATCTACAAAAAACAATCGCGACTCAAAAATGAATCAATCCAATTGCGAGTGCGGCGAGCAATCGGATACGTCATAACCACCGCCTTTTTATCAGAGATGCTACGAACAATACTCTCTTTCTTGTAGATACTGGAGCCGATATTTCCGTTTTATCCGTAAAATATTTCCAAGGAAATGCATCAAATAAAATTTCAAGCTTGGTACTTTCTGCCGTCAACGGTTCAATAATTAATACATACGGGACCAAATTATTGAACGTAGATGTTGGTTTACGACGACAATTTCCACATATATTTACGATCGCGTCAGTAGACAGACCAATTATTGGTGCTGACTTTTGGCGAAATATGGTCTTCTTGTCGATCTGCGTGGAAGACAATTACTTGATCCTATGACAAGTCCAGCTGTCAGTGCAATGACTGCTAAGGTCAATACACCTATACACCAACACTCCCAACTGTCTCGGTTATGGTGAAATGGTTATGGTGAACTCTTGAAGATGTATCCATCGCACACTGAAGAACCAAATTATAATCGCCCAGCAAAACACAGTGTGATCCACCATATTTAGAAAAAAGGCCGGTTGCCTTTTTCGAGACCACGCCGTCTGGACCCTGTCAGACATAGGACAGCGCTTGCAGAGTTTGAGCATATGGTTCAATTGGGTATATGCCAAGCGTCATCTTCTGTGGTATCACCACCTCTTCACATTGTTCAGAAGAAAAATGGGACAGATTGGAGATCATGTGAAGACTATCGAGGTCTAAATGCCGTCACTGAACCGGATCGATATCCGATTTCACATATTCAGAATTTTTCGATTCACCTTGAAGGATGCAAAGTTTTTTCGAAAATTGACATGGTAAGAGCTGATACCCATCTGATACCCATTGCGCCCGAAGACGTGCCTAAAACGACAATTACCACACCATTTGGGTTATTCGAATTTACGAGAATACCGTTTGGTTTTCGGAATGCTGCGCAAACATTTCAACACGCTTCATGAATGAAGTGGTCAAAGGTCTAGATTTTGTATTCGTTTATATAGACGACATTCTTGTGGCAAGTAAAAACGAGGAAAAGCACAAACTTCATCTCAAACAGTTGTTTGAGAAGCTCGTCGAATTTGGAATAAATATCCAAATTTCGAAATATGAATTTGGAATACCCGCTTTAGAGCACCTCAGCCAAGGCAAGTTGAAGCCATAAATGAATTTCCTGCTCCAACATTAATTAAACAAATTCAGCAATTCGTAGGAATGGTCAATTATTATCATAGAATCATTCCAAAGTTAGCCGGATTACTGTCCCTTATTCACGCACACTTGGCACATCTAAATAAGATGCCAAAGAATAGCAAAAAGATCTCGTGGCCTGACAACTGTAATCAATCGTTCGCCCAAATTAAAAGTGCGCTTGCTAACATAACCATTTTAGCCCATCCTCTGAGCAACACCAGATTCAGTATCTCCACAGATGCGTCAAATATTGCCGTTGGCGCAGTGTTGCAACAATTAAATAACGGTGTTGTCAACCTTTGGGATTCTTTTCCTGAAAATTATCAACAGCAGAAATGAAGTATTCAGCCTTTGACACAAAACTACTCGCTTTTTATTTATCAATAAAACATTTCAGATATTTTGTAGAAGGTAGGCAATTTGTGCTGATCCGAACCGAATGATACAGCGAACCTGTAAGAGAGAACCGCCTTTCGGTAGGCGAATTGGTCGCTGTTGGTGACGATGACTCCACGGCGTAGAGAGCGATCTGGCATCTCCAAACTGTCTACAGCGGTTTGAAGAGCTGGCTCCTGATTGAAACCGATGGAGTCAGATTGTTGGCACGGTACGGACCAATAATGGCCAGTAAAAACCGATAAAAAAGGTATGTTTCCATAATCCTGGAGTATATTCAGCAGAGTTTCAACTAGATATCTGAGAATTCTTATTCCAAAATTATGCAGGCCCAGACCCTGCTTGCATCTCTACATATTGTGGAAAAGGAATGTTAATCACAAAACGACTAAGGTGATAATCCACATCTGTGTCATTGCTAATTACATTATTAATAAATTATTATATATTGTTAGTATAATTATTTACACATTGGGATTTGAATTTGTTAGTTTTGTTATTATTGTTAGTTGGACAGGTTAGGATTCTAAATGCATCGTATGTCTTCTTATCGCCTCAACAAGTTCAGGGCGGAAAAAAAGACGTTCACTCGGTGTGAAGATCGACACAACACTTCCTGATCTCAGAACTGCGAGACTTAGAAATATATTTTTTTGAGTATTCATATAGATAGACGAAAGCCTTACTGGCCGAAACTTCATTTCGGACCTATAAAATTAGACTTACCAGTTTTCGGCAGATAGACCAAACTGATAAAAATTATGAAGTAAGTGGTGATAAATGAAAAGGAAATCTCAGTGTAAAATTCCATCAGAATCACTCTCTCTTTCTTTCTTTCTCTCTCTCTCTCTCTCTATATATATATATATATATATATATATATATATATATATATATATATATATATATATATATATATATATATATATATATATATATATATATATATATATATATATATATATATATATATATATATATATATATATATATATATATATATATATATATATATAAGGCTCAAAAAGGCTGAAATTTAAATTGTGTGATTCGGCAAAAATGTAATTCGATTTAGTGGTATCACAATCAGTACTAATAATGTTACAGTCAGGAGTATAATCAGTGAGCAGCTTTCTCCAACTTTTCTATTTGACGAATTAGGCAATCCAATATGGAGGTGACGAGTGTCAAATTTACAAACATTGTTTTTATTTAGCAGATAGAACCTCACCGAAATACCGCGAGAACCTGTCAGCTGCTCTCACATTTTGGCTATAGTTTGTTTGAGGAACTTATCAAACTGAAAATTAGGTGATTAAACAAAACTTTCAAGTTCAGAATTCCGAAACGGTTTGTTCCGGGAGTTTTCAAAACATTCACAAGAAGCCGATATAGCGGTTTTAGTAAATAAGCTTTCGAGCTTATGCCCTTAGCTAACTATATATCCCTTAATGGATGGAATAGAAGAGCAAGGTTTACCATCCGATGACAAGGGAAAAGTGTTTTCACTGACTCCTCATAACTGAGTATTAAGCTCCTCTGATTATATATAATACTAGAGTATTAAGCTCCCCTGAAGAAATATGAAGTGCGCTTGTGTAGTTGGGGAACCCAATTTCAGATATATCAACTTTTTTTTTCACACCACAAATTACAATTCAAGATGCAACAATATTTGAACAAGTATCGTTTGAAATAAAACTCATGATCAAAGATGATACTATCCTTCTCCTGTTGCAATTTAAACTCAACAAGCTCTCGATCTAAACGCCACAGCTTCATTGCACTATTCGGTATAAACAGGTTAAGGGGAGATAATAGTTTATCCGAATGATTCGGAATCCCCAGAAAAACTATTTAATTTTTTGAAAATAGTATGCTGGCTTAAGCTATACTGATAGTTTGCGATACTATAGCTATAGTATGATGCTAATCAGGAGTGTTCACTATTTATATCTTTTGCACTATTCGAACCTCTTACCCAATCTATTAGTTTCCTGTCAACAAGGATATGACGAAGCAATTGTAGTGAAGAACTTTTCTTGGATTGTTCTATGATGGTTTCCCAGTTCTTGCAATCGTCTGTTTTTCTGATACGAAAGATTATTTATAACATTTTTTATTATGTGTGTTGCAACCATAAAAGCTAATACATTTTTCTCGTAATGGCTTAATGAACGTTTTTAATGCTTCCATTACGATTTGTTCAAAGAAAGCCAAATACAAAAGCTCACAAAGTGTACACAAATAGCTCCAACTTTCGAAATTTCGGAATTCAATGCTAACAGTAGATTGATGGATGTATGTACTCAAATGGAATAAAGCTTTTTGTGCTTTTTTCTAAAACATTTATCTAGCTGGATATGACTAATGCTAAAGCAGGCTTAAAATGTAATTTCCAATTTTTTTCCCAGAAATTCACTTCACATGGTACATTTACATTTTTGGAATTTTTACATTTTTGTTATTGAGAATTGTGCTAATCTCGCTTATACAAACATTTATGCAGAACAGCAGACCGTGTATAGTGTTCTTTGTTTAAACCTTATACGATGTGGTTTTGAATGGTTCCATACAAATGTGCTTTTTCCAGTTAAAACTAGGAACCCGGGAGAGAAAACATTTTATGTGCTTTGTGTGAATATCGATTTTTTTATTCCAGCTTTCAAATTGCAAAATACTCGTATATAGTAATTTAAAAATAAAATTGAGTTTGAGTACTGTCTTCTACAAAAAAATCTTAATTATTTTTAACGTTGAAGATTAAGAATAAAAAAATCCTTTTCTCATTTTTTAGCATCAAGAACTAATTTTAAAAGATAAATGAGACCAAATGAACGAAAGGATAAATTTATGTTAATTGAATTTCTTTCGTATTCTTATGGTTTCCAATTGTTTATAACGGACGTCGTTATTAATTGGAAATGAGAAATACAAAACCTGGTTGTTTTTAACCCATGTTGAAGTGCAAGACAATAATGAATGTGGAAATGCAATCTAATCAATATGTGCAACAGCTCAGTCACTAAAGTCATCCGAGGAGACCACTTCAACACCATTCAGGTTCGCATAAGGAAATATTATCGTGCTAAAGGAAATCAAGCCCCTTTGCCAATCGAAGATAATTGGCGAAAGACTAGCTTAAAGTAAACCTCATAAATGCCAATCGACGATTTTTTCAAAACTCTTGGTAGAGGAAACTATATTTGTAGTAACCAGTTTTTTAGTATAAATTATAACATGTTTTGATTGTAAAGAGGTTGAATAAATTCAGTAAAATTAAATACATGACCAAGTTAACGCATGGTCCTTCGAGCGAAAAAATAATAACATCTATAAGTTCGACGAAATAAATACAGTTCACTAAATAAATAGTATCAACAGTACAACCATCAAACAAAAAGACACACAACCATCAAATAAAGTGACACATATACCATCAAACAAAGCGACACATATACCATCAAGTCATCAAATATTCAACACACCTAAAACCATGAACCAGGCGTTTACAATGGACAACTTATGCCAGCAACAGCAGCAGAGATTCAAGGAGATACAAACCTTGTTGTCCAACTAACGGGTGTTTTTTTAGGAGGTTTGTTTTTCCGATAGATGTCGTTTTATTTTATGACAGTTGTTTTGACAGCTCAAAGTGGCATTTCTACTCAGTATTGTTTGGCAAATCATTATGAATAGGTTAACTCCAGAACAACGTTTTCAAATCGTGGAAATTTATTTTCAAAATCAGTGTTCAATTAAAAATGTTTATAGAGCACTTCGTGAATTTTATGGTGCACATAATCGTCCGTCAGAGACCACCATAAAGAACGTAATTACCAAATTTCGGTCTACATTCACTCTTTTGGATGCCAAGCCACCGACAAGAATGAGAAGAGTTCGTACAGAAGAAAATGTTGCTGTCGTTGAGGCCAGTGTCGAAGAAAACGACAATTTATCGATTCGTCGTCGTGCTCAGCAAATTGGACTTTGTCCATCGACTTTATGGAAAATTTTACGTAAAGATTTGGGTTTGGTGCCATACAAAATTCAATTGGTGCAAGAATTAAAGCCACACGACCATCGTTTGCGCCGTGAATTCAGTGATTGGTCGTTAAATCAATTGAACGAAGATCCATTTTTTTACCGTAAAATTCTCTTCAGTGATGAGGCGCATTTTTGGTTAAATGGATACGTCAACAAACAAAATTGTCGCATTTGGAGCAAAGATAATCCACACGCCGTTCAAGAATTACCAATGCATCCTGATAAATGTACTGTTTGGTGCGGTCTATGGGCTGGTGGGATCATCGGTCCATATTTCTTTAAAAATGAGGAAGGACGACGCGTTACCGTGAATGGAAATCGATACAGAACCATGTTAAATGAGTTTTTGTTGTCAAATCTTGAAGATATGGATATGGATGAAATGTGGTTTCAACAAGATGGTGCCACTTGCCATACAGCACGTGAAACAATCGACTTATTGAAAGAAACTTTCAACGACAACATTATTTCGAGAAATGGTCCGGTGAATTGGCCTCCGCGTTCGTGCGATTTGACGCCACTCGATTACTTTTTGTGGGGATACGTGAAGTCATTGGTTTATGTGGATAAACCTCAATCGATTGACGCTTTGGAAACCAATATTCAACGTGTCATTGCTGACATACGCCCTCAAATGCTTGAAAAAGTGCTGGAAAATTGGACCTCCAGAATGACATTTGTGAAAAATAGTCGTGGTAGCCATATGCCAGAAATTGTGTTTAAATGTTAAATGCCAAAAAATTATCTACCAAATAAAAAAAAATTTTGGTCATTTCATAATTTTATATGTGTTTTATTCAAAAAAAAATCGGCAACCTCTTAAAAAAACATTTACAAGAAGGATTGAACAGAAAGACAAGTACATACATCGACCGCAAAATAGCGCGGTTAGATGATATGTATGAAGAATTCATCGATACTGATGAACAGATACTAAGTCAAGTGCAAGGTTAATAGCTCAGCCTACGTCAAACATCTTGGAGTTTTTCTGGATAATAAACTTTCTTGGAAGTATCATCTGGATTTCAAACTACAAAAAGCCACTGCGATTTTTGGGCAATGTCGTAGAGCTTTTGGTAATTCCTGGGGATTATCCCCCAAAATGCTTTATTTTATCTACAAGTCACTGGTTCTGCCAATGCTAACTTATGCATCTATTGTTTGGTGGCCAGTGGTTAAAGTAAAATCTTCATTTGGCAAACTCAACTGTTTGCAAAATATCGCTTGTCGGGCTATAACTGGAGCCATGTCTTCAACTCCGCTCCTGGCTATGGAGCTCATTCTCTCCCTTCCACAGTTACAATCCTTCATTTTAGGTACTGCTTGTTCGGCTGCCTTGCGCTTGAAGAATGCCGGGGCATGGAATGCTTTTGGCACTACTTCAGGTCATAGATCAATTCTTACTGAATTTACACGAGCTATACCAGAAATCAACATGATTACTGATTGGCTTCTGCCTGTTTTTAATTTCCACAGATCATATGAGGTGGTTTATCCATCCAGGGATATGTGGTTCTCACCAGACTTGCTCAAACAGATATCCGAATCGCTTGTATTCTTTTCAGATGGCTCTGTCTCTGAACTGGGTGTTGGATTTGGTTACTACTGTCCATCGCATGATTTGAGAATCTCTAGCAGTTTGGGGTCCTACTGTACTATTCATCAAGCGGAATTAATTGCAGTTACTCACTACGTGTTTTCAGCTTTTAATCTCGCTACCGTCGACAAAGAGATTATATTTTGTACGGACAGTAAAACTGTCCTTAACTCTTTGAACAATCCTCGAACCAGCTCCAAACTGGTAGGGGAGTGTAAGAACTTGCTGAACCTCCTTGGTTGTAACAATAAGGTAACGGTCATGTGGGTTCCCGCCCATTGTGACATTGATGGCAACGAAGTTGCAGACAGTTTGGCTAAAACTGGTTCTCGCTTATTTTTCGTAGGCCCTGAACCAGCTGCTCCTGTATCTCTTCACACATTGAAACAAACAATCAAAACCGTTACCTTATCGAACCTAAAACTGACGTGGTCAACTACCCCTACATGCCGTAAGGCAAAATACTTTATAAGGGGGCTTAACCCGAAGCTGACCAAATACGTTCTTTCGTTGAAAAAGGATAACTTGAGAATTTTGGTTGCTCTACTTACTGGCCATGGCCGTTTCAAAAGTCATCTTCATCGCATGGGTCTTGCTAGTGATGCCGTATGCGATGAATGCCTTGAGGATGTTGATGACAGCCTACACTTCATCAGCACCTGTCCGGCTTTCGACCGCATTAGATCCCTTGTGTTCAACTCCAGGAATATTCCTGTTAATCAACTGTCTCCTCTGCCGTGGTTCAAACTGCTCCAGTTTGCTAAGGTTGCAGAACGCACCTGTGTGCTTTGATGAAACCCTAGGTTTGCACCATGGGCCCTTTGTGGCATTGAGTGCGGAACCTTTAAGGGTTCCAGCCAACTTTAATAATAATAATAAGTCAGTATAAAGATGACCATCCAACACATGAATATTGGAAAAGTCGAGAATCGGCGGCACCTCTACGCCATGGAAAGAGAAGCAAATAGTACCGTGGAAAATGAACCAGAAAACGTCGAGTTCATGAACATCAAACTCGAAGCAATTTCCTCCAAGAAAGCAGAAATCGAAAAACTGCATGAGGAAATATATATCGAAGCCGCAGAGACCGAAGAATCGCTGCCGTATTTTGTGGATGACTATTTTGGCACAGTGATGAAACAATATGAAGACATCAGAATCACAGTAGCATCAAACATTAGGCAAAACCAATCAAAGTATCAACAAGCCACAGGTAGCAGGCCGAAATTACCGCGAATACAAATTCCAACATTCGATGGGAATTTCAAGAACTGGACATCGTTCATAAACACGTTCAACAATTTGATACATGATAACAGCCATGTATCTACCTTCGAAAAATTCAGTTATTTTAAAGAAAGCTTAAAAGGAGAACCATCTACCTTAGTAGGACACCTAGCACTACAAGCAGAAAACTACAAACCTGTTTACAACATCATTAAGGAGCGGTACGATAATAAACGAAAAATCGTGGTCGAATATATTGACACTATGTTGAACATTCCAAAAGTTCAATCAAACGCAGCCAAGGATATTCGAAAAATGCATGATACACTAAAGGAGTGT
Source organism: Tipula lateralis (assembly GCA_963932295.1). Classification (NCBI taxonomy): domain Eukaryota; kingdom Metazoa; phylum Arthropoda; class Insecta; order Diptera; family Tipulidae; genus Tipula; species Tipula lateralis. The sequence continues at coordinate 158,213,719 of OZ010737.1, forward strand.
ATAGAAGCGTTAAGAAATTTGGGCTACAACGTGGACGAATGGAGCATCATCCTCATTCACATTAATGTCAAAAAGTTGGATTACAACAGCCTAAAGCACTACGGTGGGTGATTTAGTTCTGATAAAGGAAGATAACTTACCTCCTTTGATGTGGGCAAAAGGTCGAATCAAGGAAATTCACCCGGGTAAAGATAATCTGGTAAGAGCAGCCACGATTTCCACTCTCAAAGGAGAAATAAAACGTCCTACAACCAAATTGTGCACTCTGCCAGCCGTAGAAAATGAAAATAGGAGCCCATCAACTGACGAAGAAAACAAGCCAACGTCAAGAAGCAGATCATGCAAACTTCATAAGACCGCGGTAACATTGCTCACAGTATTATCCATTGTAACTAATGCTGTATTTGTTACAACTCATCCAACCAAGTTGCAGATGCATGATTTAGAAGATGCATGAGGCATATATTTCGACAATGTAGGAGAGGTTCAGTTACTTGCCGCACACTGGAATCTTATCATTCGTTATAACATGATGAGTTACTGGGATGAAGTTGCCAAAGCAGAGAAGAACCTTCAGTTGCTAACAAGAGCATGTAACAATACACAGTCGATACATTGTGATATCATTGTCCAACAACTTAAACTACAGTTTCACAATATTAAAGAAGAAAACAAACTACTTGAAACCAAAACTAAGAGACATCGCAAGTGAGGTGTTGGTGATACGATCGGAATTCTTCTCAGTGACACGTTTGGCATCTTGTCTCAACGAGAAGCAGAAAATTACGAACAGCACTTTGATTTAATCGAGCAGAATGAGCAGCCTCTCCTACATTTGGCAAAGAATCAAACATCCATTATAGACAATACTATACGGCTATTTAAACAAAATAATAATTACACCACAAGCCATCTGAAAAAACTAGAAGAACATCAGCAGCAAGTGGATGTGGATTTGAAATACCTTCAGGAGTACAATACAAAGATGAATCAGAATGATATTCTCATCACTGGTAGTCTTCAGATGATGTTAATATTGAAATCCATGCAAGACACACAACAGAATATTATCGAAGTAATGCTCAACACCCAGCACAATACACTTCATCGATCTCTGGTAACCCCAGTACGACTTCAAGACAAAATTAATCGTATCAGGGTACATCTTTCCCCAGAGATGTCCTTGCCTGGCAGAAGGCAAAGGGACCTACTGAATCTGTATATACCGGATATTAAAAACCGGATCCAGAATTACCAGCAGTAACATAATTATACGCGTTCGCATACCGTTGGTGAAGATACATTTTTACCAGTTGTTTGCACTCATACCTGTACCTATTCCTACGGCAACTCTTCAGACGTTGATAATATCATCATCAGAATACCTGTTGGTTGATCATCACCGAGAGCATTATGCACTAGTCGATGAAGAAACTTTCAAGCAGTGCTTACCTATAAACGAAGGATTGTATGTGTGCCACATTTCACCCATTTACACAAGGCATTCAACTGTAGCCCAATGTGAGATAAACATGCTCTTACGACAACCTAATATGCATTCCAGTTGCACTGTTCGAGGTCTTACTCCTACCAATCATTGGATGCCAGTACATGAATCAAACCGATGGATTTATGTTACTAAATCAAATTCATGAAAGGTTGACTTGATTTGTGAATCACAGATCGTGCCACTTAATCTTCAAGGCACTGGAATGATCTCCATAAGCCCGGGGTGTATTGTTAAGGATGAAACATTACAAATTTCATCCATTGGGCGAGAAGTAACTAGGATCAACACATCATTTCTGGTAACAGCCAATATGAGTCAGATAGAGCCAATTTTACGCAACACAAGCCACATAAATCACGGCCAGGAAAGAATGAGTTCTACTACATCATCATCGTTAACAACAATAAATACCCACGAGCTCGAGGAACAAATTTAACTTCAAAAAAGTCAGGAAACCATCAATAGTCATCACATACACCACTATACGATGACTCATTTAACATTTGGTACTATTCTCATTATCATGGTGATTGTAGTGATTCTCTGGAAAAGAAGTCGAATCCATCATCGACCAGCAAATCGAGACACACTACAACCCCTTCCTCTATCTTTATTGTCACCCGCAGCATGTTCATCTGAACAACTAGGGTCAACTGTATAAATATAAAGTTGGTTGAGCATATATGCCAACATCACCCTATATATATATAATTCACCTTATGGGAAATGCCGACAAATCAACTTTTACTTCACTATATGTTAAATATCATAATATCTATGTTAAACATATCTTATTTCGGACGTTTATTTGATTCCGATTTATACTTATATATTCTTTCATAGTTATAAGGTAGACAATATGTCAGCATGATATGATTGTAAAGAGGTTGAATAAATTCAGTACAATCAAATACATGACCAAGTTAACATCATCTGTCTTTTGATCACTAACCAATATTAAAAATACTACTCACAAATGTTTAAATACTAGATCACATCGCTTACGAATTAATTTGCTTATTGGGCTCAATTCAAATTCAGCGACACAAGCAATAGTATTCAGCGCTCTTCAAAACCAAAAGTAGAGTCAACAAGACGCATCTATACTGCTACTCTCTTCATACATGTGGCGTTCAGTACGTAACCAAATAATATAATTCGTACAGAAAAATAACGTGTTTATATTGGTGACCCTTATGGTCTTGTTTTAGAGCTTGACGTTACACACATCAATACCTAATCCTAATGATACAATCTCCCAAAATATAACCTCCTGCATAACCTTACACGGCAAATATAACTTTTCGTCTCATGCTGCAGCAAAGCCAAATACATCCCCAACACATTTACGCTGCATAGATACGTAATCATAATCAAACGGAGGGACAATTTACTTTCGGGGAAGTGTAACGTGAGGCGTCCAGTAAGAGTTACCAAATAAAATAATTCGTCATTATATGTAATACAACATGCCATAATCAAATAATTAATACGCCGAAATTTCGGGTAAATCTTTAAATAGAGGTCCGTCCGGTGATAATTTTGAAAAAATGGTAGATTTAAAATATAAAATCCTTAATATCTCTGTAAATACTTGTCCTTTCGCAATTTTGACGAAGTTTTGAAATACTTTTGACTAAAAGGTAGATCTCGCTAAATAGAGGTCCAATGGGAATTTTGATGATATTTTTAAAAAAGTTCTTGTTGTCAAATATAAAATCCCTTATATCTCCGTGAATACTTGTCCTATCGCAATTTTGAAAACCCTTAGCTAATAGATAAAATCCTCTCAAAAAAGTGGTCCAATAATTGAAAGAAATTAAAGGACATTTTCATTTGTTTTAGTCATCAAAAATGGAAAATTTAAAGAAAATAAATAACATTTTCCGGAGCCCATAGGTCTCAACCGACAACAAACCCGCTCACCAAATCCGAGAGCCTCACACTTTTGAAATGTAAGTATTCCGGATCAAAGCAATGTTGAATCACTTTTGCGATGTCGCGCACCCACCCATTGAACTATTTCAATGACAGGTGACAAGTTGTCATTGTCAGATGTCATTGAACTATTTAAATGACAGCTGACAAGTTTAAAACATGTCTGAAATGGTTTATAAAAATTCGGTCCCTTTAACATTTTTTACTACATCAGCTTTTCGTGGCTTGAATGGTTACTGAGTTAACTATTTCGCTATTAATGTTCGATTTGTAAACGCTGAAAAGGAAATAGTCACGCGGACTCTAGATATATCTAAAGCAAATAATAATGGAAGTGCTAACCGAATTTGGTATAAAAAACGAACAAGTTCTAAGCATGGTAACTGATAACGCTACTAACATGCCGAGCACAGTTCAGAAGCTAAATTCCGACGAAGACGAAGTAACTGTTGATGATAATTTCGAGAAACTGTCACCACCATAGTTAAGGAGCTTTTCCAGTTTCATGAGCGAGCAAACCATAAGTCCATACAACCACAAGCATTTCTACCATTCACTAGGGCAGAACTAGAGACTGCATGGAGAAAGCTAAAGATGGGATCCTGGTTAGAATTGCATCTGACGTCCATCCAAAAATAATCTTGGATGTTATAAACCAAGCTTTTAAGAATGGAGAATTTCCACGCATCTGGAAGATAGCTAAACTTGTGTTACTTAAAAAGAAGAAGAAACCAGATGGGGTGTCTGCGTTATATAGACCACTCTGTCTGTTGGACACCTTCGGGAAACTATATGAGCTCAGCTCACCTACTGCATCACAGATTAATAGACGAAGTCAACAGAACTGGCGGACTTGTAGATAACCTGTTCGGTTTTCGAGCGGGTTGTTCTACTGTAGATGCTATAACGGAAGTCATGAGGTTTGTCGATAAAGCAGCTGAGGGATCCAAACAAACACGGCGTATCCCAGTAGTAATGTCCCTAAACGTACGGAATGCATTCAACAGCGCAGATTGGGAGTTAATCCAGGATGGATTAACTCCCAAGCTGCGCTACCTAAACAAGCTGCGATACCTAAACAAGGTTCGGTTTTAGGACCACTGCTCTGGAATATTCTAGATGACGGTATTCTCAGAATTCCGTTGCCCTAGGACTCCAAGCTACTGAGACGTGCCAATGACTTGGCACTTATTGTATCGGCGAGATACGAACAACAACTTGTGGAGCGAGTAGAAGCTGCAGACGAGGCCATCTCCAACTGGCTCTACATACATACAGCGCAGTTGGCGCTGGAAAAGACCGAGGCAGTTGTAACGTTAGGTAGGCAGATGTTTTCGCCTATGGAGTTCAATATAGGAGGAATAAGAACAGTACCAACAGTAAAAATTAAGTACCTGGAGGTATGGCTCGACCATCGAAGAAGTTTCCAAGAACACATTAGACAAGCGGTGGTAAAGGTGAATAAAATAACAACTGACCTTATTCGATTAATGACAAGCACTGGCGGACCGAGTGCAAGTAAGAGGTAATTGCTCTCCTCGGTAGTCACATGAGTCATATTGTATGGGGTATACGTATAGATCCGAGTATTGGACACTGCAAAGGCCCGTGATCAACTGAAACGAGTTCTACGAACTAATGCACTCCGGGTATGTAGCGCTTATAGGACAATCTCGAAATAGGCAGCCTTTGTAGTATCAAGCATGCCACCTATGACGTTAATGGACAAACATATAGAGTCACAGTACTCAGCGGGACTCCTAACGAAGACGCCAAACAAGAAGTGCTGAAACAATGACAGAAACGATGGGAAAGCGCAGACACTGCGTCGTGGTTTACCTCGTGGGTGGATCGTAAACATAGTGAAATAAAGTTTTACTTAACGCAATTCCTATCTCGTCATGGCTGTTTTAACAGCTAGTTGTTTCTACTGTGATGAACAAGATACACTAGAACACACAATTTTTCACTGTAAACGGGGGGAGCGGGAGCGTCGTGAGTGTACTGATAAAGTAGATCAGTTGACAACGGAAAATATTATCCCTAAGATGCTGTCGGAGGAGCGAAATTGGAACACCATTAATACCATGATAATGGTGATATTACGTCAAAAATTGACACAAGATGAAGCTAACAACATAAATTGATAAGAACGTGGACATCCAATGCCTGAAATTATACAAATTTTGCAATCCCGGTCGTGTGGAGGAGCGGAGGGTGGGGTTTTAGTCGGTAAGAGTCCGGCATAGCGCCCATGAGGGTTTCCCCCTCGACATATATATATATATATATATATATATATATATATATATATATATATATATATATATATATATATATATATATATATATATATATATATATATATATATATATATATATATATATATATATATATATATATATATATATATATATATATATATATATCGGATTCGGCTATATATCTACCAGATTATTTGTAACCAAAAATATTTACGATTAAGAAAGATTAAGATAGCACAGATGGCACTGTCAATGGTGTTGCATTCGTTGTTTACAATGTGTAATTTACGCTTTTTAAAATGTGAAACACGTTTTTTGGCAAAGCAGCACTTCACTGCCCACAAAAAAGCCAATTCGCACGCCTTAAGTACAATATTTATTGTTTTTTTGTTAGATTTACCATAATTTTGGTTAGATTAAATTTTATTTATGTTTTATATTCGGTTAACCAAAAAGTTGGGTAATCCGTTTTGTATTTAATAGTTGAATAATTAATTCTCTTCGTTGTATTTAAGGGATGAATGTTAATTATTAACATAACAATTAACTCGATTAAGGGTGATTTTGATTTTTTGGTTTAGAGTTTCGATCGATTATAAATAAATTTAAAGCATTTTTAACACTGTATTAATTAATTGTTAATATTGTGTGGGAGATTATCATAGTGGTTTATAGGAATTATAATTATATATTTATTAACAATAGAAAATTTAAAAAACGAATTAATTAAATATATGTAAACAATGTTTGACTGTACATATCTGTTATTGCATTAATTAAATATTATCGTAAAATAGCTAATTGTGTATCCTCCTTGTTAAAAGTGAGCCTTTTCTTACTGTATTCGAAAATCAATTTCAATTTCAGTGGTTAAATCAAACGGTCACCATCTGATTACGATCGGTGGTGTTAATGAACACATCTATGACCTCCTATTGGAGTGCAGAACTCATGGGCCAACCCATTTTCCATGTCAGTACTATAGGGTAGCATATGGAGTGAAGTAGGGCTAAGGCTATTTTTAAACAGGCTAGAAAAATGCCAGGACCGAAAACTTGAATAAATTTCATCCATATGGGTAAGTCACTCTTTTCCGTTTCAAATGATCCGTTCCAAAATGACATATGTTGACTCTTTCATTTCTATCATTCGAGAGTATATTTGTGTAAACTGAGAGTCAAGTTGTGTTAAAGTTGCGAGCATGATATGGAGAAAATGTTACGCATATAGCTCGATAGAGCAAGTCTTACTTAAAGTATTTTCTGGGGCAATTCGCATTTCATTTAAAATTTGTTTCTTTTTGTTTGTGGCGTTTACAGCAAAGTACACAAAAAATCATAATTCACAGCAAATACCATAAAGTCACCCCATAATGACAAATTACCAAAAATTAAAAACAGTTTCGATTCAAACTGTCAATATTTTGTTAGCACTGTTGCAACTAAAACTCACACACGTGTACATCAAGTTCGATCGCATATATGCCTGATGAAAAGGATTCGAGACATCCAATAAAAGACGTCATTAGATCAAAACCGGTCTAACAACATTACAGAATACATAAGATATAATGCCACACAATTCAAAAAGACTCAACGGCTGGTTGATTCAGGAACCCAGGTACCATCCACTATAACAACGGATAAACATCACTACAGAAATGAATAATGCTTCTATCGGCAAAATAAACGAGTCCAACACCAAAATGTAAGAGTTCGACCTAGCCAGAGAATTATTCGAGAGAGAAATGTGACCAGGCCTGCGACGATGCTTACCATGAAGTTGACTATTTCTAGAAAAAGAAATTATACCACCGTTTTCTAAACATTCTATCAAATAACACATTTGATCGATTGCGTTATAATAACAGACATGTCAGCTTGTAAAATAATTCAAGCTTTTGAATCACATCTTGCTTTAAATTGGATTTTGCACAACAATTTGTAAAGTCAAAATCATTGTGAACTTTTTAGGCATTGATCTGTCCAAGAACTTTGGCGGATTTTCATTACCGTTCAAACATTAAAGGCATAGAAAAATTCTCTATTGAGGTATATCTGATAACGCTACTGATGTTAATCGTAACCGGATGTTAATCGTATTTGCGTTTTCTTTTATATATAAGTCTCTAAAATATGTCCAAATAGACTTAGGCATTAAAAATATATTTTTATAAACTAATTCCGGTTTTGCATTTTAGAAGAAAATTTCTCAGAAACATCTTCGTCTCCTTTATAATCTAAATGAAATTTATTTCCTTTATAATAAAGCTTCAAGAATTATCTAACTTCTTCTGTAACATTTTCTTCTTACCATTGTAAATAATATGAAATATGTAGAGGTTAATGTTTTTCTTAAAAGTTAGCCCAAATTTGGTTCGTTAACATCAGCAATTTAAAAATGGGATGATACTAAAACCTGGAAAGGGCCATAACGGGCAGTATCATGAGTTTGGCAAATTAAACCCAATTCATAAGGATCAATAGTCCTAAATGACGACGTGTTCGAAAAATCTCTTTGTTGGAAGCTAAAAAACATTGTTCAAGATTACCTTTCCGTTCCATTGAAATAAACCTGGAGTAATATGATATATTTTTAGCAGACTCCAATTGCCACGTTTCCGGAGAAATTGGTGTAATTTTATGAGTGCAACCTGATCTTGGAAGGACAAATAGAAACAGAACAAACAAGGATTGATGAAATGTTATAATTGTTTTGGGAGAATAAAACAGTTCCAGGTATTGTCGTAACATAAAGTGTGCGAAAAAATATTTGTAGAAACTACTCACAGAACACTAAAAGGCAGATTAGTTGTCTATATATGTAAGCCATCGAAACTCAAAGCAATTATGGTTCCAAAAAGGATACGAAACAGTTTATTCAAGAGAATATTTAATTAGGCAGGTTCAGGATGCTGAAAATCACAATTTAAATTTCCTGCTACACCATAAAGTGCCGATGTTCCGTATCTAGCAACGCGGGTCCTTAATGAATTAGCACGAACAGTTCCCTGCAGAATGACTGGAGTAGATACCGTTAATCAACCCATTAAACTAAAATACAGTCTTGTCCAAATTATTGCTGGTGCTGGAATAACACTTTGGAAACTCTATCGAGTTTTTACAAACTACAAGAGACTACACTGGAAATGAGGGCAGATTCCGTTAAAGAGTTTATACAAAATGACCTTATTGTTAAAGTTCCAGGATTACAGTGAAATTCGAACCTGTTCTCCTGTCATGTGAATATACGTGAACAAGTATTTCTTAAGCGAAAACTATACCATCCAAGAGTAGTCAATAGATTTACAGATATTTTGCGATTTATACGCTTTGATTGGCATGCAACCAGAGCTGTTCGCAAGGCAGAAGATAAGGTCTCACCATTAAGGAATATTTTCGATATGATGAACTGTAACCTCCGAACTCATTATCGACCCTATGAGTGTGTTACAGTGGATGAGCAATTATTCGGGTAGAGAGGTCGCAACAGCTTTACCCAAGCCTGCCAAATATAACATAAAAATATGGTGGGTCAGTGATTCTGCAACATACTATCCACTGCAGGGCCAAATATATACTGGGAAAATAAACAACGTCAGGGACGTCAACCAAGGTGAGAGGATTGTAAAGGACCTAGTTACCAACTACAAGGGCACAGGAAGAAATATCACGATGCACAACTTCTTCACAACACTCCCATTGGCCAAGGAGTTATCAAATTGGAATTTGACTGTTGTAGGTACGATGAAAAAAAACAGAAGGTATGTGCCCATCGAGTTCAAACCTCTAAAATTAGGGAGGTTACATCTTGTTTGTTTGGTTTTGCTGATAATGTCACAATGTGCTCCTACACAGCCGCCCTCGCTGCGTTTATTATAAACAAAAAAAAAATAATCCTGTAGGTCCTGCCAATAAGTCCCGAAGAAGACAGTTTATCGAACAGTTGGGAGAGGATTTTTGCCGTCCTTTGATATTAGAAAGATCCAAAAATGCGAACATTACTGGAAGATTTCATATAAGGACAGCAATAGAATGCATTTGAGTATGAGTATCTATTATTTGGAAGCTTAAATATCAGAATTTGTATTTTTTATTATAGGAGAGCCAATTTCTGGAAACCTCGAAAACGAGGACTTTGAGGCAGATGGTATTACTGAGCGGGACTCCACGGGCCGCAATAAAAATAAAGGAAAGTGTCATATGTGCGTTTCTAAAAATCAAAGAAGAAATACTCGCCAAACTTGTATCAGATGTAAGAAGCCCGTATGCGCAGAGCACAGCGTTAGGCAAACGAAGTGTGAAGATTGTCATTTACGATCTGGTCTGTAGTACAGACCGAAGCTTGATAATTTTTTTCATATATTTTCGTTGTTTACACCTTTTAAATATGTTAAGGCCCTTTAGTTGTTGTCGGTTTCAAACTAAAACTGGAAGTCTTAAAAATACTCAGTGGTCACCCAGGTATTAGCGAAAAAAAAATCAAAATGGCCACCCGGGTGGGTATTGGTAAAGCGAAGGTTAAATATTCTTTCCGACACTTTGGCTGATGTCAATAGACTGGCAACACCAAATACCGTGAGATTATTGAATTGCATGGGTTTTGTGATCAATTAGGGAAAATACAAGCTGTTGCAAAATTAAGAGTAGCTCGAATTAAAAAACTATCGGTAGCGTGATTAAAAATGTGTGCAACTCATCTATTGGCGCACCTTGTAGAATCATCAATTTATTGCTGGACTGATTCGACCATCGTACACGATCTGATGTTCGTTGGCCAACTGTATAATTTCATCATTGGCAGCCACTATGTTGACTTTCAACAACAACTTCTAAAATAACAACATTGTATTATATACTTTACCTTAGTTATGTACACACACACATACGCACTATTGGATTAATTAATTTTATGTTAGTACCTTTCTCATATTAAAATAAAAGGTACAATACTTTTCAGTACTTTATATAATAATTATGGTACGCAATCGTATTATAGTTCATATTTTAGTGTAACAATTTGTTCATAGTCTCGGTCACAATTCCTTCGTCGCCGTAAAACCACATTGGAGCAAATTAAATCCATAGATAACTTCGCCAATAACCTAATCGACACGTTTGATGTAACCTAGAAGAGTTGATGAGAACTTTTGCGGGGACAGAAAATGAATTGTTTGCGAAGGACAGCGAAACTTTGCGAATGACAGGCGCTTACTTGTGATGATATTTACTATTCAGCTGTCGCTAAATTGAACCGATGGATACATGACGATAATCAGAGAAAGCTAACTCAAAATGTTTCGATGGGAGTTAGTAACAATAGTACTTCTGGTAACCTCAACCAATCGCAACACGAAGTAAAATTACCGCAATTAACTTTACCTATATTCGATGGAAACTATAAAGGTGGCAGTCGTTTCATTATATGTTTATGTCAACCGTACATGACAACCCTAACCTATCTGGTGTGCAAAGGTTTCAGTAGCTTAAGGGCGCACTAAAGGGAGAGGCCGTTGCATCTCTTCGACATTTGGCTATCACAGAGAACAATTATATTGAAGCACACCAAAAACTTGTGAAACGATACAGCAAAAAGAAATTGATTACTAATTCTTATATTCAGACCTTCGTTAGCCAGTCAAATATAACGCAAGCATCAACCAAACATATTCGACAAATGTGCGATACCTCCAACGAAATTATACGTGGCATAAGGGCGTTAGGAAGTGGCGCTGAGACACCTGATCCATGGGTAATATCTTTAATTTTAAATAAATTAGATGAAGATACATATGAGAGCGCTGGTCTAATGAAACCTCGGATATTGAGTTTCCTACATGGCAATGCTTTATAGAATTTTTAAATAAACGTGCGGATTCGTTAAAAAAGAAAATTGCCAACCTATTAACAAAAAATCACAATCACGAGCGGCTAATATTCACAGTCAATCATACAGTTGCTATTAAAAGTTGTCCCTTATGCAATGTAGTTCACAATCTTTACCAGTGTCGACAATCAAGCAAGTGAATGTTTTGGCTAGGCGAGAATTTATGAAAAATAGCAGACGGTGTTACAATTGCTTGTGTGATTCACATGTAGTGTCGAAATGCACAATTGTCGGAAACGTCATCACACCCTGCTTCATCTACAGATGGAAAGACTGCAACAACAAATTTAGCCGTAACTCCGTCAATCATACAATCGTATCATTTAAAACCATTTAAGACAGGATTGCTCCAAATCGCTTTAGTAAACATACGGGGAGCAAATAATTTGTTGTATAAATGCAGAGCTTTGTTGGATTCAGGGAGCTTGCGAGTGGTTTTTAATGGCTCTGCCAAAACGAAATCAGGCCGATCACTTAATGAAAACCTGTTTAATGGGCCACAAATCCAGCAAACACTACATAAAATTCTACTACGGTTCCGCTTCTATCGGTATGTGATGACAGCGAAATTGGAAAAAATGTTCAGGCAGGTACTAGTTAAACCACAGCATACTGACTTTCAAAGAATTTTATGGAGAGGTGCACCAAGTGATCAAATTCGGGAATATCGATCGCTTACAGTCACGTATGGTACTGCATCAGCATCATTTTTATCAACCCGTGTGTTAAAACAAATTGCAGACGATAACCATCACACATTTCCAAATGCAGCTGCAATTATCGGGAGAGCAATTATTTTTATGTTGATGATCTGATGGCTGGTGTCGATACAATTGAACAACTCATTAACCTCAAACATGAAATTAAATCGAAAATGAGGGCATCAGGATTTAATCCTCGCAAGTGGCTCTCCAATTGTTTACCTACCGTCGAACAGTCAACCGATACAAATTAACTAATTGAGACTGATCGGGATTCACTATATTCTAGGAAGGTTCTAGGTATTTATTGGAGCATAAATTTTGATTTTTGTACTTACAGAGTTGCATTAAATAAGGCACCAACTCTTACCAAACGAGGCATGCTATCCGAATCGTCAAAACTATTCGATCCTCAAGGTTGGCTCGCACCAATAACTATATATGTGAAAATACTCTTTCAACGAACGTGGACAAGTGGTTTGGATTGGGATGATCCACTTCCAAAGGATGTTTTAGAAATTTAGCTCCAATGCGATAACATTACACGGATTTTCAGACGCGTCCCAAAATGCATATGCTGCCGTTGTGTATGCTGTTTGTCCTAATGATATTGGTGTAACAGAGGTTACTATTGTATCAGCAAAAACCAGGGTCGCACCAGTTCAAAACCAGATAACGATATCAAAACTCGAACTATGCACAGCCTTGCTTCTCACCAAATTAATGAATATAGCATTCAATTGGCGCTAGACGACCGGAAACGATCTGTATATACGTGGAGTGATTCGACAATCGTTTTAGCATGGCTAGCAGCAGCACCGCGTTCTCTTGATGTGTTTCTGGGAAATCGCGTATCTCAAATAATAACAAATTACCCGAGAAAATACTGGCACTATATTAGCACAAAGGAAAATCCTGCTGATTGCGTCTTGCGAACTACTTAATTATAGTCTATGGTGGACAGGCCCAGAATGATTAAATCTACCGCAATCCAAATCTACCGCAATCCGCCCGAGCACAAAGGCAATTCATCTTGAGTTAGTTGGTGATTTGTCGACAAACTCTTTCATTGCAGCTTTTCGTCGGCTTATATTACGACGTGGTCTTTGTCATGAAATTATAAGCGACAATGGTTCTAACTTCATTGGGGCAAAAAATGACCCAAAATAATTAATCGCTATTGTCAATGATACTAAAATTTCAAATTTTCTTACATACAAATAGATTTCTTTGAGATTTAACCCACCAACCGGGTCGCACTGTGGAGGCCTATATGTAGCAGCACATATGAGGAAATGACCACACTTTTAACGCAGATAGAAGCAATTCTCAATTCTCGTCCATTATGCGTCACATCGGACGATGATATTAATCCCTTAACTCTAGCTCATTTTCTGATCGGGCATCCATATACATATTTACCAGACATGAAACACCTTAAATTGAATCAGCTCTCCATTAACTTAGTCAACTACACTGCAGAAAAGAACAAAATGGAAAATAAACTCACCAACAATTAACATCAATGACGTCGTTTTAATAAACGAAAATAAAACAACTCCAAACAATTGGAACTTAGGACGAGTTATTGCATTACATCCGGGGAAAGATAACGTTGTTCGAGTTCCTAAACAGCAGAGATAAAAAAACAATGGTTTCAGAATTTTGAGATTTGGACAAAATCAACAAGGTTTTCTTGAGACGGATATAGTTATAGCGAACAGATGTAAAGAACTTTTGAAAGTAACCCAACGAATCTTGAATTTTAGTACGAATTTAATATATAAACGTAAGGGTTCTGGGATTCTTGGAAGTGATTTATGGTTCAAAGACAGTTTTTTAAAATATAATTTTTCAAAATTGGGTTCTAAAATTTCCTTTCCTCCTCATGGAAATCCCATTTTTCATATAACAAAAACCTATTACATCCATATACTAATCCAATATTGTTTTAACACTGAATGAGTAAATTATATCAAAATCAATCAATTAAACAATTATTTTAAAACAAATATGTGTTCGTAAATAATCCAATCTGATAGCAAAATATTTCAATCGAATGGCAAATAAAATCGATACGAATAAAATATATGATTGATTATCAATCGTTTAGATGAATTTATCTTATATCTACTCGATTGACCTAGTAAGAATGTACGACTCATTTATTATATGGATACAGTTATTGATAAGCGCAAATAATCACGTTTATCAAACATTAAAATGATTGAGTTTCACTAGAACTTGTCGAGACGAACAGATTGACGTAAATTATCTCAATATCACATTAAACATTATAAAAATAAAATAAATAAGACGAATCGTTCGAGACATAATAAGCAAATGGTAAATTAACAATAAGATCTGTCACCAAAAATATGGAAATAGTTGCAGTTCCTTTACCGACCTACCTTACGCTGAAGCTAAATCGAGAACCATATCAGGATATTGGGACCCTAACATGGTACTTTCCACTTCAGCTTTGAATACTATTTAACACCTTGAGATTTTATCAAGACAAAAATCACAAACATAAGGCCTAAAATTCTTGTGGTTCAAAATTGAACCCCCAAATTCTTATGTCCGAGATCAGATGTTCGATAAACGGTCACCATTTAATATTGAAATATTCCTTCCCGATATTTTGTTTAAAGTTCTTAAGAGCTCGTAATAAGATCCGTGTCCAATGTGATGTTCCTGCTTTATATACGCACGTATGACTGCAATTTTTGATCGGTTGACTCATTTGAGCAGAGTTCACTTGTGGTGAATATTTCGGGGTTAAAATATTTTTAATACCTTGTTTCTTCGTAAAACTTTCAAACGCTCTAGATACGAACTGTTAACCATTATCACTTAATATAACTTCTGGCACAGAAAATAAATGAACTTTTTTTTGAGACACGTAACAACTTTCTACGATGTCGCCTCCCGCATAGGTTCTAACAAAACGAATCGTGATTATTGATCAAGAATAATCAACAGATAACTGATCCCAGGAGGAGAACGTGGGTATCGCAAAACGTTTCTTGAAACTTTGGTTGAAAGAGATCTGCATCAATCAGAGATAAATATACTTTAGGTTTAAAACCATCATCGTCGAAATTGATGTTTGGACTAACGTTTCCCATATCGCCATCAATCAGTTTCAGCTCTTCGACAGTCTGTCTAGACAAGGCGTCCGGCATTATATTTTCACTGCCCTTCCGTTACTCGATCTTAAAGTTATAAGCTTGGAGTTTCAAACTCCAACGAGCTAATCTCCCCGTTAAATCGCCACTTGAGAGTCGTATGATCCATTATGATCGGTCCATCAGTCACTTGAGACTCGCATGATCCGTTATGATCGTGAATGGAGAACCCTCCACGTATTGGCCGAATTTTTGTACTGATACCACTGCGGCGTAGCATTCAAGCTCTGTAATAGAGTATCGGCGTTGCTCAGGGTTTAACTTAGCTGAAATATATGCAATGGGGCGCTCGTGTCCTTCATCCGTTTTTTGAAATAAAACTCCCGGTGGTTGATGCATCGAACTGTATATAAAATTACCGGTTGTAATTCTGTATCATCCGGCCATCCCTAAGAATCGTAGCACCTGCATCACATTTTTAGGTGCTGGATAATCTGTGATTGCCACGACTTTATCCGAATCTGCCTTGACGATCACCAATGATCATCACCAACAACGTACCCCAGGTATTAAATTCCGCGGAGCATGAACTTACTCTTTTGGATATTGATGGTTCGCACATTTCAATAATTCTGCCTTTCTAGTTAACAGCATAATGTGTTTCGTCAGATCGTCTAATAAACAAAAATCTGATGTTGCAGTTCGTTTGGAATATCGTGGTGCATTAAGCGGCACATTGTTTGTGGCGCATTACAAAGCCCGAAAGGCGTTACGGTGAAATGGTATAACGGCCTCTTATCCCTCGACCCTTCATCTAATGGAATATGCCAGAAGGCGTCCTTCAAGTCAAGGCTTGTAATGAACCTTGTCTTGTCGAGGCGCCCCAGCAATCCATCAATGAGTGGAAGAGGGTAAGCATCCTTTACTGTGACCGAGTTCAATTTCCTGGCGTCAATGCACAATCGAGCTTTGCCACTCGCCTTCTGAACTATGGTTACCGTACTACTCCAAGAGCTATAACTCTCCTCTATCACCCCTAGACCAAGCATGCGATCCAACGCATCATAAAGTTATTTTTCTTTAGCTGGTGATATTGGGTAGTGCCGTTTTTTAATCGGCTTTAACAGGGTTGGGGTTGGGGAAAACCGATTATATTACTCACGTAATATAGAAATGATAGAAATTGGATGGATCGCTGGGGTGACAACCGGCATCCGTTACAAAAAGTGTTAAAAATGTCAACAAAACCTAAAAAAAAATCAAATCTCTCCAAAGTAACAAGGAATCCTGGCTTAAGTACACCGCCACTAGATTAAGGATCGGCATATTGAACGTGCAGTCAATTAGGAAGCCTAGTGCGAAAGAGTACCGGCTGGAACTCGTTGCTCTTGAAGAAACTCTTTTGTACTCGATGTCCTAAAGTGGGGTCCATGTGTCCCAAGACTACATTGTTACACAGTGGAGATGATCTCGGAAATCTGAGAATTGGATCCCATTTGGATAATTTGACGAGCACAATGTCAGATTGGAGAATGGTATAATTTGTGCTCGCTCATTATATCAAAGTGTCAAGTACATTCTTTTCTCCGAAAACCACCCATTTGGAAACGGTCTTCAACAAAATTCGAAGACAAAACAATTTTGTACGTCAGGGAGGACAGGAGAATAAACAAAAAGAGTGTGATAAATGAAAAAACGTAAATTTTAATATTTTCAAGATATTGTGAGCAATAGCATTTTGCGATCTAATTATCAGTCTGTTGAAGTGAATACTGTCAAAGCAGCACTAAAAATCTTAGTTCTTGATATCGCCCAGAATACTATCGATATAGTGAAACCGGATAGGCGAAAACTTGATGTTGAGTAACGAAATATTGACCAAAATGTAGTGTAAAATCACAAGAGGTTCTTGTTAGGAGGATATCTATACGAATATGAAGACAAAAGAAGCGTGAATGATGGAAGACCTAGAGTAGAACAAGAAGTGTTAAAATTATAACAACTCAGCAATGAGCACAAATCGCGCGGTTTCTTAATAGAATCACCAGATCGCACATTACCTTAAGATCTCGGTCAACTCCAATTCAGGTTGAGAATGGTAACCTCAGTGTTAGATAGTGTGAACATTTTTCTAACCTGAATATTAA
Organism: Tipula lateralis; assembly: GCA_963932295.1. NCBI lineage: Eukaryota > Metazoa > Arthropoda > Insecta > Diptera > Tipulidae > Tipula > Tipula lateralis. The sequence continues at coordinate 158,231,297 of OZ010737.1, forward strand.
GAGATAACTTTTACAATAATAGTTCTGGTGTTCGACAAAAGGAAGCGCTGTTCCCGGTTCTTTTTAATTTATTTGTGGAATACATTCTTCATAAAAGTAAAACTATATTTATCACTAATTTTTTAATAAATAAATAAGTGGAAACAAAGTGAAAGAGATACTTGTTTCACTAGAATAGTCTTCAGCTTCCATTGATCTCAAAATCATCATCAGTGTGAGAGGAGATATCACGATTATATTCTCAGTATTCACTAATGAAATCAAATACCTTGCAAAGGTGGATAAGTAGAAACTGCACTGCTTGTGATATTGAACCACTAATTATGTAGTCGAACAGGGAGTTATAAGAGTAATTGCCATTGTTTCCTTGTACCTCCATGTTAGCCTATAGTACTGACATGGATTCTAAACTCAACAGAGGGAATCAGATATGTTCGAGGTGGAAAATCTTTTTCGCATTTTGCCCCTATCGGGTTTCCCACCTGGTACCTTCCGCTCCAACTGCCGCAGCTTTAGCCACTACGCCACCTGGTTGGTTGCAGTATTGGTACCTAATAGGAAATTTGAGAAATTCAAGCCAGTAAATAATTGGTTCATACCTAATTTTGAATATACCCATCACTCACATGCTTTTCGGTACATACACCACCACAAACCACATCTGTCATTTATAAATGTATATTTGACTAACGTAAACATAAAAAATCATATCTTAAATGAAACTTAATTCACGAGAGGTTTTGAAAAAGTTGTTTTGGTTTGAATGGAGTCTGATATTGGGAGAAAATGATACATAAGTAACCACAGCCCAAGATAATATAAAATAAATGTTAAATTGAAATGGATCTCCCATATCATTAGGTACTTTGTTGTCTGGAAGATTTCAATTTTACATGGTTTCTTCGTACAACCAACCCATATACATAGAAAGGAAATTTTTACCAAAAATTATTTGAAGATGGTAAATAACAATCGTTATATACGCAAGATGTCCTATGTACTTTGGGAATATAATACGTATCTATATACATACTCGTACATACATTTACAACAAGTTAATTTTCCATTTCCTATTTTTATGTTCGGTTTGTTATCTGTTTCATGTTTAAGTTTTATTATAAATGTTTTGATAAAGAACACAAAAAGGGATTTTATATGAGATGTCAACAATATATTTTATTAAAGCAAGTTGATAATAGCGCCATGGCAACACGATAGGGAAATTGTGAAAATGGAAATGCAACAATTCTATTATATATTTAATACCCATAAAGTAGGGTCAAAACAATGGAGATGAGGAAGTTTTATGTTGGAAAAATAATTTGTGGTTGAAGAAATTTGAACCACCCGAAATGTGTTGCGCTATACAAAGATTTTTTTAAGACCAAAACCAATTCGCCACGGCTACGCTTGCTTTTTAAAGACTAATGTATTACGTTCGATAACTAAATGTCAGATGTGCATGAAACTGATTGATGTCTTTTCCAACATAAGTGAAAATCAAAATAATTGAACTTGCTTTTAATTGTCTCGTTTTTCAAAAGAACTTTATCACCAACGTTATAATTTGATTCCTTCGAGTTTTTATCGTAAGAAGATTTTGAACTTTCTTTGTTTCGAGCAATAAGCCAAGAATTTAGAAGTTTTTTTTTAAGTTCGGAACAATAATTATCGTGATTATATACAGATTCGGGAGGTTTTTTGAATATGGATGGTGTTGTTGGTTTAAAATCAAAAATAATTTCAAACGGCATAAATCCGGTTGATGAATGAGGAGTGGAATTATACGTAAACATTGCGTATGAAATCCAATGGTCCCAGTTTAAAGTATCATTTGCTGTAAAATTTCTTAAATATTCAGCCAGAGTTCTATGGGAACGTTCAAGAGCACCATTCGATTGGGGATGGTATGCTGACGTGTTCAATTTTTTTATACAAAACAACTTGCATAAATCTTGCCACATTTCACTCATGAAGTTTGATCCTTGATCAGTGATAACAGTTTGCGGAATACCATACCAACAAACGAAGTTTTCGGAAAACACCTTAGCAACGGTATAAGTTTCTTGAGATGGAATTGGTACAGCTACGGAAAATTTACTTAAGTCATCCTGAGTAGTTATTTATTTCCTTGATAAGATTCTACTAACGGACCAAATCAGAGGCGTACCGAGGAATTCATAAGGAAGAGGGTTTAGAAAAAAAAATTCAGGCAAAAAATAGTTTTATTAATAAAAATCGTATATCTATATCGAGATTTATAATTTTATATTCAATCGTCTTGACTGTTGCGCCAGTTCATTTAAAACCTCTTCGATTGAAATGCTAATATCACGATGAATATACATAATCGCTACACCATTTAATCTTTCTTCACTTACAGTGTTACGTAAGTAAGTCTTTAACAACTTTAATGTTGAAAACGAGCGATCTGTTGTAGATGTCGTAATCGGTAGTGTAAGAAATATTTCAATTAATTTCTTGACGCAAGGAAATAAGTTTTTTTCGTAAGAATTAAGAGCGTCCATTCCATTTTTAAAGAAATATTTAACGCTGAAACATATTTCCACCACAATTGCAATTCTCCTAATCCTTCTTTAACGTTCTTGTTTAAAGATTCATATTTTATAAATAAAATTGTCGCTGCTTTTTCAATTTTTGTATCATATACAGATTCTCTGTTTGGTAAAATGCACTTGAAACTGCAAAAAATTTCTTTGTGCTTACTCAGTCGTTCATCAATTTGGCCAAACACAGAGTCCAGAAATGGAATATTAATTGATATTCTGTAATACTGTTCTGGAGTTTCAGTATCAATATTACACTGATGCATTTGTTTTCTGGCACGACGGGGAATACGAATAGTAATATCATGTTCGTCACAGAAAACTTGTGCTATAACATGAACGGCTAATTGAAATTCAACACTTTTTATCGCCGATAATAATTGTGCTGCTAACGACGATGTCGATTTGTCAACCTGTGGCGACCTACTCCAAGTAATCCTACTCCGAGTAGTACCCCACAAAAAAAGAACACACACACTCAATCTAGTACTATTTTAGTACTAAGGTGTAAAATATTTGGGAAAATTTGCTTAGTCACGAAATCACACAGATAGAAGAAACGAGTCACGAACAACACATCATCACACACAAGAACCACGGGAATAAAATATTAAAGTAAAGCAAATAAAATAAAATAATAAGAATAAAATGAATAAAATAAATTAAAATAATAATAGAATAAAATAAAATAATCATAGTAAGTTAATTTGTAACAAGATACAAGATAAATAATAAACAAGATAAATATATAATCAATGTAAGATATCTATATAATAAATAAAAGCTACTCGTAATGTATTTATGTACAAGTTAATAAGTGTTATTATTCAAAGTGACTCGTCATTGGTGACCTTCCGACAACGAACACGTTGGTGAAGAAAAAAAATATACCGTGAGTTTTGTGTAAAAGTAATAAAAAAATCTGTGATTAGAACATTCAACAACAAAAATAAAATACATAACCAAATCTTATTTACAATAATCGAATATATAATCAAATATATAAAAATTATTATAAAAATATAAAAAATCCAAAAATTTCTAATAAAAGTTCGTGAAATTACTAATATATATTCGTGAAATACATAATATAATATTTACGAGTACATAACATAAACAACCTGTTAACGGATTAATAAATGCATTTTACATAACATACCAAAGCAAAGTTAAGCAAAGTAAAATGCAATCATAAATAAGATACATGCAAGAATCGATGAAATCAAGGCTGGGCAACATCTGAACAACCGAGGTCCAAGTAGCTGCACAATTCACTACGAAAAAAAAAAATCACTGTCGGTTCGTTTATATTTATTTAAATTAAAATTAAATTACAATTAAATTAAAATTAAATTAAAATTAAATTAAAATTAAATTAAAATTAAATTAAAATTAAATTAAAATTAAATTAAAATTAAATTAAAATTAAATTAAAATTAAATTAAAATTAAATTAAAATTAAATTAAAATTAAATTAAAATTAAATTAAAATTAAATTAAAATTAAATTAAAATTAAATTAAAATTAAATTAAAATTAAATTAAAATTAAATTAAAATTAAATTAAAATTAAATTAAAATTAAATTAAAATTAAATTAAAATTAAATTAAAATTAAATTAAAATTAAATTAAAATTAAATTAAAATTAAATTAAAATTAAATTAAAATTAAATTAAAATTAAATTAAAATTAAATTAAAATTAAATTAAAATTAAATTAAAATTAAATTAAAATTAAATTAAAATTAAATTAAAATTAAATTAAAATTAAATTAAAATTAAATTAAAATTAAATTAAAATTAAATTAAAATTAAATTAAAATTAAATTAAAATTAAATTAAAATTAAATTAAAATTAAATTAAAATTAAATTAAAATTAAATTAAAATTAAATTAAAATTAAATTAAAATTAAATTAAAATTAAATTAAAATTAAATTAAAATTAAATTAAAATTAAATTAAAATTAAATTAAAATTAAATTAAAATTAAATTAAAATTAAATTAAAATTAAATTAAAATTAAATTAAAATTAAATTAAAATTAAATTAAAATTAAATTAAAATTAAATTAAAATTAAATTAAAATTAAATTAAAATTAAATTAAAATTAAATTAAAATTAAATTAAAATTAAATTAAAATTAAATTAAAATTAAATTAAAATTAAATTAAAATTAAATTAAAATTAAATTAAAATTAAATTAAAATTAAATTAAAATTAAATTAAAATTAAATTAAAATTAAATTAAAATTAAATTAAAATTAAATTAAAATTAAATTAAAATTAAATAAAAATTAAATTAAAATTAAATTGAAATTAAATTTTTTAAATTAAATTTTTAAATTAAATTTTTAAATTATTTATTTATTAATTCATTAATTTATTTATTTATTTATTTATTTTTATTTTTATTTATTTATTTAATTATTTATTTATTCATTTATTTATTCGTTTATTTATTCATTTATTTATTCATTTATTTATTCATTTATTTATTCATATATTTATTTATACATTTATTTATTTACTTATTTATTTATTTAAATTATTATTTCAAACGTTTAAATTCCGTTTTAAATTTGTTGAAAGTGTGGTTTGATATTCGTTTTTAAAATCTGTGGTTTCGTATTTTATAAAAAAATATAATGAGTGACAACGAGCAAAACAATTCGGGTTCTCTGGAGGACATAAAATGTCGCCCTGCGGTAGAATCCTCGCGGATTAAGCTCCCAGAATTCTGGACTGATAATCCAGTTGTTTGGTTCGCGCAAGCTGAAGCGCAATTTAATATTGCAAATGTTAGTGCCGACGCGACAAAATTTTTCCACGTTATTGGGTCCCTTCCAAGAGAAGTGTGTGCCAGTGTGCTGGAGCTGGTAAAAAACCCTCCAGCGAAAGGAAAATATGATACGATTAAGCGGGCACTAACAAACCGGCACACTCCATCGGCGGGACGACGCCTCGAAATTTTGGTCGATGGAGTCGAATTGGGTGATAGAAAACCCTCAGAGGCATATTGGTCAATGATGAACCTGGCGGGTGAATCATACGACGAGAACCTTGTTCGAACCTTCTGGCTTCGTAGACTTCCTAAAAGCTTGTATATAGCATTAACAGCAATTGGCGACAAGCCAATAGATGAAATTTTAGAAATTGCTGATAGGATCTACGAAGCCACCGGACCCAGCGTATCGTCAGTTCAAGACGTACCCTCGACTAGTTCCCAGCGCCCTACTGCACCAAATGAACAGACCGTGTTCGAAAGACTCGAAGCTAGGCTCGCTAGCATGGAGTCAAAATTCGAAAGAATGGCAGTAGGACGCAACCGCTCACCAAGACCGCGAAGTCGATCTCGCTATTCTTATGGAAGACCACGGAGCGGAAGCAGACGTCGTTTCATCGACAATCAAGGACTCTGCTATTACCACAATAAATTCGGCAATGATGCTTGGAAGTGTTACTTACCTTGCAAAAATAATAAAAAATATGTATCTACAAAACACAATCCCGACTCAAAAAACCAATAAATCCAATTGCGAGTGCGGCGAGCAATCGGATACGTCATAACCGCCGCCTATTTATCAGAGATGCTACGAACAATACTCTCTTTCTTGTAGATACTGGAGCCCATATTTCCGTTTTACCCGTAAAATATTTCCAAGGAAATGCATCTAATAAAAATTCAAGCTTGGTACTTTCCGCCGCCAACGGTTCAATAATTAATACATACGGGACCAAATTATTGAATGTAGATGTTGGTTTACGGCGACAATTTCCTCATATATTTACGATCGCGTCAGTAGACAGACCAATTATTGGTGCTGACTTCTTGGCGAAATATGGTCTTCTTGTCGACCTGCGTGGAAGACAATTACTTGATCCCACGACAAGTCTAGCTGTCAGTGCAATGACTGCTAAGGTCAATACACCTACACCAACACTCCCAACCGTCGGAAATGGTTATGGTGAACTCTTGAAGATGTATCCATTGCTCACTGAAGAACCAAATTATAATCGTCCAGCAAAACACAGTGTGGTCCATCATATTTATACAAAAGGCCGGTTGCCTTTTTCGAGACCACGCCGTCTGGACCCTGTCAGACATAGGACAGCGCTTGCAGAGTTTGAGCATATGGTTCAATTGGGCATATGCCAACCGTCATCTTCTGCGGTATCATCACCTCTTCACATGGTTCAGAAGAAAAATGGGACTGATTGGAGACCATGTGGAGACTATCGAGGCCTAAATGCCGTCACTGAACCGGATCGATATCCGGTTCCACATATTCAAAATTTTTCGATGCACCTTGAAGGATGCAAAGTTTTTTCGAAAATTGACATGGTAAGAGCTTATCATCTGATACCCATTGCGCCCGAAGACGTGCCTAAAACGGCAATTACCACACCATTTGGGTTATTCGAATTTACGAGAATGCCCTTTGGTCTTCGGAATGCTGCGCAAACATTTCAACGCTTCATGAATGAAGTGGTCAAAGGTCTAGATTTTGTATTCGTTTATATAGACGACATTCTTGTGGCAAGTAAAAACGAGGAAGAGCACAAACGTCATCTCAAACAGTTGTTTGAGAGGTTAGTCGAATTTGGAATAAACATCCAAATTTCAAAGTGTGAATTCGGAATACCCGCTCTAGAGTTCCTCAGCCACCACATATCTGCAGATGGCATACTACCCTCGCCAAGGCGAGTTGAAGCCATAAATGAATTTCCTGCTCCAACATCAATTAAACAAATTCAGCGATTCGTCGGAATGGTCAATTATTATCATAGATTCATTCCAAAGTTAGCCGGATTGCTGTCCCCTATTCATGCACACTTGGCACATCTAAATAAGATGCCAAAGAACAACAAAAAGTTCACGTGGCCTGACGACTGTAATCAATCGTTCGCCCAAATTAAAAGTGCACTTGCTAACATAACCATGTTAGCCCATCCTCTGAGCAACACCAGATTCAGTATCTCCACTGATGCGTCAAACATTGCCGTTGGCGCAGTGTTGCAACAATTGAATAACGGATGTTGGCAACCTTTAGGATTCTTTTCCAAAAAATTATCAACAGCAGAAATGAAGTATTCAGCCTTTGACAGAGAACTTCTCGCTATTTATTTAGCAATCAAACATTTTAGATATTTTGTAGAAGGTAGGCAATTTACCATCTACACAGATCAAAAGCCTCTTACCACGGCAATAACCTCCCTGAGTGATAAGAGTCCACGGCAGACTCGACAATTAGACTATATCGCTCAGTTTACGACGGACGTACAACATATAGCAGGCAAGCACAACGTGGTCGCAGACACTTTGTCACGACCGTGTGATCACGTTGATAGAATTGACAAAACTTCTAGGCTAAATTTTGATGATTTAGCCAAGGCTCAAGAGTCTGATGATGAATTGAGAGAACTTCTCGAAAATTCATCGCGCCCCGCGAGTTCTAAATTTAAACTGGAACTTACCATCCTATCCGATATAAAATTATATTGCGAAACATCAACAGGAGTCCATCGACCATTCGTTCCATTGTCACAGAGACAAGTAGTTTTCAGCGCACTACATAGTCTATCTCATCCAAGCATGCGCGCTACACGTAAATTAATATCAAGTAGGTATTTTTGGCCGAACATGAACGCTGACGTTACAAATTGGGTACGTGGTTGTATCGGATGCCAAACTAGTAAAGTGCAAAGGCACACCAAGACACAACCAGGGCATTTCGAGCTTCCATCATCAAGGTTCGAGCACATACACATGGATGTAGTGGGACCGCTCCCACCATCCGAAGGTTTCGTTTACATACTTACCATCGTAGATCGATTCACTCGTTGGCCGGAGGCATATCCTATTCGAGATAGTACCGCTGCCACTATTGCTAAGACTTTTGTCGAGCAATACGTATCAAGGTTTGGAATACCCCTTGAGATCACAACTGATCAAGGCAGCCCATTTGAGTCCACGTCGGGGTCACCAATGATGAGTCAAAACTCTTCTCTGAACTCACGCGTTTACTAGGCGCTCACAGAATTCGTACCACTGCTTATCATCCACAGGCAAATGGTATGGTCGAACGTTTTCACAGACAACTAAAAGCATCGCTTAAAGCTCGTGGAAATGTTATCCATTGGAGCACTGAGCTACCCATTATCTTGTTGGGAATACGAGCAGCAGTCAAAGATGAACTGAAATGCTCCCCAGCAGAACTAGTATATGGACAAGTCCTCAAGCTTCCAGGAGAATTTTTCGTGACCAGTTCACAGGATTCAAATCCCGATCCAACAGACTTCGTAAACAAATTTCGCGACAACATGCGCAAATTAATTCCAGTTGACACTCGCAAGTCAACTTCCACTCCCGTTTTTGTTCCCAAAACATTAGAAAGTTGCGAGTATGTTTTTGTTCGTATCGATAGAGTACGAACCGGCCTATCATCACCTTACGAAGGACCGTATAAAGTCATTCGTCGTTTCAGGAAGCATTTCATTTTAGATCAAAACGGTCGAAATGTTAATGTTTCCATTGACAGATTAAAGCCGGCATATGGTATTCTCAGCTTAGCAGATAAAATTAACCAAACAAAAGCGAAGAAATCAGTCCGTTTCCAACTATAATAACCTATCCCTAATATCCTTCTATATTCCTTTCCTTCTTAATCCGGGGGGAATTTACTTGCAGGGGGGTACTGTGGCGACCTACTCCAAGTAATCCTACTCCGAGTAGTACCCCACAAAAAAAGAACACACACACTCAATCTAGTACTATTTTAGTACTAAGGTGTAAAATATTTGGGAAAATTTGCTTAGTCACGAAATCACACAGATAGAAGAAACGAGTCACGAACAACACATCATCACACACAAGAACCACGGGAATAAAATATTAAAGTAAAGCAAATAAAATAAAATAATAAGAATAAAATGAATAAAATAAATTAAAATAATAATAGAATAAAATAAAATAATCATAGTAAGTTAATTTGTAACAAGATACAAGATAAATAATAAACAAGATAAATATATAATCAATGTAAGATATCTATATAATAAATAAAAGCTACTCGTAATGTATTTATGTACAAGTTAATAAGTGTTATTATTCAAAGTGACTCGTCAAACCCAAGATGAAATTTGGTCTAATGCAATAATAATTGCACTTTGCAGCTGTAATTAAACTATTACAGATTCGTGTTGCTGTACCCATCTGGTAGGACATGATTGTTTCAAGCGCGTAGCTGACGATTCGGGAAGGCAGTCATCTTTGACTTGTGTCAAAATTGATTGGCGTTTAGGAGTATTAAAAAAATTATAAATATTAGATAAAGACCCCATACAATTTCTTATACAAGCTAAGTCGCAAGCGTCCGATATTGCTAAATTTAAGCTGTGTGATGCGCAATGAACATATAACGCTAAAGGATGTACATTTCTTATATATTTCTGCGCACCATGAAAATGTCCACTCATTGAAGATGCTCCATCGTAGCCTTATCCTATTAGGTATTGGGTATCAATACCGAGCTTACCAATGCTTTCTAATAAAACACTTGTGAGACCTTTGCCAGTTAGGTAAGTAACCGGAATAAACTGCAAAAAATCTTCACGAATTAGGTCAGAAAACTGCTCGATATTTGATATATCATTTGTTTCATCAGCAAGGACTGTAAAACATTTGGCAGCATTAACTCGATCTACTATATTACGTATTAGTAAGCGGTTACAAACACTAATAATCTCGTTTTGAATTTTTGGGCTAATATATGTGGCATTCCTAGCAGATAATTCTAAATGGGATTTTAATGTTTCATTTCCAGATCGTAATCTGAGACGTAAAAGTGCACGAAAATTCCCGTCGTTGTGAAACGGTTCCCTTTCAGTAAGACTTCCTGAATCTTCATGTCCTCGTAACGAAATGCCCTGGCGGCCACAAAATATAATTGTTTGAATTATAGGGTGTAATCTGGAGCGATTTTCCAATATTTGCTGTTTCAAAGCCGAGTCAAGCAAAATGTTTACAGATTCGGTAGACTTGTTCTGTATTGCTAGACGATTTTGTGCACGAATAAAAGAGATTTTGTGATACTCATTTGCTTCATGTTTGTTGAAAACTGTAATAGCATCCTTCCAAACGAAAAATGGATTTTTTACTAGTTTACCTAACGATTGATGTCCCACACTACCATGATTTAACGAAAAAATACACAATATTTGCAAAATGCACCATCCAAAGCTTTTGAGCCATTTCCATCTGGTCAGCCAAGAGAATTGGAATTTTAAATTACGTACACCTCGCGCAGGAAATTTAAATGTTTCATCTGGATACCAAACGTTTTTAAAATTAATAAGTCGGTTTTCATCTGTCTGATGCATTTGCTTTAAAACACTTATATCATTTGTAGGATTACCTTCATTCTCCAGGTTGTTTCCAAAACCAACATTACTTTTACTTGGTACCATATCTGAACCAGTTTCAAGAATTTGAACACTACTACTAATATTTTGAGAAGTTACTGTATTATCTTCTAACGACATTTTATTTTTTTTTGGTAAAAAAGACGTTAAAGTAGAGTTTTTTAATTTTCTTTTACCATCGGCCATTTTTAAATATAATATTACACAAAACGAAAAATCACTTTCTAGTAGAGTAACCAGAGTAATACCAAATTTATTATTTATTTAATATCCAATATTTATTATTTAACAGATTACAGGTTTACACAAATACGACGTTTTTTATTTTTTATTTTTGAAATTAATTATAATTACGACAGCACTTAAATCACAGTTTCCAAATTCCAATACAAATCAAACTAGCTAAATATTTGAAATTTCATAATATACAGATAGTTATATTTACATATGTGAAAAACAAAATGCAATTATTGCATATATAAGTCGAAATGTCGCAATACATACAAACAACGCACATATCAACTCCCTTCTTTTGTTTAGTGATTATTTTACAAGTGCATCAAAACCTCCTTTACTAAAATCTATTCAAATTCTTTAAATCGCAAATATCACTATGATTTGCCAGACATTTCATAATGTTAGTTATTTACAACACAATACAATGTAAATTTTAAATAAAAAACTAAAAAATGAAAAAACAAATTTTATTTTCCCCTACCATTCTCTTGTTTGTGTTGGTTAAATTTTACACAATCTATTAATTACGTTATTCTATTTTGGCGTATATATATACGCCAATACTACCTAATGTCTGGCAGAAACCTTTTAGTGTATTGAAGCTTGATGACTTGTTATATGGGAGATTCTGTCTGCACTCACAGAATGCACTATAATTTTTTCATATTTGAACCATGTTTCCATGTATTAAGTAAGGTTTGGATTTAAGTTTCGTTGAGTTAAAATTAGGCGAGTTCACGCGTATCGTAAAATTAGAGAGAATTTAATTGGTTGATGTAAAAAACATACGTAATTAAAAACATGACCTTTCATTAAATGCTTTTTAATGACCATCGGAGGTTTTCTATAAATTATAAAACCTAATGGGGAGGGTTTGAACCCCCCCTAACCCCCCTCCCCCTCGGTACGCCACTGAACCAAATATGTCTAGAAATACTCTTTCGAAAGGTGTTTTTGCGGTGGTTGTTATTTTCATAGGAGCTTTGCTTGTTCTACAAACTTTATTAATTTGAAAGAATTTACCTCGACTAATGAAATTTCGCCGGATGTAGCTTAATGGTTAAGAGAGTTTCTCATCACGCCGCGGTCTCGAGTTCGATTCCCGCCATTGACCAAAAATTAACATGCAACCGGATGACATAAAAACGCGATTGTGTGTAAAAACATTCGTTGGGCTAACCACCTACAATGTGCACCATTCGTTAAAATGGTTAGTAAGGTCTCAGTTGAGACGCGGTTAGGGTCGTTTACGGCCTCTAAGCCATAAATAAAAAAAAATGAAATTTCGAACTTTAGAAAGTAAATTGGAAAATGTATGGTAAGATTTTATTATTTCAATTGTTCGAGAGACGCCTTGATGTCCAGCCAACGGAGTACAGTGAAATTCATTTATTATACGTTTTATATCTGCTTCAGAAGTTCGTTCTATAATATTTTGGACAGGCTCATTTAATGGTTTACACGATGTAGTAATATTGTTCGACACGTTTAAGGAATCAGTGGAATCATTCAAATTAGTTTCAAAATTGTTACTTTGAATTTCTGGGAAAATTTGTTTAGACTGAGATCTGGTTGCTGCCAGTATTTGATTTGAATTAGAGGGTGTTTTAATTCTACTTAATGGATCAGCATTTTGATTACTTTTTCCAGGTTTATAACCGACTTCATATTCATCGAGTTCGATTTGCCACCTTAACAATCGTAAGGAAGGTTTTGGGTGTTTAGCTAACCATACTAGAGGTCTATGATCAGTGAGAATTCTGAATTTATGTCCATATAGGTAAGGGTGAAATCTTTCGACAGCCCAAACTATGGCTAGTAATTCCTTTTCTATCGTTGGATAGTTTCGTTCAGCTGAGTTTAGAGATCGACTCGCATATGCGATTGGAAAGTCTCCAGTTACAGTAATCTGTGACAAAACAGCACCAATAGCGTAATCACTTGCATCGGTAGTAACTTGGAAAGTTTGAGAAAAATCTGGGTAGAAAAGTATAGGTGGTGAAGTTAGTATTTGTTTTAATTTGGTAAATGATTCGTCACATTTAGCATCCCAGTTAAATATTGAGTTTTTCCGCAAGAGGCAGGTAATTGGTTCAGCTATATGTGCGAAATTATCTATAAATCTGCGATAATAACTTGCTAAACCTTAAAATGATTTAACATCCTTCGCATTTTTAGGAACAGTGAAGTTTTTGACCACTTTTTTTTGGGGTTTTACACCAGTGTTAGTGACAATATGTGCAAGATAACAAACTTCGGTTCTAAGAAATTCACATTTTGCGGGATTTAATTTTAAATTAAATTTTCTTATACATTTTTAGACATCTACTAATTTTTGATTGTGATCATCCAAATCGTATTCATAAACCACAATGTCGTCTAAATACACGAAACAACGAATTCCGTTCAAACCACATAAAACTCGATTCATCAAACGCTGAAAATTGGCTGGAGCACCCTTAAGACCAAATGGCATTCTGCGGAACTTGTAATGCCCAGACTGAGTGCTGAACGCTGTTTTAATTTTATCGTCAGGATGAAGCGGAATTTGGTGATAATCATTGGCGAGATCCAATGTGGAAAAATATGATGACTTACCTATAATAGTTGATGCAATATTTCGGTAATATTTCGGAGAGGAAAGACATCATCCACAGTAATGGAATTTAATTTTCTAAAATCTACAACGATCCGCCATTTTTTCTGTTATTGAAATGTTATTTAAAGTTACGGACTGTTCATTAGAATTGATAAAAGATACTGGAACTACTTGATTTTTTAAATTAACGATAGTGTTGGCTACGAATACTCTAGAACTTATTTCTTCTGAGAATATGATATAATCTTTATCAAATTTAACTGGATTTTCGAAACTTAATTATTGTCTGGTAATAAAATTTGAGAATTACAAAATGCAAGAGTTTCTATTCTGTCCGAGGTTATGCCACGGATTTTACATTTTTTGTTGATAAAACAACGATCATCGTCATGAATATAACTTCTCTTTATAATATTAATCACCGGATGTAGATTAATGGTAAAGTTAGTTTCTCAGCCTATACTTACTAAGCGGGCGAATTAAAGGGACCCCAACCATTTACGACACAGATATTCATAATCATCTTTCGGAGGGGGGAATTCACTTTCGGGGGAGTTATGTGGCGTTCTTGAGCAACTCCAACAAATACAATTAAATTATCTCACGCCACAATTAATTAATAAAAATATTTTCGAGTTAAGTTCTTGTACTGTCGCGACACAACTAAACATCACAGCATATGCCTGATGAGATGGATTTGATCTTTTCGATCACACGGTCATTCAATGACGTCATCATCATCAGATCGAAACCGGCCTAAATACAAGATACAAGGAACAACTCAGATTTACAATACATTCAAAATTTACATTAAAGCTACACGCTTTCTTCAACCTTATTTTGAGCATAGTTGGCAACGAATAAGTGAAACGGATTGGTTTAATGAAACACATTACCAATGTTTAAACTAATCTCTTCTTCTATTGCGTTTGTAATGGCATCTTTTAAATTTTTGAAATGACAGGCCTTAATAATTAAACGAATAGGTTCTCGCAGACCATCTTGAAAAGATTTTAAAGCTCTAGTTGCATTCAAGTTCCTAACAACTTGAGCAGAAGATCTACCTTCTCTTAAAATACAAGCGTCATTTAAATCCGAGAGGAATCTTTCAACTCTGTTAGAAAAAATTCTGACATTCTCATTTCTAAATGTTTGACTACTGGACACATGTTAATATATACTTTGTTGAGGTATCCCACCGCTGTCACCAATATGTTGTTAGCCTGTATCGGTCATGTACAATTTTTAGCCACTTTAATTATTTACGTTAAATTACAACACCCAAAGGGTTTATACGAAAGGTTTTTATTTATATTTTATTTATATTTAATATATTTTAAAACAATCTCGTTCACTTCACAGTCGAATCTGCCTTTTTTTACAATCATATATTTATATCTTAACATCTAGCAAAATTCAAGTATATAAAAGATCTATATTTACAAAGTAATTGCAAATAACTTTACATGTATGTGCATTACAGTATATAATAAATACAATAAAAAGTAAATAACATAATTCAAAATTATTATTATTTCAGGGTTACTTAACATATGTAGAGTTGTCTCTAAGAACTCAAAGAAAAAAGTGTTAAATCACAAGATGTCGGTGGCCAATTGTGATCACCTCTTCGAGAAATAATATGGTCAGGAAATTTTCCTTGCAAATGCAATTGTTTCGTTGCTTGTGTGGGAGATAGTGCCGTAACAAATCATTGATCATAGCTCGGTAGCGCAATCCATTCGTTGGGGATAGAAAGACTTAACTAAGTCCCAAATGAACCTCATCACTGAAGATGATTTTTTGATGAAAATCCGGATGAATTTGAACGCTCCAATCAGCGAAGATACAACGTTTATGGTGATAAACCGGCTTGAGTTCTTGTGATAACTGAACTTAAAAAGTCCTTAAACCTAAGTCTTTATATAAAATACAGTGTAATGTCGATTGTGGAATATCTAATTCCATAAAGATGGACGAGGAATCGAAAAACCTGAACTTTCTTCAACGCTACAGACAGACTACAGCGAAGCAATATTTTCAGTTGGTCTTGAGTGACGCATTTCGATTCTTCACATCACTAACTTCAACACCTCAAATTTTTCTACCTGTTTCAAAGTTGCCGGCCGAGAATGTGGTTTACGACGTGGTTGAAAATTGCTTTTGTTTTTCCAACTGTGAATGTGAAATTTTCACAATTTTTGTAGTGAATTTTAACAATGCGGGGTCGAAGTGAGTATCAAACCATTATTAGATGACAGCTTCAAAATCAACAGCTGCCGTTGATTCTCAATTCTATTTGCAGTTGTGGCTTTCTGTAAAAACGAAATCTGATTAGCTTTTCTTTAAAGCTCAGATCTATCTTTTTTACAGTTAGGACACACGAAGAACTTCTACAACAGACAAGCCATATGTGATAAATGTGCAGAAAACCATCAAACAAACCAATGTCAAAAGCCACGAAATAATATACCAACTTGTGCATTGGGTGGAGGAAAAGATTTTTTGGCTAGCTACAAAGGATGACTGGTGAAAAAGTTAAATGCTCAACTACCAAGAAAAATAACGGTAGTAGATTGCCTACAGCAAAAGTCAAACCAACAATATGATACTATTAAAGAGAGAGTTTCCTACGCCCAGGTAGCTAAAATCTCAAACACCAATCTAATTCAAGAAATCAGGCAGAAACCTGTGATGAACGAGCCAACCATAGTAATATAATTAAAAAGGTTCACCGAATTTCAGGCAGAAATTAGACATAATTCTAAGCCAGGGCTAAATGCAAGAGCTCATGAACTAAAGGATCTCCTAAGAACCAACAACATAGATGTAGCTCTAATATCAGAGACACACTTTATAGAGAAAAGCTTTATCAAAATTACGAGATATAGAGCTCTAGGGGGGGACAGCAAACGTAATCAAACAAAATATCCTATATTTTCAACAAAAAAATTACTGATATAATAGGTTTATGCAAGGTGGCTATTACGTTACCTTGCATAAACGTATATCCGTAATTTTTTTGTTTAATCATGGTGGTGCGGAACTAAGTTTAGTGGCGATTTACTGCCCACCAAGACGAAGATAAACTTGGAAGAAGATTTTTTATAGGAAGTAATTACAACGTAAAAACATACTGCGTGGAGATCTCGACTCATAACACCAGGAAATGGAAAATAACTCCTAAGTGCAATCGAAATGTCAGGTTGTGAATATCACTCATCGCGTATACCAACCTGGCCTACAGACATTAACAAGGTTCCTGATTTGCTTGACTTTTATATCTCGAAAAGAGTAGCCTCTAATTACAATGAAGTCGAAGTCATTGACGACCTTATTTGACACACCGGTCTTAATGATTTTGAGTAAAATAGCCATTAAACAGCCTTGGCGATTCGAAAACTGATAACAAAGGCATAGTAAAAGACTCATATGGCATAGAACCAGAAACATTATTGACCAAAGATATTTTAATCAGATACGTAATAAAGTTGACAGACTAATTGAAGAACACAAAGAAGCTTGCACTGAAAATTATTTTAAAGGACTGGGCCATGAAGCTGACAAAAGTTATTCTCTTTGGAAAGCAAATAAAAGATACCAGAGACCGATAATCCAAGTACCACCTATAGGGAACAAAAATGGGGAATGGGTGCGAAGAAAAAGCAGAACTGTTTGGCATCGCTGTTTTCATCATCTGGGAACGCTATTTTCACCACACGACATCGATTGATCTTAAACCAGTCCATAGATAGTTCATCAAATATTAGAATTGTGACCCCACTGGAAATTTCACAAGAAATGGATATGAATTTGAAGCCTAAAAAGTCATCTGGAATTGATGAAATTTCTCTAAGGTTGTTTAAGGAGTTATCAAAGAGAGGAGTCCCTATATATAATGGTTGCGATCGACTTACATGTGGGTCTGAGTGTTTCAAGGTTGCACAAATGATCATGATAAAAAACAAAACAAACCAGCCGAGCTTATCGCATCATACAGGCCGATCTTTTTGTTACCAACTATTTCGAAGTTGTTATCGAAACGACTCAAACCAATGATCATTATACCTGAGTTCTTGTTTGGATTTAGAAATAAAACATTCGACAATGGATCAAGATCATCTCGTGACTGCAAAGATTGGACAAGCATTTGAAGAGAAAAAATATTGTCATGCCATATTCTTAGGTGTATCACAGGCTTTCGATAGAGTGTGGCATGATGGTTTTATCTATAAGGTATCTCGTGAAGAAACGTTACGCTAAGGCTTGATAATTTGTTGTTTTATCGATTAATTTACAAACCATTTATTAGAGTGTTACAGCAGAATCAAACTGTATAAGTTTTCACAATGTACGCAAACTTTCATCGGTTTGGAATGACAAGGTATTGACCACCACCACCGAATTTGGTAGAAATAGTATGTCATGTCTTGGACAACACAACTGGTTGGTGGCTGCTACCGCACACTTAGACCGGTCGATAGTCCGTTGCGATACTACTATATGTACGGCTATAGGTCCGGTTTTAACTCCATGTTAACTTCTAGTACTGACATGGACGATGGGACGACCCATCGATTCTAAACTCAACAGCGGGTCCAGAGCTGTTCATTCACACCATCGATCGCACCGCCCTAACATGGTGAAAAATCACTTTGCATCTTGCCCCTATCGAAATTCGAACCGGGTATCTCCCGCTCCAACTGCCGCAGCTTTAATCACTGCACCAAAAGCATCTGGATGACAAGCACTTCAATTGATTGATAAACGTACAATTTTCCTTTATACTGTCGCAACACTAAGAATTGACCTTTGCAACACCAAACAATGATTCATTATTTATAACAATCATTAACACCATAAATATTTATGAAGTGTGGGTTGCAATAGCATTTCATCACAATCAAGATCAAGGTCGAATAAATTTTATTTATTCAACAATTTATGTACATAAATTAAAAATTATTTCTTCTTAAGTTTATATCAATGCAACAAATGTCCGTCCATACATTATATGCTAATCAGTAGCCTAAACACTTGCCAAACAGTTACAAATCGAAGCTGTCGTCAAAACATTTATATTACTCATCCAAACATACAAAATTTATCTCGGTATAAACATATCCATACGGTTCGAGTGTGTCTGTCTGTATACATATATGAACACGCGACCTTGTCTGCTGATTTTATGTTTTTATAGCGCGATTATCATAAATATGTTTTTTTATCTCACGAAATAATCAAATATGTAGTCACGTCTGGGAATAAATCATAATATTGAATTCTTTTGTTTTCGTGCCTGTCATGAATCGGAACGATTGTGGTCTGATGGTTTAATACATTCAAAAAGTTTTTAGATATAATTGAATATATTTATGGATTTTCACACTTATTTGTCATCCAGTCGTCGCATAAATCAATGCGATCGTTTTATTGAGACAAATTGGTACAAAAGATCTCATTATGTAGATATATAGTTGGCTCAGTTTAGCAACTAAATGATCACTGGAGTTTGTTGTAACAGTGCATTATGATTTAATTGACATGTTAGTCAGATTTTTATATTGATTGATGCAGTTTGGGCCCACTTATAATAAGTAGTTTATCTTGTTAAGATGAAGTCATAAATACGATTTTCCAGGAGGCACAGTGGTTAAAACTGCGGCAGTTAGAGCGGGAGGAACCGGGTTCGAATCCCGATAGGGACAAGATGCAAAAGGGATTTTTCACCACTTGATTACGATCGGAGGTGTGAATGAAGACATCTTCCATGTCAGTACTATAGACTGACATGGAGCTATGCAATGTGCAGATGGTAAGGTAAATCCTCGAACCCGTACGTCCTCGATTTGGTTGCAAAGCGTAAGGTAAGGACGTAAATAAGCAAATCTCAAAAGAGTTGGGAGTGTCTTGAGCCCCATAATAGATTGTTACTATGCAATCTTAAAAAAAAAAAAAATAATAATATTTTTTATTTTGACATTAAATTGCGTCTCATCGTATACGATGATTAGTTAGCGACCTGCTACTGATGACTATGATCTTTACTTGTAACTTTACCATTATAAAAAAATTGCAGACTTTGCCACTGACGGTAGGAGGTTGGTCAACTAGTATTTGTGATGTCATCATGTCAATAATCTCACTTCTGACACCAACTGGTTCTCACTTATAAAAACTACATGATGATATTTCAATTAGGACACTTGCCGACTTAAACTCTCACAATATTTTCTTCGGAAGAGTTATTAGTCCTTAATCGTTGATTAAGTGCTAATTCACCGATGGTGGTATTGAATTCAACTTCAAACCTCACTTAATTGGTAATCATAAATTAATTTATCAAAAGCTTTATTAGAGATATAACGAAATTATCTTGAACTGCATTTTTTGGAATCTCTAAGGCTCTTTTCGAAGTATGTAGTTACACATTTGAGCTAACTTTAACCATTCGATTTGAATTCACTTATTTCGACTATTAATTTACGTAACCACCTTGTTTCGACAACGTTCATAGATACTACACGAAACCGTTGTTATGGATCAAAGGAAATTGTGACAATTGTGAAGTGCGCGTTAGCAAAAAAAAACTATTTAATTTTTAACTACAGTTATACAACGATACCTTAATTCAGGCCATCCTCTCCCTTTGCTCTTCCTCCACCTCCCAATTTAGCAGACAATTTGGTTTATTTTCAGGGCTCCCGGATGCGCGCACGAATGTGGCAAGCTCTAATCGGTTTGCTAGAGACCTTCGGTCTGGTTATAATAATTGAGGGGGAGGGGGGAGGATTGTGCTATTCATATGGAAACTTGTTACACTGGAATATTGTGAGAAAATATATGAAAGTGGCACTAACCTGTATTTCCACGTGTCATCTTTCTGTCTTCTTCTATCCGCTCGTTCCAGAACGTCTCTCTATGTCGAACAAGCAACGCGATCACCCGCGTTCCATTTGTCGACTCGACCACTTTCACCTTTACTGACAACCACTTGTTCTCGTTTCCCCTTTCTTGATCCGCACTGTTCACTTTATTTCTCTTTTATCTTTTTATTTTTGTTCTAGAGGAATAAAACACTTTCACCTCGATTTATCTTTCGATACCTTATCTCTCGATCGACTCCCTCGCAACAATCAAGCAAAAATCCTTTTATCACTTGCGACCCCTCATGGTACATCGGGCAATGCGCTTTCTTCTCCGTTTACCTTACGCCATCTATATTGTAGCACCAAAATTCAGCTATGGTTGCTTATCGAAATGCAACCAACTTTGACATTTGGCTAACGTATCTCAGTATCACTGTCATATGAAAAGTTTTGTTCTATTTGTGGTGTTGTGTGGTGATTTGTCATTTGTGTTTTTGTTTACAGTGAATTTGTGTTTATGTAATTTGTTCATGTAATCAGTGTTCGTTCATTGTGATAATTGTTTTCTGTGATTGTTTGTTGTAAAATGTCTCATATGTTATGTTTGGTCGGCCGGCCAATGCATCTATGTGTTTATACTATTTGTTCAATGTTAGATTGACATTTCTCGTTCATATTGTACGGGTTAGTGCTAAAGGAAAGGACGGGATTCGATACATGGACCGAGGTGTCTCCGACCATCTGGACTGCATGTAAGTAGCTTTTGATTTACCTATATTTATGTTTGATTTCAACATATCCTTTTTTATTTCAGACCCTTTTTCACAATTACCTGTCAATCCTCCTCTACATACCTTTGTCATAGAAGAAGACATACTGGCAGAAACAAACGTGACTAAACCAGGTGTAACTTTTCGATGAGGTAATAGTCGAATATATTGTCGATTTTAACTTGTAAGAAACGATTATACTCACCAAAGCAAGATACTATTGATCAACGATCTTAAAAGAACTCAAAAATTGACTGTAAAAAATCTCATTATTTGAAACCATCCAGCTATTCAGGCTTTATCATAAAATCGATAGATACCGATTCTAATAGGGTGGAGTGTCGTTCAGTCTATAATTTCATGTCATCGATTTTTGCAAATACAGGCAACTAAAATGTGATATGTCTGAAAAAAAGCTCTGAATGAACACACATATGACTCCCTATGTGGATTGCAGAATTCATGACCAAACTAATCTGCCACGTCAGTACTATAGGCTGGTATGGAGCTATGCAATGCGAAGATGGTTCTATATAATTCGGACCTATATGTTAAAGAGTTAAGTATCTCGTAGATAAGCGAACTGCGAAAGAGTTGGGAGTGCATTTA
Source organism: Tipula lateralis (assembly GCA_963932295.1). Classification (NCBI taxonomy): domain Eukaryota; kingdom Metazoa; phylum Arthropoda; class Insecta; order Diptera; family Tipulidae; genus Tipula; species Tipula lateralis. Next base: position 158,253,369 of record OZ010737.1, read on the forward strand.
GCCCTCAGATAAAATCTTAGATAGAATTGAATCGTCTATAAAATCGAAAAGAAGAAACTGGCAAACTGGGTTTGAATCTGTGGTTTGAGTTGATATGATTATAGTTGCGCTCACACATCATATCAATCCACCACGCGTCAGTATGACATGCGATGTGACCTGTACAGGAAGATGAGCCCATATAGATCGTATAGGTAGTCTGTGTTTAATACGTAGACCGGCTTATATTTTATGATTAGATAGTACAAGAAAATGTCATGAGAACACTAGATAACCAATCTCTCACAGTTATATCCTAGAGGGATGACTGAGAAACTCAATAAAGTAGATTACGTCGATGACACTGTTCTAAGACACTGTTGCGTTCACAACCAAAAATTAATTCGTTCTAAGACACGGCACGTTAGCATTGTAATTCGGTAGCACCGTCGCGATATGATTGTAGACTACAATTAGAGGTGTACAAACTATATGCTATAATGGTTTTTTGATAATGATACATCAAGAGATAATGACACAACCTTCCAAATTTCATTTCATCTCCTTCCTCAGCCTTAAATGAAAATAACTTCTGACTAATGAAATTGTCTTCTTTATGTCTGACTTCTCTCAATGTTGTGGTCGATGGTCGAATCACTTCCCTCAAGGTAATTTATGTTGACTCCAGGAAATTCTATCGGTGCAAAAAAAGCCAAACCACTCAGGTATCCCGAGTTTAAGTATTCACAAATATAGCATGCATCACTCCATCTAGAAGTACCAGCACAAAATCTTTCATACTTAAGCGAGGGTTAGTTGTTATTTTGGCGGTATTGGTTTTGCGAACATTTTCGACATATGAGTTTTTTTTATGGATGCGGATCGTCAGCCCAGTGATTCAACTAAATTTAGTCGCCTTTTACGAACTGTGGTGGAATTCTATGGGTCGTATGTTACATTCGAAATATTAACGAAACATAGGTGCGCCCACCCACAGCGCTGACATGCCCAACTACATCCGCCATTAAAATAATGGAAAAAACTGATCATAAGCAACTTAAAACATTCCCAACCAAGAATTTGCTTCAACAATACCATTGTGGGCCAAAAAATCAGCATAGATTTCCAGTCCGGTAGGGTAGCATATTATATGCTTGATAAGACGGATTTGAGACATTTTTGATCAAGGGGTCATCATTAGATTGAAACTGAAACGACTTCTTTACTGATTTATATGCAATTGGTTTTTAACTCTTGTGAAAATGGATGGAACAACCAAATAACAAATGTTGTGCTTAACTTTTTTTTGCTGTTTTTACAGGCCATTGTTGGCCCGTACCGTGTCAACAATCTAACTCCATCAGTTTCGATCACGAGCCAGTTCTTCATACTGTTGCAAGCAACCAGAAGATGCCAGATCGCTCTCTACGCCGTGGAGCCATCGTAGCTGACAGCCTTCCAAAAAGTCGCCATTCAAAGATCGCTGTATCATTCGATTCGGATCAGCACGCAGAATGTGACCGAGCCAGCGTACTCGTTGTCCTTTCATTTCATGAACGATAACAGGAATTTTAATTATATTTATTAAATTCCTGATCTCATGGTTGAATAGAACTTGGTATGTGCCATCACCATCGCGTTTTCGGCCAAATAGCATTTCATAATCTCTGCATGACCATAGTGAATTGCTCATAGGATTGTTCCTAAATGAACATCTATGCGGTCTGTGTTTGAGAGTTTTCGAAGATAGCTTGTGATACATGTGGAAGAATAAGTAACACGGAGGTTTCGATACTGGTCCAGAATGGCAGATCACCGAGATCTTAAGATATGGTGCAATTCGGTGATTCCTTTAACAAAACCACTCGAATTGCGTTCATTGATGAGTTTTTGCACTCTTAAGACCTTAGTTTTCCATCATTCATGCTTCTTCTGTCTTCAAATGCGTTGAGCTGTCCTCCTAGCAAGAACTGCTTTGTTTCTTCTTGCAAGTAAACCGAGTATGTGCTTCATTATGGGCTATATTTCGTTACTCAACAGCAAGACGACACTCCTCATCAAAACAATCATTTTTTGGCGTAGTTTTACTATACCGAGGATGTGCTGGGCAGCATCGACAACCGAGATCATCAAAACTTCCCAGACACTGTTCACTTTATCAGATTCGTAATTGGATCGCAAAATGCTATTGCTGACAGGATCTTAATGTTGCGTTTCTTCATTTATCAGACCTTCACAGGAGAATCGCGTTTTATATTCTGCTGTCGGGCACTTAAGCGGAGGGATCATTGTTGTTTTTGTGGTATTCGATTTTTTTTAGTATGTCGACATTTTTAATAGTTGTAGATTTTTACGGATGCGGGTCGTCAGCCCAGCGATCCAATTAAGTCGCCTTATACGACAAGCTCTCGATACTGTGGTGGTATTCTATGGGTCTCATGTTTATTCGAAATATCTACGAAACATGGATGCCCCACCCATAGGGCTTGATAGACAAACGAAAATCAAACAACTAATTTCGACCACCGAAATGGAGAATAACACGCTTAGGAACTTAGCCTAATAATTGAACCCAAAAGGGGTCTTTATAGTAGAATAGACAAGGAACTTGAATGGAAAAAAAACTCGGTACTACAATAAGGATCGATTTCTGCACTAAGAATTTGGTGATCGAATACTTTTTTGGCTCACTGTAAACATTTTATATACCGAGAGATTATAACACCAGACCGTTGACGTTGACGAGGGCTTCCCTAACACAAACGATAACACCCATGGAAATAATATAATTAGAATAATATCGCCCTCCCTAAAATATAACACATTTTCTATTCAATCCCGATTTTTTTCCCACTTTACATAATGTCGCTAAAAATATGATGTCTATATATACACACGGGTAAAATTTATTTTTATTTTCGGTAAATTATCAAAAATATGTGAAAATAGAATTACTCCAGTTATAATAAAAATAACAATAAATGTTTGGAAAAATGTTTTTGCACATACGAGTATGGTGGGAAATTGTAAAAATAAGGGAGCATAATAAGGTTAACCCTAATGACATGTTTTGTGTATGTGGCGTATATTTAAAGGTATTTTAAGTGAATCAAATTTGAAAATAGTTTATTTTTTTATGGTTTGGCTCATAAATGGTTTATTAAGCATAATTTTAACGACATAATATTTGTTAACCCACCTCCTCTATATATTCACACTATATAGTAAACAACTTTGCTGCCGTAATAGTTATAGGGAGTAATCATCGCAATACAGCTTTGCCATAACTTCGTGCTTCACCCACATAAATTAATTATGTTGTTTCTGCATTTATGTTGTTTCTGGTTTATATGTTGGATCGATAATATGCGACAATAAGAGCACGAAGTATATAAATCAGAAACATTTTGACTAAACATTAAACGATACAATAATTAACATTAATTCAATTTATCAAATAAAACATAATTTAATTACTTTACTTTATGCCTTGAACATATATACATGTTTGTAGATTTATATATTCATTATGTATATACTCGTACACATGGTAAATGTACTTGCGTGTACAAGATTGTTATGCTTTTATGTTGTTGTTGTTGTTGTTAATTTTCTTCCGCCTCTGTACATAAATTCATGTGGAGCACGATTCACGATATCGTTGTAATTTATGTGCTAGAAGATTATTGATTATGCTACGTGAGATGAACTCGATGTACATATATACCATGGCACGAATACACTGTAAATTAGATTTTTATTGTACATAAGACTATGTCTTGTGTTTTGTTCTATTAAAAAATTAATACATCATGTTACAAATATTGACATTGGATTAATGATATAACAAAAAAAAACTAGGGTTCGCGTATAATATCTAAAAAAACACACGTTTTATATAAAAACATGAGTAATGGTAGATCAACTGCTTCCTTTTTCTCGAGGTTGTCAAAATAGCTGAACACACATCGTTTTCAAATATGAGTGTTTTGTCAGTATATTGTCTTTCACAGTTGAAATAGATAAAACTTGTTTACCGTCTGAATTAGTTATGGGCTCCAAGAGTGTTTCAATCTTTAAGTTCATTAACCAGGCTAATTTAACCTGTTCGTTTTAACCAGCTTATCTAATTCAACATATATATATATATATATATATATATATATATATATATATATATATATATATATATATATATATATATATATATATATATATATATTGTTATATATATATATATTGTTGCGGACACGGGTGACATCTATGATTGAATAGAAGTACTAAGCTCGTATTTGGAAACCAGCATGAATCGCAGTATACAGGCGAAATAATAAATAAATGGAAAATTATACTATGACCGAGAACCGGGCAAAATGAGTATAAATACGCGAGTAGAAAGCATAGACTTTCAGTCTGAATTGGGAAAGCCATACATTAAAATCGGGAAAAACTAATAAAAAGTGAAAAAGTGGAATAGTGAAAGTAACAGTTAAATAAAAGTACTGTGAAAGTGAATTGTGGCGATTTTCAATAAAAGTTAAAGTGAAAAACAAACAAGTAGTTTTAATTATTCACAATCCAGTGATCGGACCGTGGAGTGGTTTGAACCCCTACTAGGGGAAAACGTAACAATTGGTGACAGCAGTGGGATTGTGAATAAGGAGACATGAAGCTATTGGAGTTGAAAGTTTCGGAGTTGAAGAACGAGCTGAACGCACGAGGTTTTCCTACAGCGGGAAGCAAAGCGGAATTACAAGAGAGGTTACAAAACGTTTTGCTGGTACAGAACATCGATCCAGACCAGTACGAATTCAATACTGGAGTACCTAATGCTGAGGATCCAGTGGAAGGGGCAACAAATGTCGGCGCAACTATAGCTCCAGCAGCAATAAATAAATCTACCCCAACACCTACAAATTTCGATATGGGGCAGTTAATGGCGGCGATGCAACAAATGAGAACTGGCTTGGACAATTTGAAATCCGAAATGAGAACCGGCCAAGAAAATTTGCAGACTGAAATGAGAACTGGCCAAGAAAATTTGAAAACCGAAATGAGAACCGGCCAAAAAACTGTGCTAGAACGATTGGAAGAACAAGAAAATATTCAACGGCATTTTATTTCCGAAGTCAGTGAAAAGTTCCGCGAAATGTCCATTACCTTAGATGCCAAAGTGGATACAGTAAAATGTCAAATGGAACAACGATTTGAAGCGGCTGATGAAAGGTTTTTGAAACTGGAAAAAGAGATTATAGATATTTAAAATAATGGCGGTGCTACTCAAATCCAGAAACCAGTCAGCGGAATTAAATGAAAGCCTCCGACATTCGACGGAACAACGTCGTTCAACATTTTCAAATTGCAATTTGAAACGGCAGCAGTAAGAAATAATTGGTGTAAGGAAGACCAGGGCGCAGCTCTCATAGTGGCGTTAAAAGGCGGTGCGGCAGATATGTTGCAGATCGTTCCAGAATCCGAACGCGGGGACTATGATCGAATCATGCTAGACTTGGAACGAAAATATGGTGCTGACCATAAACGAGAGCTATACAGGATGGAGCTCAAAGGTCGTTTTCAAAGAATTGGTGAAACGATACAGGAGTTTGCAGCAGACATTGAGCGATTGGTGCACCTCACCCACTTTAATATGGCTCCCGAATACACGGAAAGAATTAAAATTGATGCGTTTACTGATGGAATTCGTGACGTAGACACCAGACGAGCGGTAGTGTTAGCATCAAAAACACCATTTGCCGAGACCATCGCTTGTGCATTAACTATTGAGACTGTTAACAAGATGATAATACCAGATGTAAAAATACGACGAGTCGGATTAGAATTAGGAAATTACAAATCAGGAAATGATTGGCTACCAATAAAATTTCGGTCTGGAAAAGGTAGAATTAGATGTTGGATATGTGACAAACCTGGTCATATTTCAAGGGATTGTTGGGAAATAAAACGTAAGCGGGCAATGATACCATCACCATTGTATTGGAGGAAAAGGGAAGATTGCAAGGGATCAGAAGAGAAGGAGCGTCCTGTAATATTGCAAACAATAAATGAGAAGGTTGATAAAGAAAGAAACCTAACTTCTTCAACAAAATCCAGCATGACAGCCATCCCCGTTCCACGGTTGACAAGAAGTGGTGATGGTTTAACATTAGATGGAGAAATCAACGGGAGAGCCTGTATGATAACACTTGATACAGGAGCAATGCGGAGAATTGTGCGGGCTGATTTAATAGAAAATGAACTTGATTCAATTGGAGGATTAAAACTGCAAACAGCAACCGGCGAAAGTGCAGAGATCAAGGGAAAGAACGATGTGGCCATACGGATTGGTAACACGGACTTCTGTCATGAAGTTTTGGTGGTAGATATTGTCGATGAGGTGATTTTGGGAGTGGACTTCATGAAGAAGAACAAATTTGTTTTGGACATAGGGTGTGCTACGTTAAACTGTGGAGATTTTAAGCTACAACTACAGTTAAATAACGGTAAGCCAATCTCACGAAGAGTTATAGTGCGACAGTCAACGGAAATTCGTGGTGAATTGGAAAATAAGATTACTACAGAGACGATGAGAGTTGTGAAACTCAGTAAGGAAGAGCAGCCAGTACAAAGGATAAGACTACCAAGAAACAGAGTGAAACCTCGATATGAAATCCGTTGCTTGAGACCTAACGAAGAGCAGTTAGTCTGGCTTCACAACTTACAACGGAAGAGAGGCTTATCACCAAAACTGCAACCTAGCTGGGAAGGACCATACAAGGTGATTACAAAAATCAGTGATGTAATCGACCGGATTCAGAAGGGCATCCGAGGAAAACCAAAGGTTGTACATTTGGAAAGGTTGGCTCTCTATAGTGGAAGGTAATTGGATTCTGTTCGGGACGAACAGGTTTGGACGGAGGGTAGTGTTACGGACACGGGTGACATCTATGATTGAATAGAAGTACTAAGCTCGTATTTGGAAACCAGCATGAATCGCAGTATACAGGCGAAATAATAAATAAATGGAAAATTCTACTATGACCGAGAAGCGGGCAAAATGAGTGTAAATACGCGAGTAGAAAGCATTGACTTTCAGTCTGAATAGGGAAAGCGATAAATTAAAATCGGGAAAAACTAATAAAAAGTGAAATAGTGAAAGTAACAGTGAATCAAAAGTACTGTAAAAGTGAATTGTGGTAATGGTTTATAAAAGTTATAGTGAAAAACAAGCAAATGGTATTTATTTTTCACAATCCGAACGTGATCAAACCGTGGATTGGTTTGAATCCCTACTAGAAGAAAACGACACAATTGAGCTGAAGATTTAGCTGAAGAACGAGCTGAACGCACGGGGTTTTCGTACAGCGGGAAGCAAAACAAAGTTACAAGAGAAACTACAACAAGCTTTGCTGAAACAGAACATCGATCCAAACCAGTACGAATTTAATACTGGAGTACCTAATTTGGAGGATCCAATGGAAGGGGCAACAAATACCGCAGCAATCATCGCCACAGACCTACATAACTAAACCATCAGTTAAAATGCGACGAGTCGAATTAGAACCAGAGAACTACAGCTCGAGAATTAATGACAAACGACCAGTAAATGAATCATCAACAAGGTTCCGGGATGGCAACAATAGAATCAGATGTTGGGCTTGCGACAAACTAGGTCATATATCGCGAGATAGTTGGGAAATTAGACGTAAACGAGCAAGAACACCGTCGCCTATGTACCGTAGGTCCACTGATGACAACAAAAGAGTAGAAGAGAAGGTGAGTCCTGCAAGTTCACAGGCGTTAAACGAGTAAGAGTCAGCTTTAAGAAGCGAAAGTTGACTCTCACCATCCATGATCTTCATCCCTGTTTCCCGATTGACATTTACCTCTTGCCAAGTTTGACCAAAAGTGGAGAAATTGATCGCAGATCTAGTGTGTTAACATTAGATACCGGGGCAACGCGGACAATTGTGTGGACTGATTTAATACAAAATCGACACGGAGACAGCAATGCCAATGCGGCAAGCCCCAAGAAGATAACCATTGGCAAAACAATCAGAAGTGGTTTTCATGGTAACGGATATGCAAACGGCAGGGGTGGTTGAGCAATCGACTAGTCCAAGCAGTTCAGCTGTGGTATTGGTGCAGAAGAAAGGTGGCACCATGAGATTTTGCGTCGATTATAGAAAGCTGAATTCAGTCACTAAGAAGGGCAGTTATCCATTACCTAGAATTGAGGATACATTGGATACGTTAGCAGGTGCACGATTATTTTCCACTTTGGATCTACAAAGTAAAGAAAAAACGGCGTTCAGTGTGAGTAATGGATTGTTGCAATTTAACGTTATGTCGTTTGGATTATGTAACGCTCCTGCGATGTTCGAAAAACTAATGGACTGAGTGCTGAAAAGGTTGCATTGGAAAACGTGCCCGGGGTACCTTGATGACATTGTTGTTATTGGTAAAAACTGCGAGGAACATCTTCAAAACCTGAGCGAAGTGTTCGAGCTGATTCATTCAGCAGGATTAAAATTGAGTTCATACGGGTTATAGCATACTTTTCGAAAGTTTTGTCAAAGCCAGAGCGAAATTATTGTATTACTGTGGTGTTGGCCACAGTACAATATATAGACCATTTTTGGAAGTATCTTTGTGGCCAGTCATTTCTTATATGAGAACAAATCATGCTGCTCTAACATGGCTGTTACAGTTTAAGAATCCGGAAGGACGGATAGCCCAGTGGATCGAGCGATTGGGTTTCTTCGATTGTACGATTTGAAATTCTTACAGATCGGTAACATGTTTTGAGCTATGGGCAAAAAAAATTACATATGTTCTTTGCCAATTGTTCGACAGAATAGAGCAGTTTTTAGCACGCATTACTTGCACATAAATTCAATAAATGACAAATGCTATTCATGAAAAATAGATTAGAGATAATTTCTTTGAACCTAGCTTGGACCCCTGTAATTTGGCCCGACATAATAGCTGCGTTATCTGATGACTGTCCGATCATATTTGATAAAGGAATGCCTAACATTTCAAAATGATTTATGATGGCTGTATAAATAGAAGCCGCGTCGGTTTTTGCAAGTTGTAGCATTCCTAAAAAGCGGTTTCGAATCATTCCTCTCGTTTTATAAAATACACGAGCAATCAATTTCTGCATCACTGTCACTCGATAGAGAAACACTTGACTCCAATTGATTTCGTTCCAATTGATTTGAAGTAGTTTTTTTGCCATCGACGTACTCGCTCTATAAAATAAACTAATTTTTACAACTAACATTGTACCTGAAGAAGCAGTTTCAAAATATTAAAAATTCTAATATTTGTGTAATTTTTTTAAATGCAGATCGATCAAGCGAAAGTACTCGCATAGTGAACCGCTAGTAGTTCGTTGCGTGTCTTTGCTTAATAATGCATAATAAATTTAGCAAAGACACGCAACGAACTACTATCGGTTCACTAGCGGGTACTAGCGGTTGGTCGATTGGAAAGCAACTAATATATCGACTCTTAGTCTGAACACTCTTTTATTTACGTCTGCAGCCGGAGCAAAGAAATGGATACTACAACAGAAGTAGCCACACAAGTGGTTGCAATAATTTATGCAGGGCAGCACCAAAGTGAAGTGACTTTACAACTAAATTTCAGCTGATTCTCCGTTCATCGTGTTTGGCTTCAGGAAACAGGTGGTTTCAGACGGTGGCTCGGAGCTGATGACTGCTTTCTTGTAACAACTTCAATGCGAAATCGTCGTATGAATTGAACTCGGAAGATGGCTCTAAGAAGTTAGTGAAGTAGAAGTTAGTCAGTGAAGGCGACTTCGATAAGTAAATCTGACTCCAGCAAACTAGCAAACGAAACTGACCGCAGGGTACCGATAAGCCCCATGTGATTTCACTCGGGAGCATTTGAATTTGAAATGAAGGGTGTGCTTTTATGACGCCGATGAACGAGGAAAAGTCTACCGAAGACATTGGACCGCTTTTCAACCTTGCATTGAAGAACGTGTCTCTTATAGCGGTGGATCGTGCATGTTCTGGAAAGGCATATCACTAGTGGCGCAGACAGATTTTGAATTCATCATCCGATCCAATACTGACTGTCGATCAAGAGGAATGACTTCTGAACGGATTCGGGCAAGAGATGTTGCTCCATAACGAGTCTCCAGAAGCAGCAACAGGCAATCGTAGAGAAATGAGAGGCGATAACTCAAGATTTAGTGAAAACTTTGCTAAGCTCAATACAGCATCGAATGTCAACACAGTTTTTTGTTGTTTTTTCATGCTGATAAATTCCAATCCGGATTGTTTCTAAATCCATTTGATGTATTTCATCGAACAGAAATTAAATTTTATTTAAAATAATTAGTGAAGTAAGTGACGATGGTGACATAAAATATATGTAGAATAATTTAAATAACAGTGTACGCCATTAACAGTGTATATTATTTTTTGTTAGTTTTATTATGCAGATTCTGCGACAGACTTCAATTGTTATGGTATGAGCTATAAGCTATCTACTTTATGGCTTGAACTAGTTTTCAATTGCGTTTTTGTTTTTCTTCCAAATCCGTGAAACTCTGCAGCTCACGGTATTCCATCTGTCAACTGATTCCAGCATAAAACCGTCCGGACTCCTTTTGTATTTAGTTCACTATGTATGTATTTTCGCTGGAGGTAAAGGTAATGATATGTATTTTTAAGAAATTCTGGAATCAATCTTTATCACAAAAAACCGATAATTATTTTTAGAAACTGAGAAGTTTACTATTAAAGAATTTGTCGGCTCTATCAATGTTTTGCGGTTCGGCATGCCCTACTTCTAATGCTTTACATGGAAAGAGAAGTGCAAGCGCACCATAAAATCACGTTCAAGAGCGAATGCTTCATGTTGCGTAGTATCCACCTTCCAGCACGTCTTTCTGAACCCATATCGGTATCTGATTATGGCTTCCCTGATTACTTTTTTACTGTTGGTAACAATACAAGCTTCTGTTCGTTCTATTTTTTACGGCAAGTTGCTTATTTAAAGCACTTTATATCATCTCGGAGAAGATATTTGGATTTATGAGAACCTCTGACTTTAGATCGTGACTTATCAAAGAGAAATATTGTCACAGTGATTAATCCTCATTTGGTTGTTAATGATCTTCAACCCAATTCTATACAAATATGTTGATAAATAAGTTCCAACGTTTTCAACTGAGGACATAAATTGAGCTTTTAACCATTTTGTTGTTGATGTGAACCTGATTTCTTACCTGCTTAGAGTCAATCTCTAGAATAACACTAATTTCCGAATCACACAGTTTTGTCTTATGGTTTAAATAAAACCTCCTAAGGTTGAGTAACTGGTTCCAGTACGTTGAAATGGTAACAAAATCTACTAAAGCGATTTCAAGGATTCGACATGGCTCTCACAATTACAAATCATATTGATGGCAGGTAACTAATTCTTTCACAAAGCACATCAACCTTCGTGTTGCTAGTCACTTTAATGCTCGTATTCATCAAGAGATATAGATAGCGGTATGTATATGTTCGATCTCAACTCGAGTATGCATTCAATGGTTGGTATCGGTTTTCCAAAATAAGCTCAGTTTGAACCTCCAAAAATAAATAACCCCAGTTGTAAAAGCTCCGTCATCTGATTCATACCAATATAGAAAAAAAAATATATTTTTCATTATTCAAGAGCCAATCCGTCCATGTATAGATTTCTTATAAACAACTGTTAGTTCTATTTCTTTGTAAAAGCTTACATATTGCTCTTCTAAGCTCAATTTAAGGAAACAATATCTCAAAAAACAAAACCCAATCCAAAGTTTATCCATTAAATTATGTTAATATGAATACTGGCAGAACAGCCTCGTCACCATATTCACGGATTTTCTTAACATAATGACGGACCCCATATACCTACACCCAAGTAACCATAACTAAGTTTTTCCACTATACATTAAATGCCAATAATCATTAATCATTTCTGTTCGAGAGCTTTGTTTATCTGTGCTTAAGGAAGTTGAATTTTCTGATTTTCATCGGTACTTTGTACAGATTTTATCTTTTTGTACTTTTCTTTTGTTTGGAAACTAAATTTTTCATTTTCCGGATTATTATCGAAATTGAATATTTTTATGAAAGTATTATGTCACTATAATCATTATATTATGTTTGCATAGTTATATATACTGAAAGCATAATGAAACTACATAATAACAATAAAGACATTAAGACCATAATGATAATGATGGCAATATTCTTTTTATGGAGCTTTTTGTTAGACTCATGCAGGCATATACAAACTTAAATAAAATTTTATCGATTCAAACATCTTAATTTCGCATAATTTTATCATAATCTTAAGATGATGTTCGTTATAATTTTTATAGTCTGTATATTTAAGTATAGTGTCGATATGCTTACGTTAAAGCGAGTGTGTAGTCTTTTTTTTGGGTATTTGACAATTCAAGCACTTTAACCTATTCACTTATGTAACCGATAGAAAGCAGGATAGAAACCTAACAGATTTCGAAATAAATAAAAAATAATCGACACTTTGTGATTGGTTCTAATTGCCCCATCACTTTGATGATCTGATGGAATAACCTCATCTCTTACGGATTACCTACTATTTTCTTTAGATCAATAAATCAGCAAAGATCCCATTCGTTCTTAAAATTACAACTTTTCTGAATAATCGCTTTTCATCCGGAATCTATCGCAAACGGCGAACAGTGTCAGGGAGAAGAAGAAGAAACTGTTCAGCACATCTTGTTCTCCTGATCTTTATACTCTTCCCATAAACTGCACTGCTTTCGATCTCAATTATTATTGGAGGATCAACTGACGATCTTGAAGATACCAGATTTTGGGACGCAGTGTGTACGTCTAGGAGGAGATGTCACAATGGGCCAATCCAGCCTGAGTGACCGGGAAAAAAGAGATACTTTTTGTAATGGGATGACATTAGCTCTTAATTATTAAGAAGTGTGTGTAGAAAACCACGATGACCAGCACCACTGGTTATATGTTAGATTAACAACCAAACACGTCATTTTCAGTAAATTGAATTAATTCCTGGTTATAAATATGTTTGAAATATTACCATTTGGCGTCCGATACGACTGATGGACTAATTTATAGAAAATCCTAAAAGATAATATAGGAGAGAAAACTCCTACCAGCTTCCTTTGAGTGTTCATAATTCTAAAAATTCTCGAGTGGTTTAACCATCATGGTTTTTGGAATATTGTAAGTATTGTTCAGAATTTATTCGGTGATTAACGTCTCTGATATGATGATAATATCGAAATTCCTGTCCAGTACCCCAAAAGTAATGTCTGAAGGTATTGCTCTAGTAGGAAGACATCATAACGTTGTGTGTCTTATTGATTATTTTTGGGACTAAATTAAATACTTCTTCCCTAGTATAGGTTTAAGTTTCAGTGAATAAAATTCGAATCAACATTTTTGCAGGCCAAAAATTTGGTTAAACTAGCCTGGTATTCAAGTGATGATTAACGTTAATTTTGAACAATGCTCACATCAAGATTATATACTATATCCTCAGATAAGCAAAGGCTATAGTCTCAAATACTTCCCCAAGATGTGAGAAGAACTTGAATCAGGAAATTAACATGCATATTACCTTGATCAAAAAGTTCTCGGAATAACCACCATGTGGCGCTTAACTGTTGGAAATGTTGGAAAAGTGTTTCGGCAACGATTCTCTAAAAAAAAACGGTCGTTTACCAGTAGCACAAATGGTGGTGGAACAATCGAAGATATTGAACGCAGTGGCAGATCATCGACATCGAAAACCGACGAAAACATTGATAAAGTAAAAGAAATGTTGGTCAAATGAGACGTGATGCAATTCGCCAAAAGAGACCAGAATTGTGGACAGAAAACTCAGTGCCATCATTATTCGTAATTTTTTGGCGAAAACATCCACCGAATTCATCTGATTTGGCTCCCTGTGAAACTTTCTGTTCAATCAAATTAAAAAAAAACATTACGGGGAACGCGTTTCAGCAGCCAAGAGGAAAAAATGGAAAAATCACAGGAAGCACTGATGGATATATCGAAAACCGAATATAAAAAATGTTTTGAGGTTTGGATCAAGCGCTGGCATAAGTGTGTTGTCGTATAAGTGTGTAGTCGATGAGGAACACTTTTGTACGACGTGTTGACTGACATGGATTCTATACGCAGAAAAGTTGTTAAATGTACGCTCACCGTTTTTGATCAAAGTTTGTTATAAACTTCCAAAGTTGTTTGTATTAATGGCAAAGCATTCATTTATAATGTAAGTATATATTGTTTTCAAAAGGATATCGTTTAACTAATGAAACGCTCGTACCGTGCTCCAATTATTATTCTTATAACGGTTCCAGTCGAATACGATAGAATAACATCTGGAATCTGTGTCATCGCAACAAAATTTCATTATAATCTAATTTAATTTAATAAAAGCTGTCTTCCTTCTTTGTTTACAATTACTTATGTTATATAAAACCGAGTCGTTCTTGCTTTTGTTCTTTAACTGTTAAAAAGTATATCCCAGTGTTTTGAGCAACTATATACTTTACTCCAGAATATTCATTACATAAATTCTTGAAGTTTAGAAATAATTGTACTCGTATCTGTGTTTAGAAGAATGAAGTGAGTGTAGGAATGTTAAATTTGGATTGTCTCAGTATTCTCTTATTGGTGGTGACACATTATATCCAAACATTTATGTTATAATGTTTTACCTTTTTTTATCATAGCAACGAAAATGCATCGTCAATTTGGGGCAAGGGGCACGAATTGAATACTGTTCAAAGTTATGCCTTTTATTCAAACTCTATTCCATTCGTCGTGTCATGATAGTCCCTTAGTTGATTGATGCGACACTCATCGTTTGATGTGACAATAATCGTATCATCTTAGACATCCTGCAACGAGATATAACAGTGGAAAAGAGCACACTTCAGTACACCAGCAACGGAAAATTAGTGGCACAATGTCTTGCGGTACATTACAGTGGGTAAGACTAATGTGGAGAATATCCAGATAGCCGATATTCAGATATGGTTGATAATGACATACAATATCTAAATTCCTAAAATGGAATAAATTGAAACTACATGGATTTAATACAATATTAGAGAGTGCTTGGGTCACAATTTGAAGAGTGCTTTTAGTAATTTGGTCACTTTAAAGGTCAATTTATTACCGATAAAACCTATACCAAGCGATTCTTGGTGATGAATATCTGGTCAACTTCAAATTACCATTACAAACTCTTTCCATCTTACTTGTAATATTATTGTGATACAATTTGACTATAACTGTCGTGATAGAAACATATTCTCGGGTTGATACTTAAATATGTCATGATAGATTTTATTTTTTGGGAGGACATTGAAATAATTTAACACAATTATTTGAAATTATATATATATATATATATATATATATATATATATATATATATATATATATATATATATATATATATATATATATATATATATATCGCACCATGCGTGCAATAAAACGATAAGTCAAAAACATCGATTTTCAGGAGAAAGGTTTTTAGGTTTTCAGCTAAATCATTTGAATACCTGCTTAATTGAGAATGTTCTATACTCCAAATGGTTCATATTTCTTGACAATTTTTGGGATCATTTCAAAAATCTAAAAAGATTAGTTTAAAATAGTAAATGAATTACTCGTGGTGTACAATTTTATTAAAACAGTATTGTAAGTACTAGTTATAGTTTTTTTGACTGAAGAAATTTTAAGATCTTATATTGTAAATCGAGTTGTAGTATTTATAAAAAAAAATTAATTCTTTTTATACTATTGTAATTCTACAAATCGCAGTATTGCAATACAATTTTAAACATAATTTTTTATTGTAGTCAACATAAAATCATAAAACATAACGATAATTAGATTTCGGATTATGAGTGGGGATTTCAATTATTAAAACACACTTGCCGTTTTTTTAATTCAATATTTTAATAATAATTTTATACTATTGATAATGTAAATAATATTAATTTGATAATATAAAGGCCAAAAAATTTAAAGACTGTTAATCATCTGAATCTTCATCGATGATATTAGTGTGGGGTAAATTTTTATAAAATGTTTTGTATAATGCGGGTATATAATGATTTTCGCATAAATACATTAGGTCAATGTACTTGCATTCAGTAATAGGTCTCGTATCGTTATACAACAAATCAATTGTGTCGCGATTGACAGGTTTTCTTTAAAATAATAGAGTATTTTTCAATATAAGAGTATTGTTTCAAAATTTTGATCAAACTCGTATTGATATAATAATTTATTTGGTTCATTTTTGGATATCAAAATTTCTCGGATTTTGCTGATCTGAACTGTCTCATTTTTTAAGTTTTTCGTAAAGAAATTTATGTTTGAGAAGTTCTTAAAATTAAAAATATCACTTTGATCCATTTCACACACATTGTATGTTAATCCATTTACGTTTGAATTCCTGATAAGACTATAATATTGAGCTGGAACATAAATCGTCTTATGTTTACGACTTTTCTCAATAGAAGAGTGCATCGAATCACCCTCATTTTGTGTATGCCCCTTTTCCAAAAATTTATGACTTATATAAATTTTGAGTTTCTTAGACGCCCAAGCATAAAATGAAAATAAAATTTTATTTTTATTTTGTCCTGGACAATTATCGGTCCAAAAGATGAATTTGTTAACATTATTATTCTTGTTTTTCTCTTCCAACATAAATTTATATAAGCAGCTAAATACTTCCGACGACCCTTGGCTAGCGATCGTTTCATCCTACAAGTAACAGTGTCCCTGATAACTGGCCAAATTATATATAGTGAAATTATGCAAGTTTAATTTTCTTTTGTAAAAAAAAAACACTGGTTTCACCAAAGGGGCACTGTAAAACTTTCTGAAAATCGAAACAAGCTGCTACTATATCTGTACGAACTATTACCGCTGATTTATCAATATTTTTGATTATTCTTGTTTCATTTTTACTGCGTATGTGCTTGCTTTGTGACACTTAAATTTTTCTTTGTCAGACGTCGACATATTGGCATAGCTGGTACAGTCGTTACACTGATCCTTTTTCGTTTTAAAAAAACCAAAATTAAAATTTAAGTTAAAAATATCCCTGTATTGACGCTCGGTAATGCTTTGCGTGCTAATATTTAGTTTTCTTCAATCCATTTAAGGTAAAATCGGTACATTTTCGCAATGGAAAGACCACTTTCTAGATAAAGTTTCGTTGTTTTTGCTCGTAAATAGTGTGATTCTACTGTTGGAAAAGACGATATGTGTCGTATAACATGCTTTTTTGAGGTTTGTGATAATTCGTTGAGAGGTCGATGATATTTTTCTAACAAAATGAAAATAATTTTATTGAAGATTATCATATATTTTGAAGATTGTCATATCAGCTAAGCATACTTTATCAGAATCAAAGGTAATATTAGATTATAAATAATTTCTTACCGCGATTATCCGTTCCGTCACTCACCGCTTTTAAAAGAGCAGTATCTACTACCTGGTTTGATATTGCAAGCGTGTCTAAAAACATTTTTAAACACACTCTAGTATGTAAGTGTTTCTCTTCTGGTGGGTTCAGGTAATATAATCTCGAAGACTTTCGTCGACTTTCACCACAAGAAATCTTGGTAATTTTTTTATCGATTACCTGAACTGAATTGGCAATATAATTCCATTGACGCACTTTGCTCCCGAATTTATAAAAAAAATTAAAAATTTCTTGTCGCACTTTATCTGGTAGTTTTTCATGGCATTTTAACCGACAGTTTTCGGTGCATTCACCTTTCATTATCTTGCGGGGACCTCACGCCCGTCGCATTTTGGTATGACTGTCGGAGATTTTTGAGTCGCTTGGATTTTATTCTTTGCCACGTATGAGTATTTCGTTTTCGCTTTCTAGTTTGCACTCTAGTCTGTGGTGAGGTATTATAATCCAGAAATGAATCCGAAGACATACTGGTGCTAGGCTAATATTCTGAATCAGTGCCGTAGCAAGCAAATGGATCTATAATCACATTATGAAAAATATAATTTTCTTTTCAAATTAATTAAAATTATTAATTTAAATTAATAAAATTATTTGTCACATAAACAGCGATAAATCATATTTACAGTTGCAGTTCAAAATTATTTGCCTCCTAAAAAGTCGATAGTTGAAAATACGATATTGAGAATACTATTTGTTACGACCAAGAAAACTATAAGTCGAGTTATAGTACTATTAACGGGAGCAAAAACTAAAAATTGACTTATCGTATTATTTGAAAGTGATACAGCATCCGCAGGAGGACCCATTTTAAAAAATGAGTTAAACTAAAATCTACTACTTTCTCTGCAATATATGAAAATGCAATCATGCAATAACGCGATAAGTAGTACTTATCGTTTTATTGCACGCATGGTGCGATATATATATATATATATATATATATATATATATATATATATATATATATATATATATATACGACACTCATAAAGACATGTCTCTAAACACATTATAAAATTCCACGACATTCCATCCAGTGGCTAGTGAAAAACTTTTTTAACAGATGGCGCTTTAGTTCCAATTAGATTTACAAGATGTTAAAAAGCACAACTGTGTATTCCTGGTCTCGAGTTATTAATACGGCGGGTGGGTACGGTGTCCAAATGAAGCGCATCCTAGTTTTCTCAGATTTTTGTCATATGTGGCCGAGTGTTGTAAGAGCACCTGGTTGTGTCTGTTGGTATATTAATTGCTTCAATTCTTAATATTGATAATGTTCTCTAGTGATGGGGCTTCGTTAGGACGGGGTTCATATTACATTTAACATATACATGTATTTTATATTTGTTGCTCCACATTCGAACTTACCCCACGATTATTTTGCGTTTTAGGTTTTCGTTGGAACCCCTTTTCCGCTATCCATCACAATTTAAAACGATTGAATACTTATTTTGTCTTTTATATCATTCAACGTATCTTGGTGAATCAGTCTCAGCAAACTCCTGTTTTATTGATGAAACAATTTTTAGACGATAATAATGACGATTAAGGTACAAGATTGTCCGATTGAATTTGAAACTAGTCACGCCACCTTTAGTAAATCAGATATAACAGAAATGGTTTAATTTGATTTGACAAGACGCCACTGGCAATTATTTCATTAATAAATAAGTTAAATAACACATATAACACGGAAATGAGTTTGATTTTGAAAGATTAGGCATTTTACAGATATGGGCAGAGGGTTAGCCGCGTACTAATTAATAAGTATTAAACAATTTTCAAATGGGCTTAATGGGGAACTAAAATGGTGACTCAACTGAGACTTTATACGAACCATTATATATTGCATATTTTAATTTTATATAGTTTTAAAAAACTGCATGGACATAACAATGCACCATGCATCAGTTTATAAGTATATTGCGGTCTTTGATTTGAGACCTTATTAGTAGAACATTCTACCACCTGTAGCCGCGAAGCTTATTGAGAACGAACAAAACGTATGGCTACAAAACCATGTTATTAACCATTCCTCATTCATTTGGCACGGTTTGAGGGTTTTATGGGATACCAACAGAACGGTATTAGTTCATTGAATGAAAATTTTCCAAATTCTGCCAAAAAAAATTCTAACGGAATAAGTCCATGGGTGATGATGGGGTGGTCTTGGACTGCTCGCTTCACTGTCCGCGACACTCCGTCACCCCCACTCTTGGCTTATTATTCTTTATCAGGGGATCCCTGTGGCTGTGGTTATTGTGGGTAATAGGTGGCGATTCGTTGAGCCCCAATATTTGGGTTCGTTTGTACTTCTCTGATTATCTATAATTAAATTAGAAAAATTATATAGGTTATGTTGGTGATACACATCTGGGTTCCCGAATATATCAACGGGTATCTTGTCTGCGGCTCATCCCACTTTATCCAGGTATGTGAACGTCTTCAGTCCGGGGTTACTATGTTGTTCACAGCTCACTTTCTTGATGCGATCTTCGGTAAAGTAACGAGCGAATATTAACGAGTTTTCCGCGTTTTCCGACGATCGTCTAATATGGTTACGGACCAAATCCAGTATACATATGTAGGTCAATTCTATCTTGTTATATTGCTGCAGTTTGAGATATAGTGTCTGTAATTTGAAGTGGCTAAGCGGAATACTCCGTGGCAGTATCGGAGGCGTTTCCTTTCAAATACTCTCAATTTTTCTATAGTATTTGGTCCAATGTTCTACCATATAGGACAATAATATGTCAATATTGGTCGTACCAAAGATTTATAGCATATTTGTTTCAGGCATGATTTTTATCGTGGGGTTGATTTTTATCCACCATTTGTGCAAATAATCCATTGTAAATTTTACTGCCGTACGGGTTGAAATTCATCTTTTACATTTTATATAGCAATCCACCCAAGCCACACCGATAGAATTCCTTCTCCATATCGATTGACACAGTTTCTGTTACCCGTTTTTGCTTCAGGTTTTGTTCACACGCCCGAGGTCAGTTTAGCCAAATTGATTGTCTTGAATGAGCCTGTTATCGGTAGTGTATACCCTTATTCGTTCGTATATTATTATCTCAAACACTTTTCCGAGGTTAGACAGCAGGCTAATCGATCGGTAACTATTTGGATGCGTCGCGGGCCTTCCGTTAAATTAAATTGTTATATTTAAACTGAAAGTTGATACATTTTACTAAACCAGATATTGTCTTTGAAGGAGTTTTCAAAACGACATGGGCATAATAATAGTCACGCACCAATTTTTCAGCGAGCTCCTGTTTTTGATGATCACTTCCACAAAAAAATTACACTTAAGCTAAATCACACATACTATGAAATTTTTAGAGGATATAATGACGCTTTTACATGAATATATAGTTACAAAACTAGTTACGCCATCTTTTGTAAATTCTGTAAAACATATTTATACCCCCATGGAAACAAAATTTATATTTTGATTCAATTTGTCTTGAACGATAGAACTTTGCTTTTAAAGAAATTGAATAAAAACTAGTTTCAAGTTAATATTTGTCGTCTTTAGTTGAAGAAATATAATTCTATTTTGTCTTGAGATGAATGCATCCGTGAACTTTCAGTCAATTGATGAACAATTGATACCGTTTTTATAGAGTATTTCAATACAAACACATAACTAACTAACATTAAAGTACGGAGACTAATAAAAAGATCAAATAAAATTAAACTACTGCTAAAAGCCGCGGAAAGCACCTTTAACCGAGATTTCTTCAGACAATTCCTTTCACATCTTCATTTGCGCTTTTTTAGGAATTGTTTTCACTACATGACTGCAATTTTGATATCCGTTTCACTCTGTTAGTTTTAGGCTTTTACAGATGATGCACTATAATAAAGCATTGTGACTATCGTTTGTCGAATACCAGGATTAGTTTGCGGAAATCCTCGATAGTTTGTATTCAATTTTGGGAAGGTATTTCATAGGTTTTTCATAGTACTTAAAAGCTCATTCATACCATTGGGAGTGAAGTCCACTGTCTCCAGCTTGATCTTTCAAACAATAATAGTAGTAACCTCAAAAAATATCTAACGTCATATTATTTACGGGAATAATATAACAATAAATATACATTCTAATTATTATTAAGAAACCATTAGACAACCCAATCGAGAATATACCCTTCCTACGATAATTCATCACATATTATAACACATGTAGGTGAGAAATAATCAATTCAAATTAAATCCTACCGCAAACTATTTGCAAATGATTAGATTAAATTTGATAAATCATATGTGTTTGGTTTGGTTTTATAATAACTTATGTTTAAAAATAATAATTTATGGTTTGGTAAAGGTATCAACCGCACAAATAATTTTTT